>CM077158.1:25568732-26152639 GCA_039583875.1 Platanthera guangdongensis
GAGGTCTATCACCCTGAAGCAGTGCTCCATATTTCCCGAACCATTCAATATCTCAGGGGGAGCTTTCTGCTAACATCATATATCCACAAGTCCTCTCTCTGATTGTTGACAGAGAAGACACCATCATTCTTTTCCCCCTCCTGTTAAAGGGTTGTCATCTCCCTTCAAAAGTGATTCCTGGTTAAGTTGGTTTTTGGGGACCTGATCAAAATTTATTGGTGTCAGGCACATGATCAAAAACTTGAGTGGATTCCTACCAGGGTGGTAGAAGAGTGGACTACCCAGATTTGGAGAACCACTATAAAATCCCTGTGTTTCTTCTGGTTGCTTGATCTTCTTTCTTTATTCTGTGTTGTGATTTTACTCTAATTAGTTCAGTTAAGATCTCTTTCAACGACAACCAACCCCAAAGAGTGCCCCAATCAGACAATCTTGCACACGACATGTAAACTCATCAAATGTAACCAGACAACTATGAGATGTGAGCTGGCTGGCGGATATAAGGTTCGTGGATAACTTAGATGTGTAGGCAACATCAGGAATATAAAAATGACTAGTATGGAGGAGGCCACGACTGGTGATGGGGTGAATGATGTCATCTGCTACCATGATACTAATGACAGAAGAGATGAGCTGACAGGACAAAAGGTGTGTAACATCATAGGTCAAGTGAAAAGACGCTCCAGAGTCAAATAACTAGTCAGAGGTGAAGATACCTGCAAGGGAGGAGACAGCCAGCTGAGAAACAGAGGCAGAAAAGCGGGGCAGTGAAAATTGCTGGAAGAACTGCTGAGCAATCAGCTGCTCAAGCTCAGATAACAAGAGAGACTCCACTGGAGCCAAAAAGTGAACGAAGGAACACCAAGAGCACGCTGCTGACCAGACTGTTGATCCTTCTGAAACTTGTGACACTCAGATTGGATGTGTCCAAGACACTGACAATATTGACAGCGGGCCGGCTGGCGACGAGGAGCCACTGGACTGAGCAGTAGAGGGTGCATGAGGAAGAGTACCCTCAACAATCACCATGGCTTTTTGGAGGAAGGCGGAAGAGGAGTGAGGTGACGTCATCAAAATAAAACGGGGGGGGGGGGGGGGGGTCCGGCGGGCTACAGAGTCAGCCGAAAGAGGATCGAGAAGGCCGGCGACAATACTGAGGCAAGAGAGGACGCCTGTTATCGTTGGAATACACTGTAAAAGATTGGTAGATTAGTCGCTTGAAGGCGAACGGGATCGGCAGAAGGAGCCACAAAAGACGCCGTGTACGGGATCGGGCGGGAAGAAGGCTAGCTGCTGAAGACTATCTACTGTAGAAGACTTGTTACTGTAGATGTTGAAGATCAATCGAGTGGGAAGAAGGCGTGCCCTCAATAATCTTTTGATTTTGTGTCTGTAAGGGCATAATCCTTGAAACCACTGCTTCTTACTCACCCCTGTCAAATGGTGTTGTCGAGTGTAAGAATAGAATTTTAACAAAAATGTTGAATTTTATGTTTCTCATGGCTGGTATGCCTAATTCGTTTTGGGGAGAAACAGTTTTAACTGCAAATCACCTTCTGAATAGAGTGCATCATTCTCAGCTCACTTCTACTTTTGTATGAGATGTGACACGGTCATTATTGTAGATATGATACTCTAAAAACTTGGGTTGTATTTTTTATGTTAGAATACAAAGCCTTAAGATACCTAAGGTGAGACCTAGAATGACAACTTGTGTTTATCTAGGCAGTATAGAAGATAGTGTGGCTGACAGGTTTATGTATTTATCCGTTAATACAGTGATAAAGTCTATAGATATTATATTATTGAGAATAAATTTATCAAAGATCATGACTTAACTGTCTTCAGCTCTACTGACATGATTTCAGATACTATTGTAGAACCTGAAACTAGTCCCTCTAGTAATGCTCCCCAACCTTTAAAGGTGGAATCTGTTCCTCTCATAGTATCTACAAGAGTTAGAATTACAAAGGATTTTGGTGTAAAATTTGTCACCTATCACTTACAGGATGATTTGTTCTCCTACCAAGAAGAAATGTGATCTAGAAATTCATTGACGTAGGCAGAAGTCATTGATGATGAGATGAAATCGCTGCTAAAGAATAACACTTGACATATATTTGACCTGCTGAATTGAGCTAAAGTCTAAGGATACAAGTGAGTGTTGAACAAGAAATTACATAGTGATGAGTGTATAGTCAAATATAAAGTACGTTTAGTATCTAAGAGTTATAAACAGCAGGGGGAATAAACTACTTTGATGTTTATTCTCAAGTGTTTCACCTATCGAATATTAGGATTCTTCTCACTTTAGCATCTATCGAGAACTTTATAGTTCATCAGATGGATATGAAAACAACATTCTTAAATGGAGAGCTAGATGAAGAGATTTGCATGACACAACTTGAGAGCTATGTATATAAAGATCTAAAAGATAAAGTGTATAAACTAAATAAGTCAATCTATGGACTTAATCAAACGCCTAAGATGTGACACATGAAATTTGACTAAGTGGTAAAAGAACTTTGGATTTCAGTTCAGTCTCTCTGATAAATATCTTTATCACCGCTCAATGTTAAATAAGACAGTCGTCATATGGCTATATGTGGATAACATGTTAATTTTGGGGTCAGATCTCGTTGTAGTGAATAGTGAGTGATATTAAATTCACTATCGCAAAAGCATTTGACATGAAAGACTTTGGTCCTGTTAATACTCTGCTACGTATGAAAGTTAGAGTGGATAAGGATCATGTTACACTTAGTCAAGTTCATTATATAGAACAACTTCTTTCTACTTGAGGTTATAAAGACTGTTGGCCAGTGGAGACATCATTCGATCACAACGTGAAGTTGAGTCCTAATGTAGAGACCAACGTTAATCAAGTTAAATATTCGAGGATTATTGGTGGTCTCGTGTACGCTACAAGTTATACAATACCATACATTGCCTTCTTTGTTGGCATGTTAAGCCTCTTTACCAGTAGTTCAGACAAAGAACATTGAGATGTCCTAGACAGACTAATAAGATACATAAGAGGTACTAAAGATTATGCTCTGTGCTATACTGATTACTATTCTATTGCGGATAGATACTTTGATGTCTCATGGTGTTCAGAAGTTGGGAACATTGAGTCTATCAGTGGATTTACATTCACTTTGGGTGGAGCTGTCGTCACTTGGAAATTCAAAATACAGATATAAATAGTTTTTCCGTCTATGAAAATTGAGTTATTTCTCCTAGCAACGACTGGTGAATAGACAGACAGGTTCAAAAATTTGATTCTAGGCATTCTCTTATCTAGGTTATAAGTCAATTTTTTGAGCTTATATTATGATAATCAAGCAACAATTCAAGTTGCTAAGAATGCTCTTTTTAATTCCAAGATGTGACATGTACGACTGAGACATGCTTTACTGAATTATCTGAAAGAACAAGAAATTATCACTTTGATCAATGTGAGGTCGAATGATGACCTAACTTATCCATTGACGAAAGGAATGTCCAAAGACCGAATAATCAAAATTGTTAGGGGAAATGAGACTCCATGCGATTTAGTTCAGTCTTAGTTCAAGGTTAGGCAATTCACTTAGGCTTTATTCCAAATGTTTTGATTTTTTCAATTTTCTTTGTCAAAGCAAGCGTGTTGTACTCTGCTGATGTTCTTGGTTGCTGAGTATGAATCTGGTGAGTTATTTCATTCCAAATATGATGTTAATGACTTCACTTGGATTCGTCTATCTTACTTTGGAGGAGAGTGCTATTCCAAATTTGATAACACGATCTGACTCGGTTTGACACTTTTTTTATTAATTGGTTCTATTCAAAAATTTGATGAGTTCCGGTTAATTTAGAAGAGCAGTAACAGTGACATTCCAAATTAGAACACAGATATAGTTGCGGTGTGCAAAAGTTCGTAAATCTTTTTGTTTAGAAACAAATAATGAATTCTGAGGTAGAACCTATAATACTCTACATAAGTGCCCTCCTAGCTAATTTTAAGTACTACATTCTTACAGTAAAACCTAGGAAGCACTGGTACGGGTACGGGTACCGGGTACGATACGTATGTTGGAGATCAAGGTATCTTCAATTTTTGACTCATATAAAGACAAGTTGGCAACCGTAAGCATGTCAACTCCATCAAAGGATTTGCCCATGCATCTCCCCCTATATCTCACATTCTAGTCCTTCCTTGACTGTAGATTTCGTTTCTCCTCGATAATAAACGTAGATTACTATGCACGTACACCAAATCATGAGCTCGTTGTGGTAGAATTTTGTTTCTTCTCAATGAGTGAATGAATGAGTATGCGCTCCAATTTCTCTCACAGCAGGACGATGAAGAAGGTTGACCTAATAACTTCAAAGTAATTTTTATAATTTAGGTGTCCATGTTCCATCGTAACTCCACCAAACTTTGGGCAATAATGAAGCTCTACTCTCCAAACCATCTGGCTCACTAAAAGCTTGACCAAATCCCGTGAACCTAGACAACTTATTGATTACTATATTCCTCCCCACCACATCAGGAAAATATCTTCTTAAGCATTTATTCCTCTCCAAAGAAATCTCAGCATCCGTATTTGGAGCAACTCTATTTGGCCCTCCTTCAAGCCATTCTCGACTATAATACCTACAAATAAAAATATATAGTGAACTAACAACACATTCACAAATTAATTTGAACTAACTAATTAAACTAACAACATATTCACAAATTAATTTGAACTAACAGCAGCGTGCGGGATCGTCGAAGGCGCAGCGTGCGGGATCGTCGAAGGCGTGTGCGGGATCGTCGAAGGCCGCAGCGTACGGGATCGAAGAAGAAGAGGAAGGTCGCAGAAAGGATCATCGATGGCCGTCGCTACGGGAAGAAATGCGGAACGCAGGATCGACGAAGAAGGAAAAGGTGATGCGCTGCAGGAAGAGATGAAATGTTGAAACAAAACCCGACTGAAACCTAATAGCGCGTACCATACGCGTACCCGTACCGTAAACGTACCGGGTACGAGCCTAAATAAGTCATATCCCTGCTTTGTAGAGTAAAAATAAATACATATATATTTTCAAAGATCTGAATTTATTCATAATGAAATTCTCTATTGAAAATTACAGGAGCTGCTGCTAATGGAGGAGCAGTTGCAGATTGAGATCCTGACAAAGATAATCTGCTAGATGATGATATATAGTGTTATTTTTTTGTTTTCTTCTGCTTAGAACATTGTTTAGCTCTTCTTTGTTATACTTGTTATGTTTTGGACTATTTTGTTCTTTAGTTGATTATGAGATACTATGAGGGGATTGTTAGATAAATAAGTAATATGTTTGCGCGTGTCGAGACCGACTTGGAGTGACCTAATGAATTTCATGTCATTCTAGAGCAAGATTCCACGCTGGAGATAGTATAAATAGTCGTTTCAAACTTAATGAGCTATTGCGGACTATCTTAAGCGGAGCCTCTAACAATTATCAGAGATACACTGTGTATTTTATAAATGTAATGAGTGTTGAATAAACAAATCCATCCACTTTCTGCAACCATCTTAATCCTTGAAGAAGTGAAAAACGAATTGCTGCTACCCGCGAACGTAGCCCTTTTTTGTGAACCAGGCAATATGTGTCTTTCGTATTATTGATTTTCTGTTTGTTTTTCATACTACTCTCGTGTTCGCAACGATTTGTTTGCTGCAAGAGCGTGCACATAGGTCCCAAAAAAACTACTCAATCAAAGAGAATGGATTCGCGATTCCCGCTGAACTCATCCCATTTCCAACACTTTCCTGAATGATGTGTATGAAGTTTATAGGAAAGAAAGTAGACATTATATTGCAGAATCTCATAGACTTGATGACTTCTCCAAGAGAAAAAACAACAACCAAGAGGAAGATAGAGATTTAATAATAAATAAATAACTACTTTGCCTTCCCCCAAAAAACTCTTCACAGAATGACTATGACAGCAACTTTCATAAAAATAATAAACATACCTTCTCGAGGAGGGATATGTACAGGATCCATAGCCTGCAGAGCCATAAAGGACAAAAAAAATATTATTTGTAATGCCAAAACCCAAAACCCTAAAAAAAGAGAAACACTCTTCAAAGAGTAAAACCATGAGAACACTCCATGAGAAACTAGGAGGGGTTTTAGGCTCCGTTTGGCAAGGTGGTGGCGGTCGTAAACGCATGGGTTAAACCATCATTCGTTAAGGATCACCTAACAAACATCATCCCTTTAAACATAAAAGTAGATGAAGTTCTTTAGGTGGGCGTTAACAAATGACAATTTAACCCCCATTTTCATGACCGCCACAAGTAAGCACAGTTAGAACAGAGTTTATAACAAAGAAATACAATTCATGGCAAAATGAAGCAGCAAGAAAAATGTTAAAACTTTGGAGAGAAATGCAGAGTTTCTCAAGCAGAGGGGTGGCAGAGTGCAATTATCCCTCTCTTTGGGTGCACCAGATAGTATATTAAGGGTATTATTGTAAATACATGTGATGCCTGGATGTAAATATAGGCAAGATGTTTGTAATAAGTATTGAATAATAATATTGTTTGTCTTGCCTTCTATCTTTCCTCAACAGTTTCATTAGATTAGCCTGTGAAGGAAGTTTCTTGCCAACTAGAAATTTTTGATGCATTTTATGTGAGCTATAAATAATTTATGCAATAAATCATATTTTTTGACATCAATTTTTTTACAAATAAAATCAAAAAAAATATAATGTTTGTATATTTACAATCTTTTTAAGTACCAAATCATGCATTACGATCGTAAAATGATATTATGATCATAAAATGGCATACGTAATGCATGATTTTACGATCGTATTTTTTATGGTAATAATCGTAATATGGATAATTTGGTACTTAGAATGATCGTAATAATATCAACATTAGTATTTTGTGTTTTTTTTCGTAAAATTATTTTTTCGTGGTCGAAAAATGTAAATTATCGCATAAAATTGTCTATGATGCAAATAGATGTGTGAGCGTCCGACGCACCAATTTTTTTTCCTTTGACAGCCTCTCTAACCGCGGAAGCTAACATGGACGTTTGTTTCTGCGGTGTAAACTAGGAGAAAAAATTTGTACAGATACGCACCTAGTTTCACTTGTGCTCGAGTAAACACAGTTGCATGATCTAGAATTTCAATGGGGTATATCTTTCGCTCCAAAATACAATCGTATTTCTCAAATACGGATGTACTGAAAAGTGATTGCAGTACAGACCAAAAAAATCTACGTCGTTGAAATCGAGGATCATGCGACAATATTTACTCCCGTATGAGTGATAGGTACGCATACGTACCAAAAAAATTTTTCGTGAACTAGGGGCGGTGGGAATGAATCGGCGGTTCGTGAATCTTGTGATCTCAAATAGCTCAAATATATTTTTTTGTGTGGGGTAATAGTAAAAATGAGAGATTTTTTTGAATAATAAATGTACAAACATCATTATATTGAGAACATTAAACTGACTAGCTACATCATTAAACAACAATCAATCAAACAATAAACTACTAAATAAGTAAACTAAGTCAAACCTCATTGGCGGTCTAAAAAAATGCTGTTTTTTTTTTCTTTAGTGGCACAATCTCTCAAAATTCTCAGGGGGTTTCAGTCAAAAGAGCGTTTTTAGGCCAATCCCGAGGCAAATGCTGCCCGAAATTCGCCATAACCGACGCTCAGGATCAAAGAAGAGCACTTACGGGAAGAAACAGAGTGAGAGAGAGGGAGAGAGAGTACGGACTGGGGTCTGTGATGCTGATGGTGGCGGTGCCGGCGAAGTCGCAGGCGCCGGGCGCGGCGCCTGATCGCTGGTAGAAGCTGTTGAAGGCGTAGGAAGCGTGCGCCGGCAGCGAGTTGGGGAGGTAGCAGAGTCCCGTCGGCTGGATGGGGAGGCAGTCCGCCGCCGCCACGCCGCAAGCGTAGTCAAGCGCGGTTTGCAGGGCCGCCGAGCTCTCCCCACTTCTCGCTATGCACCACTGCCCCTCCGTAGCTGCTGAAGCCGCTGCGAGCAGCATCGCCGCCGCCATGGCTGCCGCCGGCAGGGTGGATGAGGAGTGAGCAGGCATAATGCTTTAGAAATGGGGCTTAAGAGAGACTGAGAAGACAGCCCCAATTAAAAAAAAACTGCAACTGTGAAGAGAATATGAACTTTTTTCCATCCTAGCTCTTTTCTTTTAGCTTTTCTCTCTCTTTTTGCTTTTTAGTTTTAAGAGCATCAACTTGTTCAATCAGTGACCTGAGGGTATGGGCGAGTGCAGGACAATTACCCTCACTCGCCCTCTGCTCTTGGGCCGAGGGCGACCGCAGGGTCGGCTGGCCCCACTCGCCTCTTCTTCCCGCTCAATCCAGCTTCCCCTCAGACTAACTGCTTCATGATGGGACGGTGCCACTTAGCATGTATAATTTTTATTTGACTATGTGCACCATTAAAAAAATCCAAACACACATTAAAATCAAATCCCAAGCCACACCTTCTTCTCACAAGTTCATTTCTTACTCGCGTTCAACAATTTGCACCCAGAAATCGGTCCCAAACTCTCTAAGGCTTTGTTTGACGTGGTTTTTTTTGTTCCGGTGAGTTTGATAAAAAACATAGTTTTGATAAAAAAACATCATCATCATAGAATGCATATTTGATAAGATAATGATTATGACAGTCACCGAGCCTAAGCGCAGAGCTGCGCCGTTTCTGCTGGAGAGCTGTCCACTTCTCTCTTGTTCTCTCAATTCAGATGGTTTTTTGATGGTTTTGTTCTGCGCCGTTTCTGCTGGAGGATTCTCCAATTGCTTCATTGAAGGCCGATGCAGACCCCTTGTGCCGGACACGGTTGTGAATGATTCACTCTTGGCTGAACATTTCACAAACCACACCCCTTTTCCGACGTCGGGTTCACAGCGGACATAGGAGGAGATTGTTAGTGATATTTAGTTTATGTCCGTTCCGAGTCGGACCCGACACGAGCGGACATAAACTAAATATCACTAACAATCTCCTCCTATGTCCGCTGTGAACCCGACGTCGGAAAAGGGGTGTGGTTTGTGAAATGTTCAGCCAAGAGTGAATCATTCACAACCGTGTCCGGCACCTGTTAAAACATTATTAGACTTATCACAAGAATTAGTATGCATGCATAAACAGAACAAGAGTTCAACCACATCACATCATGTCTCAGAAACAATCAGGGCACAGGCCCTAAACGCCTAGCGTCTCAAATCAAACAGAGAGCAACAGAAGTCCAAACAAACAGGTGAAAGAAAATAAAGAGCTAAACAGTGCTCTGAAACAGAGATACCAACAATAAAGTCTAACAATACTCTAACTGTCAGAGTCCAGAAGATCATCATGATCAGGATCCCAGTCTACCAGTGCTCCTCCTAGATCAGCAGCCCCTGTAATTTCCAACAGAGAATTTCATTTTAAAATAAATTCAAACATTTGAAAAATGTACAAATATCTAGTTCTACCATGAGAACGTAGTATTTTATTATTATTATTAGTGTTGGCTGGGAGGACGCTTCTACAGAGTATTATAGATAAACCTCAGAATCCGTTATCTGTTACCAAGTGAAACGATTTACGGACTTCTGGACACCGCAGCTATATCTGTGTTCCTATATGGAATGTCACGGTTACTGCTCTTCTAGAGTTGACTGGAACTCATCAAGTTTGGAATGGAACCAATCAACAAGAGAAAAGTCAAGCCAAGTCGGATCGTGTTATCAAGTTTGGAATAACACTCTCCTCCACGACAAGATAGCCGAATGCAGGTGAAGTTGTTAGCATCAAGTTTGGAATGAAACAACTTACCAGATCCGAACTCAGCAACCAGGAGCATCAACGGAGCACAACATGCTTGCTTTGACAAAGGAAATTTGAAAATCAAAACAATTGGACTAAGACTGAACTGAATCGCCTAACTTGAACTAAGACTGAGCTAAACCGTCTTTAGTCTCATTTCCCCCACAGTTTTGATTAACCGGTCTTTGGGCATTCCTTTCGTCAATGGATCAGCCAGATTATCCTTCGAACGCACATCGACCAAAGTGATAATTCCTTGTTCTTTTAGATAATTCAACAACGCATGTCTCAGTCGCACATGTCTCCTCTTAGTGTTATAGAGAGCATTCTTTACAACTTGAGCTGCTGCTTGATTATCACAATACAAGCTCAACGAGTTGACTTGTAGCTTAGACAAGGGTATGTCTAAAATCAGGTTCCTGATCCAATCTGCCTCTTCACCAGCTGAAGCTAAGGCAAACAACTCGGCTTCCATAGACGACAAGGCTATACACGTCTGTCTTTTGGATTTCCAAGTGATAGCAGCTCCACCCAAAGTGAATATATATCCACTGGTAGACTTGCTGTTCCCAACTTCTGAACACTACGAGGCATCAGAGAATCCATCCACAGTAGGAGGATAACCAGTATAGCACAAGACATGATTTTTAGTACCTCTCAGGTATCTCATCAGCCTATCTAGGGCATCTCAATGCTCTTTGCCTGGACTACTGGTAAAACGGCTCAGCATGCCAACCGTGAAGGAAATGTCTGGTCTAGTACAACTTGTGGCGTACATGAGACTACCAATTATTTTAGAATATTTTAATTGATCTATGCTGGTCTCTTCATTAGGACTCAACTTAACATTATGATCAAACGGTGTCTCAACAGGCCTACAGTCTTTGTATCCCCAAGTAGAAAGTAGTTGCTCTATATAATGAGCCTGGCTAAGGGTGACTCTACCCTTGTCAACTCTAACTTTCATACCTAATAGGGTATCCACAGGACCAAGGTCCTTCATGTCAAAAGCTTCTGCAAGAGTGGATTTGACATCCCTCACTGCAGCAAGATCTGAACCCAGAATCAACATGTCATCCACATATAGGCATATGATGACTGTTTGATTTGCCATCGAGCGGTAGTAGAGGCACTTGTCTGAGAGACTGGACTGAAATCCAACGCTCTTTACCACTTGATCAAATTTAATGTGCCACATCTTAGGTGCTTGTTTAAGCCCATAGATCGATTTGTCGAGCTTGCACACTTTGTCTCTTAGATCCTTATGTACATAACCTTCAGGTTGTGCCATATAGATCTCTTCATCAAGCTCTCCATTTAAGAAGGCTGTTTTACATCCATCTGATGAACTATAAGGTTCTCGATAGAAGCTATGGTAAGAAGAATCCTAATAGTGGATAGGTGACACACAGGTGAATAGACGTCAAAATAGTCAATTCCCCCCTGTTGTTTATAACCCTTAGCTACTAGACGTGCTTTATATCTGGCTATAGACCCATCACTGTGCAATTTCTTCTTCAGTACCCACTTGCATCCTAAGACTTTAGCTCCTTTCGGCAGGTCAACTAAATGCCAAATGTTATTTTGTAGCAGCGAGTTCATCTCATCGTCGATGGCTTCTGCCCACATTAACGCATCTCTAGATCTCATTGCTTCCTGATAGGAGAATGGATTGTCCTCTAAGTGGTAGGTGACAAAATTCTCACCAAAGTTCTTAGGGATTCTATCTCTTGTAGACGTTCTAACAGGAACAGGTTCCACTTCTAGAGGTTGGGGAGCAGTGCCAGAGGGGCCAGCTTCAGGTTCTACAGTAGATTCTGCAATCACGTCAGTAGACCCGTGGACAGTTAAGCCATGATCTTTGATAAATTTATGTTCAAAGAAAATAGCATCTCTAGACTCTATCACTGAATTCGTAGATAGATCCAGAAACCTGTCAGCTGCACTATCTTCTGCACTACCTAGGTAAACACATGTTGTTGTTCTAGGTCCCACCTTAGGTCTCTTAAGGTCTTGTAATCGCACATATGCGATACAGCCCCAAGTCTTTAGAGTGTCATATCTACAATGATGACCATGCCACAACTCATACGGGATAGAAATGAGTTTCGAGTGAGGCACTCTATTCAGAATGTGGTTCGCAGTAAGAACTGCTTCTCCCCAAAAAGAGTTGGGCATGCCAGCTGTTAGGAGCATAGAATTCAACATCTCTGTTAAAGTTCTATTCTTACGCTCGGCAACGCCATTAGACTGGGTGAGTAAAGAGCTGTGGTTTCAAGGATTATGCCCTCAGAGGCACAAAATTCCTTAAACTCAGTTGCAGTGTATTCTGCTCCTCGATCACTTCTGAGTCTCTTGATTTTAAAGTTCAACTGATTTTCCACACGAGACTTAAAAATTTTAAAAGTCTCAAAGGCCTCATCTTTCGATCTCAACAAAAATACATGACAATATCTCGAAAAATCGTCTATGAAGGTAATTAGATACTTCTTTCCCCCTCTAGTGATATGAGTGCGGAAATCACAAAGGTCTGAATGTATCAATTCCAGAAGTTGTGTGCTTCTAGACACCGACTTGAAAGGTGTTCTAGTGATTTTGGTTTGCGCACACACCTCACACTTGTCAAATCGAATAGACAGATCTAAGGGGATGTTTTGACTCTTAGCTAGGTCTAGCATTTTCTATAGTTCACATGTCCTAGTCTGTTATGCAACAACTTGGGATCAATGAGGTTAGAACTCACTTGGTTAATGCTATCGTTATTTAGGCTAAGTCTATACATTCCATCGATCATATACGCACACCCAAAATAATGTGAATTGACCATTAATGTCATTCTACCGTTTTGAGTAGTGAAGGTCATCCCAGCCTTATCTAATAAGCTTATGGAAATCAGATTTTTAGTTAAATTTGGAACTACTTTAACATTTTGCAAAATTAAAGTTTTACCTGAAGAGAGCACAAGCTCTGCAGTCCCAGCATGAGTAACATCAGTCGCTCCTCCATTGCAGTTCTCGACTCTGTCCTTGACCGCTGTCACCTTAGAAAGAAGACTCCTGTCATTTGTGACGTGACAGGTAGCACCACTGTCCAGCCACCACTCAGAAGACGCACTGCGGTGACTACTCCCAATCATAGCCACGAAGGACTTAGGATCGGAGTTGTCGACCACCATGTGCGCCACATTTTGTGGGGCATCCTCCTTTACCTTCTTCGGACCCCTGCATTCAGCGGCCCAGTGACCCCATTTGCCGCAGTTGTGGCACTTGCCCTTCTTCCTTTTGAGAGAAGGCTTTTTGACCGCCAACGGTGCTGGAGTGTCACGCTTGAGTGTCGGGGGCTTCCGAGAAGGCTTACTAGGACGTGAAACGAAGTTGACAGCCTGTGAGGGCTGCGCAACCTGCTCCAGACTCTTCCCAGCAATATTCTGGTCTTCAATATGGATGAACCTTTTGAGTTCGTCCAAACTGATCTTCTCTTTCAGTCTGTGCATCTCGGTCTTGAAAAAGAGCCATTCAGGAGGCAGTTTACTCAGGATCATATACACAAAGAGGCTGTCGTCCATCTTCGAATGATCATCATCCAGCTTCTGACGCAGGTTGACCAGCTCCAAGAGTTGAGAAGTGATAGGCACGTTCGCTTTGAATCTGAAGTTGAAGAACTTCTCTCCAATGAGCGACTTCGACAATCCTTCCTCCTTCTGGAAATGCGCGTTCAGTCGATCCCATATTTCCTTTGCAGATTTGTAAGCGTGGTAGGTCAACGCAAGACGGGGATTCAGGGAATTCAACAAGTAATCCCTGCAGAAATCTTCATCCTTGTTCCACTGGTACTCGTCCACGTCCTCGACAGTAGAAGCAAAATCGCTCTGAACAGTGTAGAAAATCTCGCGTTCCTTCATTCCTAGTTGGACTTGAATTTTCCAACTGAGAAAGTCGGAGGCGTCGAACGATTGCAGTTTTATAGTGTCGAGCGCGCTTTTCTTCGACTTAGTTCTAGATTTAAACAGAAATTAAAAAAATTCTAGAACGAGGTCACCTGAGCCGCGAGAAGATGAGACAGTGTCTTCGGATCCAACCCAAAAATAATTTGCTCCTCTGCAGATGAAAGGCAGACTCCAAAGATTATATTTGATCAGATTCTTCCAGAGAATAACAAATAAGTCGGAGAATAAGTCTCCACTAGATATGTTCTTCAATCAAAATGGAAAGAACAGTGATCTCAGCTTCTTCAAATCTGGTATTTCCGATCTCTAGCAAGCAGTTAGATCTGGAATTACAATGACCAATAGGTGAAGAATTCACAACCTTGAAGCTCAATGGATATCAGTATGAAATATAATCCTGGATCTGGAAGCAGCAGGTCTGAACTAGTTTGGATCTGTTTCGAATCTGCTGTAAATCCTCACAGCAAAAAAAAAGATGACAAGAGTGGCAGGATTGCTACAAAGGGATCTCTCCTTAATCAACAGATATCCAAGAGCAAAGTTTCACAGCATAATGATATCTGAAATTTTTTTTTCTTAGCAGGAGGTTTTCTTCATCAACAGCAAGAAGAACAGTCCCTCTCAAATCAAATTGCAGAAGAACCGCCAACCAGATCTAGGACGAGTCCGACCTTTCTCACAGCAGAGCCACGTGCGGCGACGAAGCTTCTATCCGACCTACACGAAGATCCAGCGGCGCTGCTCACGAAAATGGAAGCGGTGGTGGCTCCACGCGCAACAAGTGACAGGCTCCTTTTTTTCGCAAAAGCACGGAGTCGATTGTGAGCGACGATGGCCACGGAAATACTCGCGAATCGGGAAGCGTCGACGAAATCGCAGGATCTGAGCGAAGAAAACCCGAGATCTGTTCTTCCCGATCGGGAAAAGTATTGCGAACAGGAACAATGACGGGAAGAGCGAAATCGCACAGCGGCGGAAGACAGAAATCGCGAGATCCGCCTTTTTGATGGCGAGCAGCGGCGTCGTGGAAATCACGAGCGGCGTTGATGGCGAGCAGCGGCGTCGTGGAAATCACGAGCGGCGACGCAGGGATCAACACCGAGATCTACCAGTGGATTTTGGTCGATCTCCTTCTTCCGATCGCGAGCACGAGAGCGGCGGACTGGTTCGAGATTCCTGCAGTGGATTTTGGGGAAAATCGCAAACGGGGGCGGACGGGGTTGAGAGCGGACAGATTCGGGGAGCGAAACCCTAATCGGTATCTTGAGAATGTAGAAGGAAGGTTTGCTCAAGATAGTCCACATAACCCTATCAAGTTTGGAATAGGGATTATATAGTATCTCCAGCGTAGAGCCAAGCCCTAGAGCGACACGAACCCAATAAACCCGTTCCGAGTCGGACCCGACACGAGCGGACATAAACTAAATATCACTAACACCTTGTTCTTCCAACAACGAGTAGCCATTCACGATGGAGTCTACCTACAAATATATTGTTCTTCAGCTTCTCGTGCTGGATTTTCATCTGTCTTCAAGTTTTCTTTTTTATTAGGGACTAGTGTATTATTTGTTGGAAAAAAAACATATTTTCGGATCTAAACATGTGTGAAAATATGAGCTGAGATACCTACAAAACATCAGCGAAAATACAAACAGCATAATAACAGCCAAACATAAAATATTATACATGGAAAATCCCAAAAGCATGATAAAAATCATGGGACGATCAAAATCCAACTTGAAAAGTCTTCACTAAATAATGTTCAACAATATAATGATTTTCTCTCTGCAATCCCAAAATGAATCTTTGTATTTATTTCATAAAGGATGAGCGCCTTAGCCTGACGCTTTTCCATTAGGCGTGCACACTCCTCCATAGAAGGTGTCAGTGCGGCGACGACTCTCTCAAGAAGTGGAGCATTACGTGCAGGTGAGTTGGCTGGGGCCAGATCGGCACGCTCTTCCAAGGCTGTCCTGTTAGTGGTGTCAGCGCTTCTTCTTGTCATAGTTGTCGGTCAGGAGCACTTGAGCAAAACAAGCGCTACAACCAAAGATTCTTTGGGGGAGTTGTGAATATAATTCTCACAGATGACGTCAAATTGTTGTGGGTCGCTTAGCGTTTTTTTGGACCGGATGAATCAGACCGCCTAAAATCAGGATTGAACCATGGGAAAACATTTAAAAGTGATGGGTTTACACCATCATTTGTAAGGAAGTTTCCTCCATGATCTCCCCCCAAAATGGGAGATCATGGGGTTGACTAGTCAACCCCACCTCCCATGATGAGGAGAACATGGGGGTGGGGCCCACTCTCTCTCTCTCTCCAAAACCGCCCCCTTTAGGGGGAAATCGCCGCCGCCGCCGGAGTTCCCGCCGGCCTGGCCGGCCCCGCCTCGCTTGCCGCCGCAGGCCGCGGCCAGGCCGCCAGGCCGGCCTTGCCGCCGCAGGCCGCGACAAAGCCGCCAGGCCATTGGCCAAGCCGCCGGCCAGGCCACCGCCGGGCCGCCGGCCGGCCGCCTCCACCGCCCGGCCGCCCCACCACCATGGACGGCCTGCCCACCGTGCGATCATGGTGGGCTTTCCTCGCCGTCCGATCTGGTGGGTAACCACCCACTAACCCACTACATTGGTGGTGGGGCCCGCCATGAACCTCTCCTGGAGGCTATAAAAGGAGCCTCAGGGCCTCCTCATTCTTCATCTTTTGGCTCACTGTCATCTTCTTTCTCAGGTCAGAGCTTTGCCGGACTCCTCCCTCAGATCATCCTCCAGCCACCTCGAGCCCCGCGAGCCACCACGAACCACCAGAGCACCACCAGCCGAAAATGCCCAAGTCCCAGAGCGAGCAGAGGAGGAAGAAGACGATCCTTGCAAGTAGGCGCGCGGCGGACCAACAATTCAAGCTACAGAGCACCAGTGCCGCCACTCGAATTCTAGTACTCAAAACGCTCCCGCGACGCAGCCTGTTGCCCGCGGGGAGCTGTAGTCCTCTTCTCTCACCTCAAGTTGTAACGGGAGCGGCCTGTCGCCCCGATTCTCCAAACGCACTGTAACCACAAGCAACTAGTGGATTTTGACCGGCACAGATCCCGGTCACGTGATTTTTTACCTAATTGAGGGGTTTTTCCACGTCATCACATCTTGAGACGATCTTTCCTTTTCTCTGACTGTGTGCGCGCTCGACCGCCCGCAAGCTAAGGCGGTACAATTGAATCCGGTCCGACCGGGGCATCGAGTTAGCCCGCAACAAAAAGGAAAACCAACCGCAAAAAAGCAAGACGTTTTGCATGAAAATCTGGAAATAGAAAAATCATGAGGCTGGATCGGTGTCGACCAAGTCCACTGGTTGCTGGTGAGGAGGGTGGTAGGCCGCCGCTCTGTTTACAAGTTCTTGAAAGAGAAAAAACAAAGTCTTCTTCAATGCTCTCATAAGTGTTTTTTGGAGCAATCTCTGAAGCAGGCGTCGTAGCGAACAATGTGAACACTAAGCGAGAGAGCGGGCGGAGTGTTAATTCTTCGCCTAATACCTTAGAGCTTTGTCTTCTACCTTTGGTTGCATGTATTCAAATAAAGGCCTATATGTCTTTGTATAACTTTTTTTGGGGGCGCTGGTAATTGCGCCATCTTAAAATTTGTACGAGTGAATGAGAGCTTGCTATTATAGTCATCTTGATCATCAATTTTTTGAAAATGACGATCATGCTCCTTAGGTGGCCCAATCAATCTGGGTTGCCAAGCAGGTTCGTCGGCGAGTACGGTGGTGGAAGTGATGGCAGCAACGGGAAACGACGATAGGAGGTGATGGCACACCGCTAGTACGCGCATGCACGCATGCGATGTAGGCCGGGTCGAGCGACGATTCATCCCTTCTCCACTTTTTCTGCTATGGTTTTTTATTTTTTTTCCTAACACTTTTGCCCCTTTATTTCAGGCCTCATAGCAGACTAGTCTGGCAAAATCTACGTGTATACCTTCGACTCCGAGTGATGATTGGATCTACGCGTGGTGGAAGTGCTTTGGCATTATGGAGGGCTTAGAGGTGATGATTCTACTTTTTAGCGAGCGTGCACGAGATCCTTCTAAGGGATACATCACAATCTTGGATAGGTGCCTCAAGGAAGGATTTTGAGTCACTCCTACTGAGGAGACGTTAGAGATATATAAGTTTTGTGAGTGACGATCATGCAGTTTTCGTCAGTGGGTATATCGTGTGTAACATCCGGTTCCACCTTTCTTGTACTCTAATTTTTACTAGGCCTCACGCGGATCGTTACAGGGTTGTAGCTCAAGCACTCAACCCCTCTCCAGCCTACTGGCGGGTTGTTGGTAGTCACAGTCTCCCTTCGATGCATGAACTCGATAGATAAGTTGGGTCGTACAGGAACTTCCAGGAGGTCCCCATCTCAGTACTACTCTCGCCCAAGCACGATTAACCATTAAATTCATTCACTTCTCATCACCAATTGAGCTGCAACGTAATAGTTAAGCGTTCTTGGGCGAGAGTAGTACTGGGGTGGGTGACCTCCTGGGAAGTCCCCGTACAACCCAACTTAACTATCAAGTTCGCTCATCGAAGGGAGGTTGTGGTCACCAACAACCCGTCAGTAGGCTGGAGAGGGTTAGTATGCTGGGCTACAACCCAGTAACATTGCCTAGAGCAGAGTCGTGGCGTTGTCTTGTTGGATCGGCTAGGGTTGTTATAATAAAAAGTGCACTTTTTTGTGACGGCCCAGGCCCGACTCCAATCGTGACTACGTCCACCGAGGTAGACCCAACGGGACCCAACTGGCAGCTCAATTGGCGATGAGAAGCGGGAAAACTCCATAGTTAAGCATGATCAGGCTAGCGTAGTATTGGGATGGGCAAAATCCTGAGAAGTCCCCGCACGACCCAACTTAAATATCGAGTTTACTTATCAAAGAGAGGTTGTGACCACCAACAACCCGCCTATGGATGGAGAGAGGTTGGGGTGCTTGAGTTGCAGCCCGGTAACGGTCCGCGTAAGGCCTAATGGAAATTAGAGTACACAAAAGGTGAAACGAGACATTACATCGCAGATCATGGGTCTCATCAGCTTCTTTCAGGAGCACAACTCTCGATTGATTGTCTAGATTTTCATGATTGGTGTGAGACCTACCATAGCCCGAATGACCGGATTGAAGATAGGAGCAAGAAGAAGTGGCTCGTATTTGATGACAAGACATTAACATCATGAAGGTACGCTCTTTGGTTTCATCAAGAATCCTTAGGAGCTACCTAAGGTGTGGCATACACTCCCTGGTCGTTGTTGTCGGTTGTCGGGCCGAGAAGACAACTATTATCCCATGTGCTTTGAAGATGCATAGGATGTGGCAAAAGCACTTTAATGCATCAATGCATTTGTTGACGAGAAGATGTCAATCTTGACGTGCCTCTCTGCTAATGTTGAGCGGAGCTGTGTCATCCCCTTAGAGTGAGGTAGAAAGAGGAAATTGGTTTATACCCCCTGAGCCCGCTAATGAGATAAAGGGTGATGGTTCTGGTGATTTAGAAAGGGAGCCACTCTCGAATCCTGTTACTAGGAAGATTCCTGAGTTGTTGAGCCGCTCCTCAGTGATAAGTAGAAACTGATGTCCGTGGATACAAGAGAAAGAAATATGCTCCCCCTCCCTTCAGACCATTACAGCAAAGGTAAGGAAAATATTTTGAATTGCTTTATTGTTGTGTTATTTTTGTTGTGATTCTAATGTTGTGCTTGCATTTGTTTAGATAGGTGAGCTGCACAGTATTACCCTCACATGGAGCGACCATTATATGATACTAAAAGATGAGTTTGAGTAGAGGCTCGGCAACATGGAGGACTCCTTAGCTTCTGCTCAAAAGAAGAGGGAGAAGGTCGTCTCCTGCTTGGACACATTGGAGTTCAAGATTGTAATGATACAGTACGAGGGGAGGTAGAGAAGGTTGTGACGACTTGCGAGGTGGATTTTTAGGTACTCGCGGTGGCTCAGACGGAGATGTCCATATTGAAGGTCTTGAAGTCGCAATTGAAGGACGAGGTGGCCCAACTGGTCTCTGCATAGTTTGTCATCAAGGTGATCTAAGTGGCTGCGATTGTGGAATACAAAGAGTCCATTGGCTTTATGGTGGAGTGCACTAGTATTTTAGAGGAGGGTCGGGATGAGATTATTACTACCGAGGTGGACCAGCTCCTAGAGGACGAGTGTGAGACCACATTCCGACGAGGCTTCGGCAAGGGCCTTCGCTTGGCGGAGAGGATGCCAAAGCACCGAGTGACAGAAATCAGCATGGAGAATGCCGATCCTAACATGGATATCAAAGGTGACCATCATAATATATCATCAATACGCCACCTAGCGTCTTGCAAATGGTGTGTGTAACACCCCCTATCCGTCGCATAGCATATAGCAGTAGGTCCGGCCGGGTCCTGATGTCATATGTCACAGACAGACCAGAAGGTTACTCAATGGAAACCATCCAACTAAGAATCAACGTCCTACACAGAGTACATTCTAGCGAAAGCAATTTAAAAGGTTGCAAAACAAAGAATCCAGCATAAGCATAAATGTCCACTACTCAAACCAACATGAATGAAAGTACAATACACAAGTATAATGATTTTAAGGCCTTACAATTGTTTACTCAAATTACAGTGTTTTTCATACCACGGCAAGCAGGTCGGTCACAAATGAATAATACAAGTAAACACTCAAGATTAGGCCTTCTAGGGCCGGCTCAACAACTTGGGCTTTTGCCCGCTATTTACCGCTCGGCTCCGCAGCACCTGCAAGCAACAATCCACCGTAATGGTGGCAAACAAAGCAACGGTCAGCTATGCTGACCAAATTATAACGATCCTGCCCCCAAACTCGGGCGGCGATGCTCATTTCCCTGCACTTTGTTAACATAACCAAGCAGTATAGTGTAAACACTTCATCACAGGCGTGGCACGCACGACCATACACCCCGTGCTCTCAGGGCACATTCTTGGTGAACCAGTCAATGTCACGTCAATTTAAGTCATAGACATTTCGATCTCACCACCGCCACTTGGACGGCCAATCTTGCGAGCATTTTTGTCTTCCCGCCATGGGTCGCGTCAATTTAAGTCATAGAGCACCGAAGACCCTCCATCTATGCCAACGGCTCCCACCGAATGACATAGAGTGGGTACGGTTCCGCCTGACCCGTTGCTCACACCGTAACGTCAATTTAAGCCATATGCGCGGGTCAAACCTCCCCGAGTCTCGTTTCCATCACACACTTCACATAACCTGGTTATGTTCAAGTTGGCTCCCAGACCACCTTGTTGGCAGAATCACGCATCTGTCCAGTTTTTCGGGTGCACCTTAGAGTTAGTCCCAAGGCTCCCTTTTGCAATCTACCGCGTAGAAACCCGAAAAACCAACCATTCGGGCGGAGTCTTATCCGGCCATTCATGCAATGCAACATCACCGATCTAGACCAACTTGTTCGGGTAGGCTTCACACATCATGTCTATGTTCGTTCTCGATTACGGACTCTACAAGTACATAATGGAGACTATTCATGTCTACCCGAAGGAACGCCTCAAACTCACCGCAAACTTGCGAGAGCGGGCTTCCTATGCAAAGGAAAAGAGGACTTCACATGTCCTCGGATGAGAATCGTTACTCTAGCAGTTTTCCTTAGCGCCATGGAAATCTATGCGGATGAAAAGCACCGAGTTGTCCTCGCCTCCGTAGATCCGAAGTCGGCTTGCGATTTGGAGCTCCGAAGCTCCGTCGGTGACCAGATCTAGCCTCCTTCTTCTTCCTTGCTCTCTCCTCTCTCTAGAACTTTAGAAAGAGATTGAGTAAGAGAAATGAGGGCTTTGAAACCCTATTCCCGGGTATATCCCAGAAGGAACAACCCCCAGCCTTCGGATCCCAAAATAAGGAAACGGACGGCCACGATCCGGACTTGAAATCCAAAATCTGGGCCGAACACGGCCTGTGACACGCCCGTGTCCAGGGCCGTGTTCCCCATTCGTCGTCGAAACCGAAGCGTACCGAAAAGAACACGGGAACCCGACACGCCCGTGTCAAACTTGACACGCCCGTGTCATACAGTACACGGTCGTGTAGTGTGCTGTGTTCCTCCAACGACACAGGACTGAAAACGCCCGAAAGGGACACGGGTATTTGACACGCCCGTGTCGCATTTTGACACACCCATGTCTACCCGACACAGCCCGTGTGCTGACCCGTGTATCACCCCCGCCACGGCCCGTTTTCATCCCGTGAAGGACACGGCCTGGGACATGCCCGTGTCTCCGGCCGTGTTCGCTCCTCGACGATCTTCGACTCCAAATTCGTCGACCACTCGGTCAAATCGTCGACCCGAGCACGACACGCCCCTGGGACATGCCCTTGTCCTAGGCCGTGTGACCCCTGCCAAAATCCAAGCTTGCCTCGAAACGGCTCCCGTCGCTCTTTTGAGTTTCGGGGCGTTACAACTCTCTCCCTCTTAAAAGAATTTCATTCTGAAATTACATAAAGGAAAGATAAACACAAAACTTAAACGATACCTGAGTGAAATAACTTCGGGTACTCCTCAAGCATGGTCTGCTCTCGCTCCCACGAGAGCTCCTCCCAACCGCAATTGTCCCAACAGATCTTGACCATCTGATCTCTTTGTTGCGTAGCCGCTTTACTTCCGAGTCCTCAATGCGTATAGGCTTGACCTTCGTCGTCAACCCATTATCGACAGACAGTTGATCGACCGCAATCACTTGTGAAGGCTCTTGCACCGCCTTCCGCAGCACCGATATGTGGAATACATCGTATAGACCGCTTAGCTCCATTGATAGCGTCAGTCGATAAGTGATGTGCCCGCGAACAGACTCTTACTGTGGTTGGTTCGGTGAGTCGATCGCCGCGGGCTTGCTCGGGTAGGCAAGTGCACCTATCGCAAGTAGTACTCGATATTCGGGGGAATACCGAGGTCGTATTGTTCTCGGGGTCGCGTTGACTATTCTTACTCCTCCGGGAGGACTATTATTTTACTGAAAATAAGGTGGATTTTTTTTTACTTAATAAAAGGCGAAAAAGCAAAGGAGCGAAAAAAACGATTTAGAGAATATTCGATGAAGGGTTAACGCTCGGCATCGAATCGGATTAAGACTAAAACAATTTTAATAATAAAAAGACTTGGTTTTCAAATTAATAATAAGACAACTTGGCCGTGGAGGTTCCACAAATGTGAGCTCACCTAGCTATAGGGATATCGCTCACCTAAACGTTAAGACTATTCGACCGAACGTTAGTCCGACGAAGGATTCCTCTTAACGCCCGCTTTACGCTAAGAACCCCGCTATTGGGTGGGGGACCCAATCCGGTAGAATTACGCTAGTCCTCTCTCGAGGGTATGCACGCAACTCTATTTACCCAGGGGTGATCGGTCCATATGCACGGCCTCTCGGCTAGCTAGCATATGGACTACGGAAATAGGGCCCACACATCGATTATGTGGTCCTACGCGTCGTAAACCCGGGGTAAACCCTAAGTGCTTAAATTAAAATGAAAATAAAGAACTTTAATTATTATAAATCATTTTAAATGTCCCAATGCTCTTCGATGCCGAGGCTAATAGCGATTAGCCACACATCGGTATGGGGACGGCTTATAATTTAGTGAGGCGCGAGTTCGAAATTAAATGCTAAACGATTATAAGAAAGAGACAAAAGAAAAATAACAATATTTAGAGAGCTAAAAAGTTAACTAAACGAGAACTCACGCACACTCCAAATTATAAATTAAACAAAAGCTAAGTTACACATAAAAGAAAATTGCATATTCAAATTTGCGAGTCCCACTCAAACGAGTGGGGGCGGTAAATAAAGGCTGAAAATTGCAAGTCCTACTCAAACGAGTAGGACTGAAATGAAAGCGAGTCCTACTCAAACGAGTAGGAGAAAATAAATGCGATTACAGGGCTAAAAAGTCCGGCCATTTAACTCAAGTGAGTAGGCGGAAAAAATAAAGAAAGTAAAATTGCAAGTCCTACTCAAACGAGTAGGACTGAATGAAATAAAGTCCGGCCATTTAAACTCAAGTGAGTAGGCGGAAAAATAAAGAAAGAAAAATTACAAGTCCTACTCAAATGAGTAGGACTGAAAATGAAAACGATGCGCCATTTAACTCTTAACGAGTAGGCGGAAATAAATGCACACGAACACACACACTCCATATGAAATTCAGGAAAGCAATAAAATTATACACCTACACTCACACACTCTACATAATTTGAATCAAAGCATTAAAAGGAAAGCATTAAATCAAAGCATGAAAATTTAACACCTACACTCACACACTCTACACAATTTAAATCAAAGCATAAAAATTATACACCTACACTCACACACACTTCATGAAAAATCAAAGTTACCTAAAAATTAAAATTTTAACTATTTCAAGCATAGGTTTTGCCAAAAACAAATAAAAAGAAGAAATTTAAATTTTTAGAAGACAAAAGTTTTTCAAAACAAATTAAAAACCAAAGTTTTTGGAAAACAAAAATTTCAACATTTTCATTCCTAGGATTTCATAAAAGAGCTAAAAAAGTTGAAATAAAAGTGAAAGAAGAAAAAAAGTTTTCATTCCAAAATGAAGCTAAGTAAAAAAAACAAAGGAAACTATAGCTCTTTTACACACTCATAAGAGTGAAGATGTTGAAGAAGATAAGAAAAAAAAGAAAAACCTAATTCATCATTTCATCATTTTCAAACAAAACCTAACTTGAAAAATCAAAGGCATGTAAAGAGGAAATCCTAACCTAAGCATGAAAACAAGTAAAAAAAAAAAGTAAAGTAAGCATGTTACACTCATACACACACACACACTTTTCATAAATGAAGAACAAGTGAAGAACAAGTGAAGAACAAGGATAAAACCAAGGATAAAAAGGGAAAGAAAGTGGGCACAAGTTTCATTCCAAAGCTAAGTAAGAAGAGAAAATCTAACATTTTATTGAATTTTAGGAACTATTACAAGCTATTACAAGGGTTAAAGCTAAGACAAAACAAGAAATGAAATAAAAAAGGGAGAAATCTCCTTACATAGCCTTGAAAATCACGGATGCAGCCCACAAAAATACACTAAATTGGCCCAAAAATCTGAACCCTTGGACCTTACAGAACTGGGCTATTTATAGGAAAAAATTTCTAAGTACACGCCCTCGGTCACGGGCGTGACATGGGGGCGTGACAGTACTATTCATGAAGGCGGCTGGCGATTGGACAGCAAAGTTGACTTCGGGCTGAGTTCGCAGCAGTCACGCCCCAGGTCACGGGCGTGACCTAGGGCGTGTCGGGGAGGTAGAACCGGGCGCGGGTTGCGTCAAATGTCCTCGGCAGCATCTTGTCGGGCCAGCTGGAAAGGTCACGCCCCATGTCACGGGCGTGACTATGGGCGTGACAGTCGGGGTCGACACTCGACGAATGTCGAGCGGAAAGTGTCGAGTCGAAATCGTTGAGCTGAAATTGGGTCACGCCCCAGGTCACGGGCGTGACACTGGGCGTGACAGTTGGTGTCGACACTCGACGATCGTCGAGTGGAATTCGTCGAGAGGAGCGGACACGGGCTTGGGTCACGCCCCGTGTCGGGTGACACGGGCGTGTCGCCAGGCGTGTCAAGCCTTTTCTTCAGAAATTTTCCGATTTCACGGGAAATGCACAGTCACGGCTCGGTCACGGGCGTGACCCATGTGTCACGGGCGTGTACTTCCCAAAATTTGGCAGATTCTGGAATTTTTCTGCAAAATAAAATAAAACAAGTTAGGAGAAAATTTACAAGAATAGGAACATTTTATTGAACAAAAATAAGTAAAAACGACGAAAATAAATGAAAATGACTAAATTAATGTGCATAAAAATACGCATATTTACAGTTCATCAAATACCCCCATACTTAGGCTTTTGCTATTCCAGAGCAAAAGTTTGAGGTGAATCTATAAGGAATAAAAAAAACTCTAAGTTTTGGCTATCGCTTAATCAATTATAAGAGAGATCGAAATAAATATACGGGGTGTAAGAGTTAAGTCCTAAAATTATGTAGATGATTTAAATAGCGCAAAAGTTTTGGCCAAAAGACTTCTTGATGTAATCAAATAGAAGGCAACATTTGTAATGGTTAGATTAACGAAAATAGTTTGGAATTATAAGAACTCTAGCTTATACGAGTGCTACCGGAAATAATACAATTTACTAATTATGCTCTCAAAAAGATTTTTGAATTAATTCTAGAATCGTTTAATTGGCTAAGGGGGTAGTGTGGTTTATGAAGAGGGTTTTGATAATTGAGGTGAGGTAATTTTTTCTCGAACCTCCATTTTTTTTTCTTTTGGATTATTAGGAAAACGAAATCTTATTTTCCTAATATGATTTTTGTTTTTCAACTTCATAATAAAAAACTTACCCAATGTATATTTGTAGGAGTAATGAATTTTATCCTCTTACTCCCTATATAATCTTTTAAAATTATTGGGTGCCTATGTTTACGGAACGAAATCTTGTTCCCATTGACATAAGATCTTTTAAGGATAAAATTTTTCATGCCAAGTAGGTCATGAAAAGTGAGGGGAGAAAGAAAAACTAGATTGTAATCCTAAAAATTTTTGAGAGCAACCTTAATAATTTGTACGTTCCAATTTTTTTCAGAAAGCTAAAAGTAAGTATAATTGAATTCTATAGTCGTTATTTCCTAACATAATATACGTGCTCCTATTAATGAAAAATTAGAAGTAGTGCCTAAAACGAGTCCGCTAATTTTAACAAAGCATAAAGAATTCTTTAAAACTTAACCCCGGCTATTTAAATGTTTCAATCAATAATTAACAAACGGGTAGCAAACAGAGAATTAATAGTATTCACATATAAATAAACTCAGAACAAAATTTTTGGATAGCAGAAAAGTTAAGTATGGAATATTTAATTTATTTCTTTCAAAACATTTTTTTGATTTTTTATAGTTTTTGTGTAAACATTTTTTTGTGTTTTTCATTTATTATCTTTTTTTTGTATTTTTGTTTTTCTCAATTTTTTTGTTTGAAAATTTTTTGAACTATTATCTTTTTTTTTTTTTTTTTAAGAGAATTTTCATAATATGTACAAAAATAAGGGAGAAAAAGAAAAAGGTTTGTACAAGAATGAGGAAGGGGGAGAGAGAAAAAACAAAAAAATATATACAAAGAGAAAATTTTTTTGGATATTTGTTTTTTTTTTTTTGCATTTTAATTTTTTTTTTTTTTGTTTTTTTTTTTCATAAAATTTTTTTGTTTTTTTTTTTTTTTTTCATTTAAATTTTTTTTTTTTTTTTTTCATTTTAAGATGTTTTTTAATTTTTTTTGGTTTTGTTGTTATATGTATTTTTTTGTATTTTTCTTTTTTTGAGATGCAGAAAAAAAATGAAGTGCAGAAAGTAAAGCACGAAAATACCCCCATACTTAAGTCCAACATTGTCCCCAATGTTGTATCGTAAGTATGCGGAACAGAAAGAAAGACAATATGTACAAAAAAAAGAAAGGGAAGGGGGTAGAAGCTTCCCTGAAACGCGGTGGGGAAGGCCGATCAGAAACCCTGCGTTTATTAGAAAAAGCAGCAACAAAGATAATGAGGAAAGGGCGAAAAAGATAAGCGAGGGGTGCCTCCCAGGAGCGCTTTGTTTATAGTCGTGTAGCTTGACTATTTTGGCGGGTTTATAATGTGGAGGAAAGTTATGGTTTCGCTAAAACCGATCACTGGGTCGCCCGCGATGTAAGACTTTAACCGATGACCGTTTACTTTAAAGAGCCTTTGTCCGGGTGGGAGACGAGTACGGTTCCATAAGGAAAAACTTCTTCAACTAAGAAGGGACCGGACCATCTAGATTTTAATTTACCTGGAAAAAGCCTAAGGCGTGAATTGTAAAGAAGGACAAGATCGCCCGGAGAAAATAATTTTTGGGACTTGATTTTTCGATCGTGATATAACTTAGAGCGCTCCTTATAGAATTTATTGCTCTCGTAAGCGTTCGCACGCCATTCATCGAGCTCGTTTAGTTGCAGTTTTCTATTCTGAGCGGCTAAGTTGGAGTCGAGGTTTAAGAGTTTTAAAGCCCAAAGTGCGCGATGTTCTAATTCTACGGGTAAATGACACGCTTTGCCGTAGACTAACCGGAACGGCGTACATCCAATAGCGGTTTTGTATGCCGTCCGATACGCCCACAACGCATCGTCGAGTTTAACGGACCAATCTTTCCTATTTAGCGAAACGGTTTTTTCTAAAATTCGCTTAATCTCTCGATTTACTACCTCGACTTGGCCACTTGTTTGCGGGTGGTAGGGGGTGGCAAGCTTGTGCGTGACTCCGTATTTAGCTAACGTCTTAGCCATAAGAGCGTTACAGAAATGCGTTCCCCTATCACTAACAATTGCGCGAGGCGTGCCGAAGCGAGAAAATAATTTTTTAAGAAATGTAACGACGACTCGCGCATCGTTGGTGGGGAGAGCTTGCGCTTCCGCCCACCTCGATACGTAGTCGACCGCCACTAAAATATACATATTTTTGAAAGACGGAGGTAGGGGGCCAACGAAATCTATGCCCCACAAATCGAAGACTTCGCATTCTAAAAACATATTTTGGGGCATCTCGTCGCGACGAGAGATGTTACCCGACCGCTGACAGCTATCGCATGCGCGCACAAAATTATGCGCGTCTTTGAAGAGAGTGGGCCAGAAGTAGCCCACCTCTAGCGCCTTCCGAGCGGTCCGGTTGGCTTGATAATGCCCACCGGCTGGACCCTCGTGGCAGTGCTTAAGAATTTGCAAGCACTCCACACCCGCAACGCATCGTCGAACCGCTTGGTCCGCGCAGATACGAAAAAGAAATGGGTCCTCCCAAAAGAAATTTTTCAAGTCAGAAAAGAATTTCTTCTTTTGGTGACCGGAAAATTCTTTTGGAAGGACCCGCGCTACTAAAAAATTTGCAAAATCTGCGAACCAAGGCGAAGATGACGAAGATTTATTAATGGCAAGAAGGCGTTCCTCGGGGAATCTGTCATTTATTTCAGATTCGACGAGCGCTTCCGCACCCGGATTTTCTAAACGGGAGAGGTGGTCTGCCGCTAGATTTTCCGCTCCCCGCTTATCTCGGATCTCCAAATCAAACTCTTGTAGGAGGAGAATCCATCGAAGAAGGCGGGGCTTCGCATCATTTTTAGCTAATAAATATTTAAGCGCGGAGTGATCGGTAAAAACGATAACTTTAGATAGCGTTATATACGAGCGAAACTTATCGAAAGCGAAAACGACGGCTAAGAGTTCCTTTTCCGTTGTCGTGTAATTTACTTGTGCGGAAGTGAGCGTCTTGCTAGCGTAATAAATAGGATGAAAATGTTTTTCTACGCGTTGGCCAAGAACGGCACCTAAGGCAATATCACTAGCGTCGCACATTATTTCGAACGGAAGGGACCAATTAGGGGCCACTAATATTGGTGAAGAGATAAGTTTTTGTTTTATCAAATTAAAGGCGGACTCGCATTCGCTACTAAAGATGAAGCGTGATTCCTTTTCCAAGAGGTGAGTTAGCGGCTTTGTTATTTTTGAAAAATCTTGAATAAAGCGTCGATAAAAGCCCGCATGGCCTAAGAAACTCCTAATAGATTTTACGTTTGTTGGATGCGGAAGTTTTTCTATAATTTCTATCTTGGCCTTATCCACCTCTATCCCCTTAGACGAAATCATATGGCCGAGGACCAAACCTCCTCGAACCATAAAGTTGCATTTTTCCCAATTTAAAACAAGGCTTGTGTCCTCGCACCGTTGAAGGACACGATCTAAATTGTTAAGGCAATCGGGAAAAGAGCGTCCGAAAACAGAGAAGTCATCCATAAAGACTTCCATAATGTCTTCTACTAGCTCGCCAAAGATCGCTAGCATACATCTTTGGAATGTAGCTGGCGCGTTGCAGAGGTCCAAATGGCATTCTTCGATATGCGAAGGTGCCGAACGGGCAAGTAAAAGTTGTTTTCTCTTGATCATCGGGGAAATGGGGATTTGGAAAAACCCCGATAAACCATCAAGAAAACAATAATACGGATGACCGGATAAACGCTCTAAAATCTGGTCTAGAAATGGCAGAGGGAAATGGTCCTTGCGGGTGGCGTCGTTAAGTTTCCTATAGTCGATGCACACTCGCCAACCCGTAACAGTACGAGTTGGGACAAGCTCGTTATGCTCATTCGCCACTACGGTAAGACCGCCCTTCTTGGGCACGACATGCACGGGACTAACCCATGCACTGTCCGAAATAGGGTAGATAATCCCCGCATCTAACAACTTAATGATTTCGGCTTTAACGACGTCTTTCATGTTTGGGTTAAGACGACGCTGCGGCTGTATCGTTTTGCGGCAATTATCGTTTAGGAAAATCTTATGGGTGCAAAAGGAGGGGCTAATCCCCTTTAGGTCAGAGATTTGCCACGCAATTGCGTGGCGATGTTTAAATAAAACTTCCAATAAATCGGAAGTCTCCGAATCACTCAAGTCCGAAGAAATGATAACGGGGAGCGTATCACCTTTTTCCCAAAAAAGCGTACTTAAGCGAGGCGGGTAAGGGTTTGAGGTCTAGGATGGGCGGTTCTTCTAGGGAGGTTTTAATTCCTATGTCTTTCTTACCAATTGGTTCGAAAGGCAAGTCTATAGACGTATCCTCATCGCAGTTAAAATTTTCGAGCGCATAAATATCGTCATTTAAAAATACGGACTCGAAAATGGGAGAAGAACGATCTCCGAAAAAGGTATCTAAAGAATAGCAGAAATCGTCGCTCGATGACAAATTGTCCATCGAGGGATTAATAGAGAAAGTAACTTGGTCATCGCCTACTCGGAGGAGAAGGCTACCATTACTAACATCTATTAGTGCGCGGGAGGTGGCGAGAAAAGGGCGGACCGAGTATTATTGGTACCTCGGCGTCCTCCTCGATATCTAAGATGACGAAGTCTACCGGGAAGGTAAACTTGTCGACTCGGACAAGGACGTCCTCCACTACCCCGATAGGGAACTTAACCGAGCGATCCGCTAATTGGATGCGCATATTCGTAGGACTAGGAGTACCCAAACCTAAACGCGAAAAGAGCGAGAACGGCATCAAATTAATGCTAGCCCCTAAATCAGCTAAGGCGTACTTTACTAATATATCGCCAAAAAGGCACGGGATGGAAAACCGTCCCGGGTCGTTTTGTTTTGCGGGCAATTTATTAGTAAGGGCCGCCGAGCAGACAGCGTTGAGAGATACATGCGAAATATCCTCTAATTTGCGTTTATTAGAAAGTAGTTCTTTTAAAAATTTCGCATATTTGGGCATTTGCGAGATAGCCTCGCAAAAAGGAACATTAATGTGAATTTGTTTTAATAATAAAATAAATTTTTCATATTGCGCGTCCTTACGCTCGTTTTCTAACTTATGCGGATACGGAAGAGCCTTGTTTAAAATAATTTTTTCTTTTATAATAGGTAAAGGTGGCGTGAGCGAAGAAAGAGGAAGAGGGGTCGGAGGTGAAATATGTACCTGAGGGTCGGTCCGTTTTGGATCGACCACCTCCTTTCCGCTACGGAGGGTTATAGCGTTGGCGTTTTCCCGCGGATTGGGCTCCGTGTTTCCCGGCAGTGCCCCGAGCGCGCGCTCGGACATCATCCTCGCCAGCTGTCCAACCTGTTGTTCGAGTGTTTTTAGCGATCCGGTGATGTTCCGGATATTTGACTCGTTGGACGCAATATACTTCGAAAAATTTTCCTCCATCGGGGAGGGTTTCGGAAGAGGAGGGGGAGGAAGAAATCCGGGCGCATAAGAAATAGGGGGACGCTGAGCATTATTCGGGTTGCTCCACGAGAAGTTGGGGTGATTCCTCCAACCCGGATTATAGTTATTACTATAAGGGTTGTTGTTGGGGTTGAAGGGAGGACGACCCGAATTTCCCATGAAGTCCACGAACTCTTCAGCTACGCAGACGTTGGGGGAATAAAACAAGGCGGAGTGGAGGAGACAGCAGACATCTTCGCCACCTGCTTTGTTAGCCTTTCAACTTGAAGGGTCAAGAGAGCAGTGGCATCCACTTCAAAAAGACCAGCCGCCGGCTTTGGCCGTCCCCGCGGGACGTTCCATTGATAGGCGTTCATAGCCATCTCTTCGAATAAAGCCTGGGCGGCCTCGGGGGTTTTGTTGTTAAGCGTACCCCCGGCAGCCGCGTCAATCATTTGACGCGTCTGAAAATTCAGCCCATTATAAAAAATTTGAACTTGCAACCACGTTGGCAGCGCGTGGTGCGGGCAACGGCGGAGGAATTCCTTAAATCGTTCCCAAGTCTCGTATAGAGACTCAGGATCGTTCTGCACAAACGAAGAAATGTCCGCCCGCAACTTTGCAGTTTTGGCGGGCGGAAAGTACTTCGTTAGGAACCGTTCCGTCAACTCAGCCCACGTGGTGATACATCCTCGCGGGAGGGCATTCAACCACGCCTTGGCTTTGGACTTAAGGGAAAAAGGAAATAAGCGCAAACGAATGGCGTCATCAGTGACGCCATTGATCTTGAAGGTGTCGCATATCTCCAAGAAATTGGACAAGTGGACATTCGGGTCCTCATCCGGCAGTCCATCGAACTGCACGGCGTTTTGGACCATTTGAATGACACTTGACTTTATTTCAAAATTATTATTGGCCACCGCAGGGCGAACAATACTCGACCCTGAATCATCCAGGTTAGGCCGGGCGTAATAAGACATAGTACGCTCGGCCGCCGGGGAAGGTTAGGGGCGGCCATAACTACAACAGTGGGTTCTCCGATAGATTCCTCGGGATCTAAAGAAGGATTTCGGCGATGAGATCGGATACGCGCAAGAGAGCGTTCGATCTCAGGGTCGAAGTCTAAATCTTCAGACTCTGAGGGTTGTCCTCGGGTCATACACCCAAACAAAAATAAAACAAAAATAAACTTTTTTTTTTTTTTTTAATAAAGTTTTTAGTTTTTTTTTTTTATAGAAAATAAGTAAAATAATAGACTCCGGAATTCGAAATAGCAACTCGAAAAGAGGCTCCCCGGCAACGGCGCCAAAAACTTGATGTGCCCTGCGAACAGACTCTTACTGTGGTTGGTTCGGTGAGTCGATCGCCGCGGGCTTGCTCGGGTAGGCAAGTGCACCTATCGCAAGTAGTACTCGATATTCGGGGGAATACCGAGGTCGTATTGTTCTCGGGGTCGCGTTGACTATTCTTACTCCTCCGGGAGGACTATTATTTTACTGAAAATAAGGTGGATTTTTTTTACTTAATAAAAGGCGAAAAAGCAAAGGAGCGAAAAAAACGATTTAGAGAATATTCGATGAAGGGTTAACGCTCGGCATCGAATCGGATTAAGACTAAAACAATTTTTAATAATAAAAGACTTGGTTTTCAAATTAATAATAAGACAACTTGGCCGTGGAGGTTCCACAAATGTGAGCTCACCTAGCTATAGGGATATCGCTCACCTAAACGTTAAGACTATTCGACCGAACGTTAGTCCGACGAAGGATTCCTCTTAACGCCCGCTTTACGCTAAGAACCCCGCTATTGGGTGGGGGACCCAATCCGGTAGAATTACGCTAGTCCTCTCTCGAGGGTATGCACGCAACTCTATTTACCCAGGGGTGATCGGTCCATATGCACGGCCTCTCGGCTAGCTAGCATATGGACTACGGAAATAGGGCCCACACATCGATTATGTGGTCCTACGCGTCGTAAACCCGGGGTAAACCCTAAGTGCTTAAATTAAAATGAAAATAAAGAACTTTAATTATTATAAATCATTTTAAATGTCCCAATGCTCTTCGATGCCGAGGCTAATAGCGATTAGCCACACATCGGTATGGGGACGGCTTATAATTTAGTGAGGCGCGAGTTCGAAATTAAATGCTAAACGATTATAAGAAAGAGACAAAAGAAAAATAACAATATTTAGAGAGCTAAAAAGTTAACTAAACGAGAACTCACGCACACTCCAAATTATAAATTAAACAAAAGCTAAGTTACACATAAAAGAAAATTGCATATTCAAATTTGCGAGTCCCACTCAAACGAGTGGGGGCGGTAAATAAAGGCTGAAAATTGCAAGTCCTACTCAAACGAGTAGGACTGAAATGAAAGCGAGTCCTACTCAAACGAGTAGGAGAAAATAAATGCGATTACAGGGCTAAAAAGTCCGGCCATTTAACTCAAGTGAGTAGGCGGAAAAAATAAAGAAAGTAAAATTGCAAGTCCTACTCAAACGAGTAGGACTGAAATAAAGTCCGGCCATTTAAACTCAAGTGAGTAGGCGGAAAAATAAAGAAAGAAAAATTACAAGTCCTACTCAAATGAGTAGGACTGAAAATGAAAACGATGCGCCATTTAACTCTTAACGAGTAGGCGGAAATAAATGCACACGAACACACACACTCCATATGAAATTCAGGAAAGCAATAAAATTATACACCTACACTCACACTCTCTACATAATTTGAATCAAAGCATTAAAAGAAAGCATTAAATCAAAGCATGAAAATTTAACACCTACACTCACACACTCTACACAATTTAAATCAAAGCATAAAAATTATACACCTACACTCACACACACTTCATGAAAAATCAAAGTTACCTAAAAATTAAAATTTTAACTATTTCAAGCATAGGTTTTGCCAAAAACAAATAAAAAGAAGAAATTTAAATTTTTAGAAGACAAAAGTTTTTCAAAACAAATTAAAAACCAAAGTTTTTGGAAAACAAAAATTTCAACATTTTCATTCCTAGGATTTCATAAAAGAGCTAAAAAAGTTGAAATAAAAGTAAAAGAAGAAAAAAAGTTTTCATTCCAAAATGAAGCTAAGTAAAAAAAAAACAAAGGAAACTATAGCTCTTTTACACACTCATAAGAGTGAAGATGTTGAAGAAGATAAGAAAAAAAAGAAAAACCTAATTCATCATTTCATCATTTTCAAACAAACCTAACTTGAAAAATCAAAGGCATGTAAAGAGGAAATCCTAACCTAAGCATGAAAACAAGTAAAAAAAAGTAAAGTAAGCATGTTACACTCATACACACACACACACTTTTCATAAATGAAGAACAAGTGAAGAACAAGGATAAAAGCAAGGAAAAAAAGGGGGAAAGAAAGTGGGCACAAGTTTCATTCCAAAGCTAAGTAAGAAGAGAAAATCTAACATTTTATTGAATTTTAGGAACTATTACAAGCTATTACAAGGGTTAAAGCTAAGAAAAAACAAGAAATGAAATAAAAAAGGGAGAAATCTCCTTACATAGCCTTGAAAATCACGGATGCAGCCCACAAAAATACACTAAATTGGCCCAAAAATCTGAACCCTTGGACCTTACAGAACTGGGCTATTTATAGGAAAAAATTTCTAAGTACACGCCCTCGGTCACGGGCGTGACATGGGGGCGTGACAGTACTATTCATGAAGGCGGCTGGCGATTGGACAGCAAAGTTGACTTCGGGCTGAGTTCGCAGCAGTCACGCCCCAGGTCACGGGCGTGACCTAGGGCGTGTCGGGGAGGTAGAACCGGGCGCGGGTTGCGTCAAATGTCCTCGGCAGCATCTTGTCGGGCCAGCTGGAAAGGTCACGCCCCATGTCACGGGCGTGACTATGGGCGTGACAGTCGGGGTCGACACTCGACGAATGTCGAGCGGAAAGTGTCGAGTCGAAATCGTTGAGCTGAAATTGGGTCACGCCCCAAGTCACGGGCGTGACACTGGGCGTGACAGTTGGTGTCGACACTCGACGATCGTCGAGTGGAATTCGTCGAGAGGAGCGGACACGGGCTTGGGTCACGCCCCGTGTCGGGTGACACGGGCGTGTCGCCAGGCGTGTCAAGCCTTTTCTTCAGAAATTTTCCGATTTCACGGGAAATGCACAGTCACGGCTAGGTCACGGGCGTGACCCATGTGTCACGGGCGTGTACTTCCCAAAATTTGGCAGATTCTGGAATTTTTCTGCAAAATAAAATAAAACAAGTTAGGAGAAAATTTACAAGAATAGGAACATTTTATTGAACAAAAATAAGTAAAAACGACGAAAATAAATGAAAATGACTAAATTAATGTGCATAAAAATACGCATATTTACAGTTCATCAATAAGCTGCTTCGCCAATCCGCTCCAGAACCTCAAACAGTCCAAGGTACCTCGGGCTTAGCTTCTTCAAACGCCGCAACCGCGAGACACCCTTGAACGGCTTGATCTTCAAGTACACTCAGTTGCCGACAGCGAGCTCCACGTTCCTATGCTTGGCGTTATAGTACTTAGCATGCCGGTCCTGAGCGATTAACAATCTCTCCTGAATCGTTCGAACCAACGACGTAGCATCTTCCACCTCTTGGCGCTTGTACAACTTCGACTCACCCGTTTCCAACCAAGACAACGACGTGCAACATCTTCTACGATATAGGGCCTCGAAGGGCGTCATTTGTATGCTCGCCTGGTAGCTATTGTTGTAAGCGAATTCCACCAAGTAGAAGTGATCTTCCCACTGCTTCCCGAAGTCCAGGACGCACATGCGAAACATGTCCTCCATTGTCCTATTGATCCTCTCGGTCTGACCATCCGTCTGCGGATGAAAGGTTGTACTGAAACTCAGCTTTGTTCCCAACATATGCTGCACCAGCCTCCAATCATTGGACGTGAACTGCCCATCTCGGTCACTCACGATGCTGCGGGGCACACCGTGAAGTCGTACTATGTTATCCACATATAACTTTGCCAATTTCTCCACAGAATTGTCCTTCCTATGCGGAATGAAGTGCGACACCTTCGTCAAACGATCTACGATCACCCAGATGACATTGTTTCCCTTCTGCGACCTTGGCAACCCGTGCACAAAGTCCATAGTAATGTCGTCGAACTTCCACTCCGGAATAGGCAAGGACTTCAAGAATCCTCCCGGCTTTTGGCATTCCGCCTTTACCAAAGCGCATGTTTGACACTTAGCCACATAGAGTGCCACATCCTTCTTAAGTCCTGGCTACCAGAACAATTTCTTCACATCAAGGTACATCTTCGTGCTCCACCGGGTGAATCGAGTACTTGGTATGATGCACCTCGTACAACAATTCCACCCGCAAACTGCCCATATTTGGGACGCACAGACGACCGTCTTTCCACAGCAATCCATCCTCAACAACGAATTGGGAATTTGACTCATCCAAAGCTTCAACCATGATTTGCATTATGTGGCCATCCATATCCAAAGCCTGTCGAATCCGATCTGCCAGGTCACACTGAACTTCCGTCTAGTTTAATAGCTCTTCAGCACTTGACTGCTTGTATGCGCAAGAGATCTCCAACGCCTCCAACTCCCGAACTAACCGCTCGTCATGGACCGACAACCAATTGGCTGGGGCCCTGCGACTCAACGCGTCCGCAACCGTATTGCCTTTCCCAGACACATGGTGAATTGTGAACGTGTAGTCCCCCAGGAACTTCATCCATCTCCCCTGTCGCATGTTTAGATCTTTCTGATCCAACAAGTATTTCAGACTCTTGTGGTCGGTATAGATGTCGACCTTCACCCCGTACAAGTAGTGCCTCCACAGCTTCAAGGCAAAAATCACAGTCGCTAACTCCAAGTCATGGACCGGATAATTCCTCTCATGCACTTTCAGCTGTCGCGAACCATACGTTATCACACTACCATGCTGCAGTAGGACACAACCCAGTTCACTGCCCGAAGCATCGCTGTAGATCTCCTAACCTTCGGTCCCACTCGACGAACTCAGCACAGGCGTCGTGGTCAACCGACTCTTCAACTCCTCAAAAGCTCGTGCGCACCCCGGCATCCAAACAAACTTCTGATCTTTCCTCGTCAGAGTCGTGAGGGGTAATGCTATCCGCGAGAAGTTCTCCATGAAGCGCTTGTAATAGCCGGCAAACCCCAGAAAACTCCGGACTTCCGCTACCGTAGACAGCACAAGACACTCTCGTATAGCAATAACCTTCGCCGGATCCACCGCAATTCCCTCTCCACTGACTATATGACCAAGGAACGCTACTGAGGACAACCAAAACTCGCATTTAGAGAACTTAGCGTACGATTAATTCCTCCTCAGCGTCTCCAGCACAAAATGCAGATGCTTAAAGTGATCCTCCGCACACTACGAGTACACCAATATATCGTCGATGAAGACGATCACAAAATGGTCTAGGTACTCCTTGAAAGTCCTGTTCATCAAATCCATGAACACCAACGGCGCTTTAGTCAGCCCAAACGGCATGACCGTAAACTCTTAATGCCTGTATCTCGTAGTGAACGCTGTCTTAGGGATATCACTCTCCCTTATTCTCAACTGATAGTAACCGGACTTAAGATCCAATTTAGAGTACACTGATGACCCGACTAATTGATCGAATAGATCATCAATCCTTAGGATTGGGTACTTGTTCTTCTCTGTTAGCTTGTTCAGCTCTCGATAATCAATACAAAGTCTCAAGCTTCCGTCCTTCTTCTTAGGTGCTAGCCGATACGAAGAGCGTATCACCGGTTTGGCATCACACCAAACTGCGTTAGCCATCTGAAGAGCAGACATCAACGTCATGCTCGACCCCTTTCAAGCCCACAAATGTCGTCTCACGACTAGTTCCCAACTTGACTTCCTTGCGATTTCGATCAATGTATACTTGCTGCTCCGAGATCCAGTCCATACCAAAGATCACGTCGAGCTCCCCTAGTGGTAGTAACGACGCTTATAAGTCAAACTCTTGACTCCCAATCTGCACCTAAACGCAATAGATTCTATTCGTGCGCATTGAGCGCCATTAGACAACAACGCATCCAATTTATCTTTTGCCATCGAAGGAGGTACTCCGACGCGCAATACAAATCCTTTGGTCAAAAGGGAATGCGAAGCTCCCTAAACGAACGGTGCTCTCGCCGAATTAATCGAAAATCAGAACAAAGTTTAGCACAAGCAGTTCTAAGCTAACATGCACAAGGGCAACAAGTATTTAAAGCTAAACTGCTATAAATTTAAGCCGTACCTGTCATCACGATATCGTGCTTCTTCTCGGACTTGGGACGTCCGCTCCAACAGTCTTGGGCAAAGTGCCCCGGCTTTCCACAATTAAAGCATGCGCCCGGGGTTCGACTCGTAGTCGCCCCAGAAGCACCGAAGAAGGAGCTGGACCCGAAGTCCTAGCCTTCTTATACCACCTACGGTAAGCAGACTTTGAGGCGTTCGACATTTTGAACTCCGTCTTCTGCATATCCAAGTCTTTGCTTCCTTGGATTCAATTCATATCTCTGGCACTTTGTCCTATACCTGCTCCTGACATAGCTTTCTTTAACTTCTGAGCACCATTCCGACAATCTCGGGCAAAGTGCCCTTCCTTGCCACACTTAAAACAACCATATGAAGCCTGACCAGTAGACATTTTAGACTTCTTGTTCCTCCTCCTTCGGTATGCAGATTTTGCAAAATTTGGAGAGTCTAGTACCCTGAACTCCAACGTCCGATTGACTTTTGCCAAATCTACTTCCAAAGATCTGGCCGATTCCACCAAGGCTCGGAATCCCAATAATTTTGGTCTTAGCAGCAAAACTTGTAACTCGCCGCGCAGGCCATTATAAAACCTATCGACTGCTCGCCCTCCACTTCAGAGCCCGAGTAGCGTCTTATCATCAGAAACACTTGCAAATATTCCTCAACTGAGTGCGTACCCTGCACTAAAAACATGTTCAACTGCTGACCCAAAGGTCCTATAAATGTCGTTTGCTCCATCACGCCACCCGGCGTTGGAGTTACCTCAAAAATAAAGGACTACACACGTCTTTCATTTTGTGCACCAATCATAGCGAACACTACTTCCACCACCATTATTATGATTTCAGCGGAGAGAAGGGTTGCAGGCACGTCACTAGGTGCACTAAAATCCTCAGAAACCGGATGTTCTATCGGCCCTGCACCACTCCTGGTCACCTATAGTTGTACAAAACACCGTTAAACGACCAAACAAAATTGCAAATAACAATTATAGGAACACGCAGGTTCCTCAAACATGTGTATTTTCATTTCTAAGTGGACATTCATGGGTTCTTTTGATGTTATAACGATGACGCACATACATGTGCTCACCACCCCTTAAAAGAATTTGTCCACGAATTCATTTAAGCCTGACCGAAACCAGTATTCTAATACCAAATTGTAACACCCTCTATCCATCGCATAACATATAGCAGTAGGTCCGGCATGGGCCCGACGTCATATGCCACAGACAGACCAGAAGGTTACTCAATGGAAACCATCCAACTAAGAATCAATGTCCTACACAGAGTACATTCTAGCGGAAACAATTTAAAAGGTTGCAAAACAAAGAACCCAGCATAAGCATAAATGTCCACTACTTAAACTAACAGGAATGAATGTACAATACACAAGTACAATGACCTCAAGGCCTTACAATTGTTTACTCAAATTACAGTGTTTTTCATACCACGACACGCAGGCCGGTCACACATGAATAATACAAGTAAATATTCAAGATTAGGCCTTCGAGGGCCGGCTTAGCAACTTGGGCTTTTGCCTTCTATTTACCGCTCGGCTCCGTAGCACCTGCAAGCAATAATCCACCGTAGTGGTGCCAAACAAAGCAATGGTCAGCTATGCTGACCAAATTATAACGATCCTGCCACCAAACTTGGGGAGACGATGCTCCTTTCCCCGCACTTTGTTAGCATAACCAAGCAGTATAGTGTAAACACTTCATCATAGGCGTGGGCACGCACGACCACACACCACGTGCTCTCAGGACACATTCTTGGTGAACCGGTCAACGTCACGTCAATTTAAGCCATAGACATTTCAGTCTCACCACCGCCACTTGGACGACCAATCTTGCGAGCATTTTTGTCTTCCCGACATGGGTCGCGCCAATTTAAGGCATAGACCGTCGAGACCCTCCATCTATGCCAACGACTCCCACCGAATGTCATAGAGCAGGTACAGTTCCGCCTGACCCGTTGCTCACACCGCAACGTCAATTTAAGCCATATGCGCTGGTCAAACCTCCCCGAGTCCCGTTTCCATCACACACTTCACATAACCCGGTTATGTTCAAGTTGGCTCCCAGGCCACCATGTTGGCAGAATCACGCATCTGCCAGTTTTCCGGGTGTACCTTGGAGTTAGTCCCCAAGACTCCATGTTGCAATCTACCGCGTAGAAAACCCGAAAAACAACCATTCGCAAAGTCTTCTCCGGCCATTCATGCAATGCAACATCACCGATCCAGACCAACTTGTCCGGGTAGTCTTCACACATCATGCCTATATCCGTTCTCGATTATGGACTCTACAAGTACATAACGAGGACTATTCAAGTCTACCCGAAGGAACGCCTCAAACTCACCGCAAACTCGCGAGAGCGGGCTTCCTATGCAAAGGAAAAGAGGACTTCACATGTCCTAGGATGAGAATCGTTACCCTAGCATTTTTCCTTGGTGCCATGGAAATCTATGCGGATGAAAAGCACCGCGTTGTCCTCGCCTCCGTAGATCTGAAGTCGGCTTGCGATTTGGAGCTCTGAAGCTCTGCCGGTGACCGGATCTAGCCTCCTTCTTCTTCCTTGCTCCCTCCTCTCTCTAGAACTTTAGAAAGAGTTTGAGTAAGAGAAATGAGGGCTTTGAAACCTGATTCCCGGGTATATCCCAGCAGGAACAACCCCCAGGCGTCGGATCCCGAAATAAGGAAACGGACGGCCACGATCCGGACTTGAAATCCAAAATCTGGGCCGAACACGGCCTGTGACATGCCCGTGTCCAGGGCTGTGTTCCCCATTCGCCGTCGAAACCGACGCGTCCCGAAAAGAACACGGGCACTCGACACACCCGTGTCAAACTTGACACTCACGTGTCATACAGTACACGGTCGTGTAGTGTGTCGTGTTCCTCCAACGACACAGGACCGAAAATGCCTGAAAGGGACACGGGTATTCGACATGCCCATGTCGCATTTTGACACGCCCGTGTCTACCCGACACGGCCCGTGTGCTGACCCGTGTATCACCCCCGCCACGACCCGTCTTCATCCTGTGAAGGACACGGCCTGGGACACGCCTGTGTATCAAGTCGTGTTCGCTCTTCGACGATTGTCGACTCCAAATTCGTCGACCACTCGGCCAGATCGTCGACCCGAGCAGGACACGCCCCTGGGACACGCCCGTGTCCCAGGCCGTGTGACCCCTGCCAAAATCCAAACTTGCCTTGAAACGCCTCCCGTCGCTCTTTTGAGTTTCAGGGCGTTACAGTGTGTCTACTATAGATTATAGAGTGAGCTGCTTCTTGATACCCTCGCATGAAATTTATCCCTCCAGGAGCAACAAAATTATTCTCCCAGTTGCGGGATGGAAGAGATTTCCTTGAATAAGGTTTGGAGAGGGCAAGCAAAAATGGCATTGTATGTCGAGTTGACTCAATAACCACAAACTAAACATTATGCGTGCCACTCTTCGGAAACTCGCCCAGGGTGACCAGAAGGTTGATCACTCCATGCATTATGATGGGATTACTGTCAAAACCAAACACTGACCAAGTTGCTGATTCAATACACTGCTTTGCAATCTTCATGTTATGAAAGGAGGGTGCAAACAGTACATCCACTGAGCTTCCGCCGTCAATTAGCATCCTCTTAAATCTAAAAATGGGATTGTCGGTTCCCGTATTGATGACTAGGGGGTCTTAATGTGGTAAACACATTCCCTGTGTGTCTTTGTCGCCAAAGTTGATAACATCGCTCTGTCGTGCCCTCCGATCTTCCGGACCGTCCTCGAGCTAGGCAATAGAATAAACCCGGACAGAGTTGAAGGGTTACCCAACCATGGTTTTCACTTTCCATATCATTTTTTGCCCATGCATGCGCTCCCTAGTACGCAGGAGGTTGATCTATTCCTTGTTGGGGTAGCGCAGGCTGTTTCGACACTTGGTTTTGCATGAATCTTCTAAGGCCATTATTAGATGAGGCGTTCGATTTCTTCTTTCAGTAATGTACATTCCTTAGTGTTGTTCTCATGCCCACGATAAAAATCGCAATACTATGTTTGATCATGAACAACTTGAACCTGTGTGGTGCGTTGAAGTCACAAATGGCCATGAGCACTTTTTTGGGGGTGGTGTTCAAGGGAGTGTAGTTCCGGTGCTGGTGAGGTTGTCCATGACCTCTATAGGGGGTGGTCATATTGCTCATCGCCCCTCATGGAAGCTGGTGGCGGTGAGTCCCGCTCCTCTTCCTCTTCGACCCCCACCCCCAAACTACTGGCGGTATGCCCACCTTGTCAACCGTGATCTGTGCCTCGACCCTGTGGATGAGGTTAGCGTAGTTGGGCATAGTCTCCTGCATCCGTATGGAGTAGAATCCATTGGAGAGGAGCCCCCCAAGGAAAACTCCATGCAGAAGTTCGGGGTCAACTCCTAGAATTTATCACGTCTCGTTGGTGAAGTGATAGAATAAATCCTCGAGCATCTCCCCCTCATTCTGGCGAATTCCTAAGAGGTAAAAGAGGCCCAGATGATTCGGCAGTTGGCTATGAAAAGGTCAGTGAATTGTTGAGTTCGCTACACGAAGTTGTTGATTTATTCATCCTTTAAAGAGTGAAACCTAGGTGCGTACTTGTCATTTTATAGTCGTCAGGAACACATGATCTGATCAGGATTATTGTATATGTGCATGATTGGTGTGAAATGGCTGACATGTTTTAGGGGATCATCGGTCTCAAAGATAGACAACTTAAACATTCCCAAAACGAGGTGCATTAGAACCCGTGGAGCCAACAGGGAACCATGATGAAAGGGACGTTGCGTACTCGTGGCACGACATTCTCTACACTAGCATTTTTTCTCGAACATGCTTCTCAATTTTTCGTGAGTGAGTCCTCTGTAAGTCTGACCTACATCCACTTTTACCCGGCGAGAGTTGAGCTGCGCGCGATTGGGGAGCCTCGCTTGTTGAAGGGCATGTTTAGAGTTGGCTACGTCGGATAGTTCGTCTGTAGTGGGATCTATGAGGCGGGCAACACCTTATGACAAGACGCAGTTCGGGTCCAATGGCGATCTTCTACATTGGACGATGACTGGGTTGCAAGAATTATAGACTCCCAAATCTCTCAGAAGGGTGAATACCTTAACCTAGCGCACCTCCATCAGGCACACATCCTTGTCCACAGAAGTTGTCGCGCGAGATGTGAAGCGTTACTTGTAGGCAAGGTTGACATTGGAAGATCGGCACGCTCCTTCGGAGCTTCCCTTCTAGCAGCACGAGCAATTCTTCTTGTCATTGTTGTCGGTCAAGAGCACTTGTGCATAAAAGGAATGCTTTCAAAGATTCTTTGGGGGAGTTGGGAACACGATTTTCACAGATGGCATCAAACAACTGCAGGTTGCTAAGCGTTTTCCCCGACCGAATGAATCAAATCGTCTTAGCTCTGTAGTGAACCAAACACACAAATAGCCAAAAGAAAAACCAACAGCACAAACAACAAAAAGTTTTACATAGAAAACCAAGAAAAGAAAAAAAATCACAAAACTAAATCGGTGTTGACCAAATACACAAATTGCTGGAGATTACAAGTATTATGAGTTTGATAAAATTTACGAAGATATTTATGGCATAATAAAATAGTTTTAATCAGTATAAAATTAAGCAAAATAATTTACCAATATTATATTAAATAAAACAAAAATAAATATTAGGCGAGATAAACCCTAGCTCCAGCCCGCAGCCTGGATATTTCCTTCTCCAAGTTCCGGAGAGAGCGAGAGAAATGAAGGCGGAGGCTTGCTGATTTGCTCGCTGTTACGATCCCGCGGGGGATGATGACCAGAATGATCTCAAAGGAGGGGCCAAGGGGCCGGAGGGGGTAGAGATGAAGGAGGGGAAAGAGATGAGAGGAAATTAAGGCAACATTTTTCTTAATAAAAACTGGGAACAATGGGCATTATATAGCCCGGGTCCAAAGGACCATTACAAGCCTACATAATAAAACAGAATATAAAAACAGCATGCATAATAAACAGAATATAAAAACATAATAGTCAAAGATGATTGTTGCTGGATAAGTTGTAAATAATATTAGAGTAACTGGGCTGCTGGGATTGCTGCATGATTGGCGGGTTTGATCTGAACGGTGGGTGAGCCTGGGGTTATAATTTTGCATGGACGGTCGATGATGAGGCTTGGGTTGTGTTGTTGTTGATGCCTGGATCTTTGTTGGGTGATTTCTGGTGGATTGTGGCCGTGGATTTCTCTTTATTGCTGATACGTTTTCATCGTTGGATGTGTCACAACCTGCATTTTCTCCGCATTTAAATAATATATCTGAGTAAGAGAAAACACGCGTCATGATGTCACACCATGCAAGGTATAACTACAAGCGCTCATGCAAGAACCCGAACATAGCACTTTATATGAAAACCTCAAGTTTGTTATGAAGAAAGTTGTAGTTTAAGTTAAGTTTGATAGTCGTGTCCCTCAGCTCAGAGGATCAACTAGTGCACAAGTAAAAACATGAATATACGCTACGGAAAATACTTTGTTTATTTCGTTTAATGTCCTACATGAGCATAAACATCTAAATAGGACAACTCATGATATGCATACCTCTAGGTTTAAAATAAGTACAGAAATAACTTTTGTGTTAGTTAAAATATATTGACTTTGGTTTAAAACAATGTTATGCATGAGATAGTCAAAATAATACCTTTTATACTTAAAATAACTAACATGCAATCCTAACATAAAACATTCTCAGAACGCAAGTAAAACCAACAAATCATTTAAAAGAAATTTAGCAACTAGCAAGTAACTTAACAATCTACCAAAGCATCTAGTGGGCGTCAACGACCTGACATGAACCCACCAAAAGGCATGTATGTCTGAACTAAAAATAAAACAACAAATCTACCTCACAAAGGGAGGTAAGAAACACAGCTACTCCTGTTGAAAGCCTGAGACCACCAGCTCCAGCCACCTAACCTGATACATTCAAAAGAAATAACGCCTCAACAAGAAAGAATAAGTGGCAAAAGAAACCAAAGGTAAATAACAAGAGAGGTTAAAGGATTACCAACGCAAAACAGAAATAATTGTCAATCCACAACATACAAACCACAAGGTTATAAGCAAAAGAAGGATTTACAAGATTTTAAGTATAAGAAATTGCACCAAGTGCGATATGAAGTCATGCTTCATTAATATCTGCAAGTGCATGCATAAGAACATATATGTATATGTATATAAACAAAAGAGACCGATCAGCTCAAAACACGTGAATCATTAACACCGGAAAAAACAGTACTAAGTTGGGGGCCACATTGTCCAACACCAACCTTCAGACCAAACATCTCAAAAAGACACTGTGGTGGTGGTCACATTGTCCAACACAAACCAACAGTCCATAAGAAGAGAAGAAAACCAACCAGGTATAATGACTCACAAACCGACATCAAGTTGGTGTCCTTTATCCACCGCCAACCTAGCCACAAATATCCATGCAATATATACCCATAAGGTGGTCGTCCTTTATCCACTGTCAACCCAGGGCCACAAATAATCATGCATTATATAACCATGCACAATATAAATAACCAAGATCACTGAAAGTGATGTATTGTATAAACTAACAAACGAAAACCAATAATTAACATCAGATTTTCATGACGATGCAAATGGAAGAAAACCAAAAGTTACTAAGATAAACTCGATGAATATGACTTGACGAACTGAAAGTCACTCGACAGACACATCAAAATTTCCAAAACAAAAACTCTGAGATCACTCGATGCCAAAACACAGGCTCTGAGTCCACTCGACGCCAAAACAAAGGCTCAGAGTTCACTCGACGCCTAAACAAAGGCTCTGAATCCACTCGACGCCTTGACAGATACAGTCAAAGCACTTGATGCCTAGCTGCTTTACTCAACGCTCTCGATGCCAATGACTACACTCAACGCCTTTGACGCCAAAGTATATTCACTTGACACCTAGACTGATTCAGTCAACACACTCAACGTCAAGCACAACACTCAATGCACTCGACGCCAAAGGCTGAACACTCAATGCACTCGACATCAAAGGCTGAACACTCAATGCACTCGATGCCAAAGTATATTCGCTCGACACCTAGCCTGATTCAGTCAACACGCTCAATACCAAGTACAACACTCAACGCACTCGACGCCAAAGGCTGAACACTCAACGCACTCGACGCCAAAGGCTAAACACTCAACGCTCTCGACGCCAAAGTATATTCACTTGACGCCTAGCTTGATTCAGTCAACACACTCAACGCCAAGCACAACACTCAACGCTTTTCAGCAGATTCCTGACAGAAACTATCGTATCTAGCAAAGGTTAATAGACTCCTAACTTTTGACAACAATTAAGCTCCCACCCAGAATAAGTTCCAAAAAATAAGAGAATATTGGGGTAGACCAGGCAGAAGTCCAAACATAGATAAAAGAATTCTACTTCAACACGGCAAGAAGAGAAAAACAAGGTTATTGTTATGCTAAGCAATATTCAGCCAATAGTAGACAAGAAAAATTCAAAGGGGACAATAAGGAACTTAATAAGAGGCTTGACAAGGGTGCAAACCACCACTTGCCTCAAGATCTTCAAAAATCTGGCCTCATGAGCGCTCCGCTTCAAGGATCGACCGCAAGAACTCTCAGGCAACGATTCCTGAAACTTTACAGGGCAAACGAGGGTCAATGTCAAAAACCCTAAAGCCAAAAGTCTAAGAAAACAAAATTACCTACCACAAACACATAGATCTCGGCGAGAACTTTCCAGATCTACCATTCGTCGACAATTCCGAGCACCGACACTCCTATAAGCGGCGATCGTAGGCCTTGCGAAACCCGTCGCCCTCTTTTCTTCCACACTCTCGGTCCGATAGCTTGGGAAAGAAGATAGTGAATAGTATTCGATCTAGAGTCTTTATATATAATATAATATTACATATAATATATTATATATTATATACATATAATATAACATATAATATATTATTTATTAGATAAATATAATATAATATATACATATGATATAATATAATATAAGTATTAATAACTAAATGTCCAAACGACCAAAAACTCGAATCAACTCGGATTTCTACAAAATTTGCACCAAAGCTAAATAACAATGTTACGAATCCAACGACAAAGTCGAAATCAAGATCCTACAAACCATACTCGAGTAAAAAACTTCCTGATATCCAAAACACCAAATATCCCCAAAAGGCTCCACCGAGTTGCAAAACAAACCCAACTCGCAAAGGAAATCTCAAAAACACACTAGAAATTAGCCCAGCTAATATTCTAAGTCAAATCCTCGGATACCAAAAGAGTAAAAATCACGCTCCAGCAACGATACCCGTCCACTACGCGTCAACGTAACACCCTGACGTCAAAAATACTCCACTAAAGGAATTAAAATAAACATCGGAAAATCAGGGGCGTCACAGGATGACTTAGGAATAGTTGAGATCGTCGTTAGATGAACCCTAACATTGTCACCCGTCATGAAGATGTTGTCCTCAGCGTTTCCATCTTTGGTGTCCTTGGTAAGAGAAAAACCCGGTGGCACTACCGGTGACTGGGGGATGTGAGGTGCTTGCGCGTGTCCTTCAGGTTTCCAGTGGGAATTATAGAGAGGGCGGCCTGGCTTCTTAATTTTGTCCGGAGGGTGCTGCAACTCGTTATTCGTACTGTGGAATCAGGGTTATGGGGTATGCTTTCTCCTCGATTCTGCTCTGTGCGCATTTCTTTAGGTGAGTTGGAGATGATTGGGGTTAGTTTTGTGTGTTTCGTTCTTTTTCGTGTGTTTCCCTGAGTGGTTGGAGTTGATAGTGGTGTTAGCCCGATCATCTGTTGGTGCCGCTGGGGGTTTCGCTTTTGTTTCTTAGACCATGTGGGTGTTGTAAGGTGGGTGGTGACGTGTCTTTGTCCTGTTGATGCGGCTACCTGCATTGATCCTTCTAAGGTAGAGATGTCCTCCCGGGTGCTGTCGGCCGGAGGTAACCCTTTCCACTATATCAAGGCTTGAGGAATGGTATTACCCTGTCGAATGATGTTGCATGTGCTAACGACCGTGAGGGGCTGATGGAGTGGATTGTTATTCCAGGTGAGGGCGGGAAGAGCAATAACTTGAATTTTTGGATCGCCGACATATGGCTTGAGCATTGAGGCATGGAAGACTGGGTGTATCTTGGATTCCGGTGGGAGGAGTAGGCGGTATGTCATTGCTCTGATGACCTCAGAAACTTTAAAAGGCCCATAGTATTTGAGGCTCAGTTTTCTTCCTCGTGGTCGTGTCATAATGAGTTGTTGGCAGGGATGAAGTTTTAGTAACACCCAATAGCCTTTCTCTAGTTTAAGTTCCTTCCTCTTTTTGTCTTCCCGTGCCTTCGTCTGGTGTTGTGCCTTGGTCAAATTTTGTTTGAGGCAGTGCAACATCTCATCTCTGGTTTGTAGAGTTCCATCCACAGCTTCATTGTTGGTGGTACCTGCAGAGTAAGGGAGCAATCCAGGAGGTGGCCGACCAAATATAACCTTGAAGGGGTCATGTTGGTTGAGGTGTTATAAGAAGTGTTGTAGTGAAATTCAACATAATTCAAATAATCATACCATTTTTGGGGTGTTCGTGAGAAAAAATGTGGAGGTATTGTTTCAAGCATCGATTAATTCTCTCGGTTAATCCGTCTGTCTGTGGATGATAAGAAGAGCTATATTTTAACTGGGTTCCTTGCAGCCTAAATAATTCTATTCAAAAGTCATTAAGGAAGATCTTGTCGCGGTCCGAAATTATGGACTCGGGGAGCCCATGCAATTTTTCGACGTATCCCCAGAATGATGTAGCCACGCTGGGTCCTGGCATGGGGTGTTTTAGGGGGCGAAGTGTGTTGCCTTAGAGAATCTGTCCACCACCACGAATATGATAATGTATCCGTTAGAGTTAGGAAAATGTGTGATGAAGTCCATTGTGATATCGACCCATAATCGATTGGGGGTCGAGAGTGGTTGTAGCAACCCGTAAGGGGAATGGTTCACGACTTTAGCCTTTTGGCAGATATCACATTAGTTTATGAAGGTTGTGACTTCTTCCTTCATGTTATGCCAAAATAATTGGGATTGAATGCGATGTAGGGTGCCTCAGATTCCGGAATGGCCCCCGAGTAAGATGGAGTGTGCTTCTGTTAGTGTTGTTTTCTTAATACTAGAGTTCTCGAGAATGTATATTTTGTTGTGATGTATGATGTAATTGCCTTGAAGACTCCAACTAGGGTAGGAGTGGTGGTTTTTTGTGATATTCTGAGCCAGTTCGTCTTGTTGATAGTCTAGGTCCAACCCCACCAACAAGGGAGAGGTGGGTACTGTGAGGATATGGAGGCTTCCTAGGGTTGGGTCATCCGGAATCTCTGGTATTTGGGATAACGTATCGGCGGCCTGATTTTTTTTGCCTGCTTTATATTTGATGACTAAGTTGTAACCTAAAAGCTTGGATATGAAGGTTTGTTGCTCCGGAGTTTGGATTTGTTGTGTCAACAAGTGGTGCGGGCTTTGATGATCAGCTAAAATTGTAAACTGATGTCCTAGTAGGTACTGACAACACTTGATGACAACTGCTATGACGACAAACATTTCTCGTATATATGTGGACTTCTTTTGCATGGCCAGAGTTAATTTCTTGCTGAAGTATGCGATAGTTCGATCAGCTTGTTCGAGAATAGCCCATATGCCGATGTCGGAGGCATCCGTCTCTAAGATGAATGGTTTTTGAAAATTCAGTAAGTCCAAGATAGGGTAGGTTGTCAGTTTAATCTTGAGGTGTTCGAATGCGTCATTGGCTTGAGTATTCCTAGAAAAGCCACCCGTTTGAGTAATTTGGTAAGAGGGAAAGCAATTTTTGCTTAGTCCTTGATAAATTTGCGGTAATATCCCATGAGGCCTAGAAATGCTCGTACATCTTTTTGTTTGTTTGGCTTAGGAAAGTTCTGAATGCTTTCAATATTAATTTTGGTGGGGATGACCTGTCCTTCCTTAATGACGTGGCCTAAGAATTCTATCTTTGGCGACGCGAAATAACATTTTGACAACTTGATGTACAAGTTATGTTTGTCTAAAATTTCTAAGGTTTTCGTTAAGTGCTCGAGATGATCGGATTCAGTGGAGCTAAATACTAATATGTCATCGAAGAAAATAACGATGAACTTCCGAAGGTAGGGATGGAAAATGGTGTTCATTAAGGCTTGAAAGGTTGATGGGGCATTGGTGAGCTCAAAGGGCATTATGACAAATTTGTAATGTCCTTGGTGGGTCCTTAAGACCGTTTTGTTGATGTCGTCCTCAGATACTCTGATCTTGTGGTATCCCGATCTGAGATCCACTTTTGAAAAAAAAACGCGCTACACTCAACTCGTCTAAGAGGTCGTCGATGGTGGGTATGAGAAACTTGTCCTTAATGGTTATTTTGTTAAGGGCCCTATAGTCAATGCAAAATTGCCAGGTCCCGTTTTTCTTTTTGACCAAAATGATCGGGGAGCTAAATGTCGAGCTCAAGAGTCAGATTTGACCGTTGCGAAGCATTTCATCTACCATCTCTTCGATTTCATTTTTTTGGTGATAGGGGTAACAGAAGGGCCTTAGATTGCGGGTTATGGCATTCAGAAGTAGAGTTATTTTTGTGATCGATCTCCCTGGAGGGTGGTAACGTTTTTGGTTCCTCAAACAATGGTGCAAATGTTTTTAATATCCTGAAGAAGGGTTGCAGTAGTGTGGGTTTCAATTCAGAGAGGTCTTGAGGCTTTGTGATGGAGGTATCCTTGGCGAGAAGCAGACATATTGCCGAGGGTTTGAGGGCCACCATTCGGAGGAGCTGCGATGATGACACTTGGCCAACATGGGTCCTCTTCTGGTGTCCTGTTAAGGTCACTTGTCCCCTAGTGCTCAAATAGGTCAAGGTGAGCTTATCATATTTTGTGGTCACGGGCCCTAGTGTCCTTAGCCATCTTTGCCCTAAGATGAGATCTGTGCCTTCAATGTCAAGGAAATATAAGTGAACTTTATAAGGGTTGGCTTGAATGAGCAGCTGGGTATCCCAACATTTTCCCTTGCATGTCTCTGTGGACCCATTTCCCATGAACACAAAAAACTCGGTGATTTTTAATATGGGTAACTTGAGGTATTCATCCATTCTAAATGAGATGAAGTTATGAGAGCTTCCTCCGTCAATAAAGATTTTGTTGGGTATTGTATCCACAATTACCTGGATTTGAGGAAGCCACCTGTCAAGCTAAGATGAATTCACAATGTATTTGATGAAATCTTTCAAGTTGTGCTTGCAGTTATTCCACGCTAAGTACACACCAATGTCAGGGTGCAGTAGGTCAATATACACGGGTCTGCGCGACGTAATCCCTCGTTGAGCAGATCAGTGTGTTGGCCTACGTGTACTCTCTCTATTGGAGTGTACTTATTTTCAAGTACAGGGCTGTGATAATGCAAGAGCAGACATGGATCAAGGATGGGTCAAAGAGCAGCTCATGGGTGGAAAGACGAAAAATCGTCTAAGTAATAATCGACGAGAATCATCAAGTGATTCTCGGCGATTCGGCGAGAATCACTAGTGATACTCGCCGAATCGTTGAGAATCACTGGCTGATTCTCGCCGACTCTATCCGGCTAAATCAGAGAGTGCAAATCTGTCGCTAAGTCAAAATCGTCGAGAATCACTGGCTGATTCTCGCCGATTCGACGAGAATCACCTTCGATTCTCGCCGATTTTGACTTAGGCGAATTTCTGGAACCCGCTGGACCGGACTCAGCCGCTGGCGCTGTTATGAACCGGGCTTGGGGTTTCTTGTTGGTGGGACCCACAACGGTCATCTTGAAGACCTAATGTATAAATACATCTGTATTTTTGAACAGAAAAAGGTAGACAGAAAAACGAAAGCCGAGCCGTCGACGTGACCTAGATCGTGAAACCTGCTCCACCGCCGTCGCCGCACGTGCCTGTTGATTGTCGGCTTTTGATCGTGGTTTCTTCCAGATCTCCCGGCGACAGAAGCTCAGCCAAGCACAACGTTTCACGCGTCTAACCAGAGATCCTTTGTCTCTTGATTCGCTGATCGGGAAAACCTTCCCCTTCCGAATCGATCGAGACGATCGATCCTAGTGTGACCGTTCGAAGACCTTGCTAGCTTTGCTACGAAGATTGAATCTCCAAAGAACAGCCGCAGCACGCCGTTGTCTCCGCCGATCCCGAGAACCAAGCCGCCGCCCTTCTTGCCGCCGCCGGTTTCGGGAGAGATTCTCTTTAAGTGAGATTTAGGGTTGTGGACTCTTCGTTGACTTCAAGAACACGTCATCGAACGAAGAGGGACACCTTAGTCTCCATAAGTTGTTTGTATTTCTTATACAATCTATTTTCAATTTCTTTGTAACGGACCGATTGGTCCCTAGTTGTAAGGGTTGGGTGCAACCCGTGTTGTGGGAGTGGTGACTCCTACGTGTGGAAGGGTTCCTTCCGTTAGTGCAAGGATTGGATTTCAATCCTGCGGTGAAGTGACCGAGTCGTCCCTGGTTGGGAGATAGGTCGAAGGGGGAAAGTGGATGTACCTAAATCGGGGAACCACTATAATTTTCTTGTGTCCTTTCTGTGCTGTGTTGTTTTGTTTTCTTGTGCAGGTACGATTTTAATTCCGCAAAAACGCTGCAAGACACCTATTCCCCCCCCCATAGGTGAAGGTAGTTGACACTAAGTGGACTTTCAAGTGGTATCAGAGGGAGGTTACTCATCAAAAAGGTTCACACCTTGAGTAGAATCCTACCACCAGTGTCAAAAGCATGGAGCTAGATCATGAGATCTCTCCACTAAGACTTCCCACGTGCACAAAGGAGTATTATCCCGTCTGGAAGATGAGAATGTCCTATCACTTGGAAGCTATCGATCCTCGAGCATCTCTCATCTTGGAAGAGGGTCCATTCATTCCTATGAAGACCTCCGGCTCTGGAAAGGATATCCAAATTCCCAAGTGTATTACTGAAATGTCGGAGACTGAACTCTCATTATTTAATCTGGACAAGATAATTCATCAGATCATCATGGATGTCTGGTCTGGACCCTCTCGATCTAGATTGGAAAAGTGTGTGACGGCCAACTCTATGTGGGTAACCATCTCAGATCTCATGGAAGGATCAGAGAAAGCAGGGATCTGCTGTCAGCAAGAGGATGAAGCCTATGTGGGGGTCCTCACCTCTGAAGATGAAGGCAAGGATCAATCGGACAGCATCAGGGTCCCGGTGTCTGTGTTAGAGACTGAAGAAGACATTGAGGAAATCAGTTCTGATGAAGCTGACATAACGGTCTCTGGCGATAGTAACAGTAACTCTGAAGAGCAGGTAACTTATTCATCTTGCCCCTTTTCTCTTGAAGTTCCTGAAGACAGGAATTGTTACCCTTCAGAAAATCCTGATTCCCTAAAGAGAGCCCTTCAGAAAAGCAACCTACTTGTTGAGGAGCAAGCTCAGGAGATTGCTCGGCTGAAGATCTTGTTGGTTCTCCAATTGGCATCCAACAAGGTTAAGGACTCTAAAATCTCAGATCTAGAGAATGAGAAAATGATAGTATCCAACTTTTCCAAGGTTGATGCTATCAAGAGAAAGGAAGAAAATGGGTGGATCTCCCGAATTATTAATTCATGGAGAAATGGGGAAACGGTATTCAGACCCCCCACTCCAGGCAGGAAGGGTACTCATCATGCCTTCAGGTATGATCACAGGAACAACCATGGTCACTGCAAGGGTGATCTGCCCTCATGTGAATACACCCATAGTGCAAGGGCTGTCATGGCCACCCTTGAGAGAATACCTAAGGCTCATTCTGAACCCTTTGTATTCTCGGCCACTGCCCCAACTCGGCATGAATCTGCTGGTATCAGCTCTCAGTGCGCTTCTCACCACCCTAGGACACAGGAAAGGGAGGTTAGAAGTCATGCAGTTAGTTCTCATGGGGCCTCTGGAAGGGTGCTGACTGAAAGGAAGGCACCACCTCCCAGGCCTCATGACGCTCGCTACATGCATTCCTTCCACCCTTCCAAGTGTCACGGTGGAAGAGGCAATTTTGTGAGCAGATCCGGCTCTATCCCGTTTAGACCAAGAACCATGACTACCTCAGTCACTGGATCAGGTCAAAACGGAGGTACAACATTCACACGTGTTGGTGTTGTGGCAAGGTGGGACACTTTGCCATAGACTGTTGGCACAACCCCTCTATGTCAAGGGCAAGGGCTTCTCCACCTCTTCTGGGCAGAGGTAGTCTTCCTGACAGGATTTCTGAGGGAAGGCATTCGAGTTTTTATGCTAACAAGAACCTAGGACCCAATACATATTGAGTTCCTAAGGTAAGGTAACACTCTTTTGCAGGGTAGTCTAGGTTCCCGTAAATATGATGGGAACTAGACAGAAGATGTTTCAAGAATGAATTGGAACAAGTATCTGGAATAACAGAAGTACTATCTACAATGGTATACTCAAATTGAACACCTGGTATGCTTTAACCAGAGGGGCTAAATGATAAATCTTATAATCCAAGGTATTTTTGATCAGCTTCAATACTTGAGTCATATTGTGTCGACAATTACATATATACATTTATATATACACATATATGTGTGTACACCTAAGGAAAGGTTAACACTGTAAAAATAACCCTTAGATACATTATTAAAGATTTATCTGTAAATTCACTGGTAGATTCGAGAATGAACCTCTACAGGCATAAATCAGTCCACTGAAAATTAAAGAAGATACGTTATTGGAAGTCACTAAAACTTACAATTGACATCAAGAAATGTGTGGAAAACCCTAAACCCTTTCAAACCCTAAATAGATTGGTATTAAGAAATATATATTTAGAAGATTTTTAAACCCTTTAATATCAGAAGATTTCGAGAATCCGGCATGCCTCTTAACCCGTAGATTTCTATTGAAGAATCCCATCAATTTCTATTTAGAAAAACTCCCGCCGACTCTTCGTATTCCGCATTTCGCTATCCCGTCGATATCCCGCTTCCTCCGACTCTTCCTTCCCTCCTCCGGCGACTTCCCGCAGGAATCCCGCCGATATCCCGCAGGAATCCCGCCGACTCTTCCTTCCCTCCTCCCGGCGACTTCCCGCATCTTAGGTTCCAAATCTCGTCGACCTCATTCCGGATTCCATAGACCTCTCTTCTCGCGTCCAGGGTGCTCGTCCAGGTATTCATTCTCCGCGGTTTCGATCAAACAAGGACGCGAGCTCCTCCAGGTTTTTCGTCGTCTCCGTCGACTCTCGCTTCCTCCGCTTTTGGGTAACCACCTCCTCTCCCTTACAGTGACTTACTGTTAGTGTAGCTTCCCTCTTGATTTCTGATTAGGCGTAGACTTGGGATTCCCTCCCTAGGTTTGTAATGGCTCCAAGGACCACCGCCGGCCTGGTCACTGGATGTGAGTTGGTTCGAACCGGGTTCTCACATGCCTCAGATGAGTTCAGAAACATCATCATCATGCTTGAAGAGGCTGGACTCTCTTTTATACTGGAGCACCCCTGCAAAATTTTGGACAAGGAAGTGATGGAGTTCTTCGCAACCGCCAAACTTCGGAATGAAGACTCTATCATCAAGAGTAAGGTTGCAGGTGTAAGGATCAAGATGTCTGCAAGCAAACTGACCCAATACTTGCAGCTCACCAGTTCTAAGCACGAGGATTATCTGGAGGAACATGATAAAGCCAGGACATTATTATTCTGTGGACTAGCTAGAGGAACCAGATCGATAAAGAGAAAAGAAATGAATGAGGAAGGGAAACTCTTGTCCGACATCATTGGGAAAGTACTGATATGCAAACCCGGCTCACATGACCACATCTCAGCTGACATGTTCAAGATTCTTGTGGCGATTGTCTGCAGAAAGAGATTCAACTGGGGGGCTATGCTTTTTGAGAAGATTAAGGACACTCTTAGATCTCCAAGTTTTGGAAGAATCATCAGCATATATCTTAATCAGTTGAACGGAGATAGGTTCGACATGAGTAAAGGAGTTCCATTGCATTATTTGAAGAAAATGGACTCCAGCGTATTTGACAGATGGGAGCGACGCATCGGGCAGGCTGCAGTGGTAGTAGAACAAGAAGAATCTCCTGCCGAGCACAGAACTGTAGCAGATTCCGTGGCTATTCCCAGTGAAGTTCCTGATGCACTAACTGCAGGAATTGAGGGGGAACCTCTACCCGCTTCTGCTAATGTCATATCTGGCATCTCTCATATAGCTAGAGATGCAGTTGCGGATCTGCAGGAAGAAAGTGAAGATGTGGTAGAAAATGAGGCGGCCCTGAACGTGAATGATCTAGGAGCCGGAGGTGATGTAGAGGAGAATGTTGAGGAAGGTTTGGAAGATGATGCAGTTGAGAATGACATCATGGATGATGAGGATGAGGAAGAAGGAAATGAGAGATAGGAAGTAATGGAGCCTCAGGACGACACTGAAGTTCCATCTGAACAGCAAGCTCCTGAGACAGTTCCTGAGAAAACTAGTGCAACAGTGGAGGGGGAGTCCTCTCAGCAGAGGCTTCTAAGTACTTCTGAGAAATCTACTGAGGCTGCAAATATTCCCCCTTTAGAGATTGTGCAAGTGTCCAGCTCTACAAGTGAATCTGCTGAAGAGCAAGGCCAAGGAATGCCTCAGGGTCATCCACGACGAGCTGATCTAGCTAATCACACAGTGAATGTTATTCAAGGTATAGTGGATGAGCTCAAAGTGTCTTTTGAGCAAGCTCAAAATAAAGTGTTAAAAAGAATTAAGAAATCTGAGAATCTAATGCTCAAGAACGTTGTGGAAATTAATCACAAATTGGATTTGATGGAAAAGAAGTTCGAAGACAAGTATACAGCAGCCGACAAAGCTCTAACTCTTCTTATGGAAGGATTGAAAAAGAACACAGATACTCTCGCAGTAGTTAATCAGAATGCTCATGTAGTGGCAAATAACATCCAAAAATTTGATGTCAACATGATGATTCTTAACAGAAATCAACAAGCCTTGATTACCGAGTTCTCCAAGACTACAAAGCACATTGATGAGTCACTGCATTCTTATGCAAACTCCATTGTCGTCGAAGCCAAAAAGGGGGAGCAAGAATATACAGCTAAGATGGCCGGGCTTCAAGAAATCATAATCAAAAATTTTGACCAGTCAAACTTATATGTATATGACAGTTGCTGGTGGATGCTCAAACAAGTGTTAGACACCAATATCCCTGAAAATCACAATATCCCTGAAAATCTTGAGGGTAATCCTGCTCCTGAGAATAATACTGCGGCTGATGAGGGAGCAAGTGCTGAAGAAGTTCCTTTAAGTGAAGCTGATGCTCAAAGGGCTGCCAGGGCCACCTCCAAAGCAAAACTGATGGTCATGTTTAACCAAGAAGCCCTAGCAAAAGCTAGGGACAAGAGAAAAACTCAAGAAGGGACATCTAAGGAAACGCAAGTTGAAAAGAAAATCAGATTGAAGGAGGATGAAATGAGGAACGAAAAGTGGAGTCGGTATCAAAGAGTATTATCTTGGACACGTTCTGGCTACAAGAAAAAGATGAAATCAATCGGAACGACGTATACAGCCAACATGAGTGGGAGCTGCACAAGACATATGAAGCTAAACGGAACATCTTCTTCAGGACCAACACTGTGGCAGACAAAGCTCCTCCTCCCAGACACTATCCAAAGCCCAAGGAGTATGTTGAGAGGCAAAGAAAGAAGTTCCTGGCTCAAAAACACAAGGATGACCTAGCCAAAGAGAAATAGACATAAGTTTATAGCTTGTCATTTTCTCAAGAGCATATTTATCTTTTTTTATTGTTACATGAACAATTTTTGGGAACATATATATATATTTATATTTATATGAATTTATGATTGACTCAAGCTTTGATCTGTTTGCCTTTATTTCTTTGTGCCGTATCTTTAAATTCTATATGCTGTGTATATTATCTGGATGGTGGTATTCATCTTAGCTAGTAGGATTTTGGCTTCGTCAAATAGGGGGAGATTGTTGGGTATTGTATCCACAATTACCTGGATTTGAGGAAGCCACCTGTTAAGCTAAGATGAATTCACAATGTATTTGATGAAATCTTTCAAGTTGTGCTTGCAGTTATTCCACGCTAAGTACACACCAATGTCAGGGTGCAGTAGGTCAATATACACGGGTCTGCGCGACGTAATCCCTCGTTGAGCAGATCAGTGTGTTGGCCTACGTGTACTCTCTCTATTGGAGTGTACTTATTTTCAAGTACAGGGCTGTGATAATGCAAGAGCAGACAAGGAGCAAGGATGGGTCAAAGAGCAGCTCATGGGTGGAAAGACGAAAAATCGTCTAAGTAATAATCGACGAGAATCACCAAGTGATTCTCGGCGATTCGGCGAGAATCACTAGTGATACTCGCCGAATCGTCGAGAATCACTGGCTGATTCTCGCCGACTCTATCCGGCTAAATCAGAGAGTGCAAATCTGTTGCTAAGTCAAAATCATCGAGAATCACTGGCTGATTCTCGCCGATTCGACGAGAATCACCTTCGATTCTCGCCGATTTTGACTTAGGCGAATTTCTGGAACCCGCTGGACCGGACTCAGCCGCTGGCGTTGTTATGAACCGGCTTGGGGTTTCTTGTTGGTGGGACCCACAACGGTCATCTTGAAGACCTAATGTATAAATACATCTGTATTTTTGAACAGAAAAAGGTAGACAGAAAAACGAAAGCCGAGCCGTCGACGTGACCTAGATCGTGAAACCTGCTCCGCCGCCGTCGCCGCACGTGCCTGTTGATCGCCAGCTTTTGATCGTGGTTTCTTCCAGATCTCCGGCGACAGAAGCTCAGCCAAGCACAGCGTCTCACGCGTCTAACCAGAGATCCTTTGTCTCTTGATTCGCTGATCGGGAAAACCTTCCTCTTCTGAATCGATCGAGACGATCGATCCTAGTGTGACCGTTCGAAGACCTTGCTAGCTTTGCTACGAAGATTGAATCTCCAAAGAACAGCCGCAGCACGCCGTTGTCGCCGCCGATCCCGAGAACCAAGCCGCCGCCCTTCTTGCTGTCGCCGGTTTCGGAGAGATTCTCTTTAAGTGAGATTTAGGATTGTGAACTCTTCGTTGACTTCAAGAACACGTCGTCGAACGAAGATGGACACCTTAGTCTTTATAAGTTGTTTGTATTTCTTATACAATTATTTTCAATTTCTTTGTAACGGACCGATTGGTCCCTAGTTGTAAGGGTTGGGTGCAACCCGTGTTGTGGGAGTGGTGACTCCTACGTGTGGAAGGGTTCCTTCCGTTAGTGCAAGGATTGAATTTCAATCTTGTCGGTGAAGTGACCGAGTCGTCCCTGGTTGGGAGATAGGTCGAAGGGGGAAAGTGGATGTACCTAAATCGGGGAACCACTATAATTTACTTGTGTCCTTTCTGTGCTGTGTTGTTTTGTTTTGTTGTGCAGGTACGATTTTAATTCCGCAAAAACGCTGCAAGACACCTATTCCCCCCCCCCCCCATAGGTGAATGTAGTTGACACTAAGTAGACTTTCAGATTTCTAGTGGATGGTTGTTGATAAAATCGGTCATCCTTAAGCCATGGTCAGGGATTGCCCCAGTGAGGGCGTGGAGGCAAATTAAAGTGGTAGGATCCCCCTCTTCCACTATCTCGTCTGGTGGTTCTTTTATCTCGTCGTCGAATTCTTCAGTTCCTCATAAATAAAGAAGGGTTCCTTGTAACGCTCCTGATTTTTTGATGTTTACTTTAATTCCTCTAGTGGCGTATTTTTGACGTCAGGGCGTTACGTTGACGCAGAGTTGACGAGTACCGTTGTAGGAGCGTGACTTTTGCTCATTTGGTATCCGAGGTTTTGACTTAAAATATTAGCTTGGCTAATTTCTAAGTGAGGTTTGAGATTTTCCTTGCGAGCCGGGTTTGTTTTGGAACTCGATGAAGCCTTTTAGGATAATTGGTATTTTGGGCTTCAGGAGAGTTTTTACCTGAGTTTGGTGTATCAAATCTTAAATTCGACTTCGTCATTGGATTCATTGCATCGATATTTAATTTCAGTGCGAATTTCATATAAATCCGAGTTGATTCGAATTATATTATATTATAACATATTTATATAATATTATGTTATATGATATCATATATTATTATATTATATCATTTTGTATTATATTTATCTAAGAGATAATATATAATATATTATAAATAATATCTATTATTATTCTAAAAAGATATATGGTGGTCTGCCAATAACGTGAGTTCGAAAATAGGGGGAAAATAGATAGCCGTCAGATTTGACTGTTTTAATCCAGAACCGTTGGATCATGGGCTGCAAATAACACATCTGGTTTGCCAATAACAGAATACCCAAAAAAAACTTCAGTTCTTCTCTCTCCTGTTTCCCGATCCCACCTTCGCGTCCCCCCCATTCTCACGGCCACCCCACCGCCGCGGCGGAGCCGCCGACGGGCCTGACCGGCGGCCCCCAGCAGGTTCGCCGGAGCAGGCGAGCCTGCCGGCGGTCGTCCGGGTGGCGCTCCGGCGGGGCCACCGCCGGCGGTGGCCCCGCCGGAGCGCCACCGGACCACCGCCGGCAGTCGCTCGCCTCGCCCGGCGAACCTGCTGGTGGCCGCCGGTAAGGCCGCCGGCGGTGGGGGTGGTCGTGAATTCGCGGGGGGGGGGGGGGTGGGGGGGGGGGGGGGGGGGGGGGAGCGTCGTTTTATTTTTTATTTTTTAAAAAATATTAAATTATAAAATATATTAAATTATAAAAAAGTTATTAATATATAAAATATTTTACAAAATAAATTTTTTTATAAAAGTTATTAATATATAAAATATATTTTATATTAATATATAAAATTTTTTAAAATATAAATTAAAATTAATATAAAAATTTAAATTATAAAAAAGTTGTCACGTCGTCCCAGGGGGTGGGCGGAGCCTGCCGGGGGTGGTGGGGCGGGCGAAGCCCGCCGTCGGCGGCCATGTACTGTGGCGCGTAGCCATCGGGCCGGAGGCCCGTGCCTGCGACTCGTTATATTATATATATATATTATATATAATATATTATAAGTAATATTATATTACCTAACTATTCATTATCTTATTTCCCAAGCTATCAGACCAAGAGTGCGGGAAGAAAGAGGGTGACAAGTTTCGCAAGGCTTTCGGCCACCACTTATAGGGGTGTCGGTGCACGAAATCGTCGACGGAGGGTAGATTCGGAAAGTTCTCGTCGAGATCTACGCCTTGGTGGTAGGTAATTTTGTTTTCTTGGACTTTTGTGTTAGAGTTTTCCACCTTGACTCTCATTTGCCCTATAAAGTTTCAGGAATTGTTGCCTAAGGGTTCTTGCGGCGATCCTTAAAGCGGAGCGTTTGTGAGGCCGAATTTTTGAAGATCTTGAGGCAAGTGATGATTTGCACCATTGCCAAGACTTTTATTAAGTTCTTTATCATTCCTTTTCTGATTTTTTCGTGTCTATATAGGCTGTATAGTACATAGCATAACAGTAAGTTTTCTTTTCTTTCTTCTTGTGGAGTTGTTGTAGAGTTTTTCACTTGTGTTTGGGCTCTGGCTTAATCTACCCATCCATTTCTCTTAATTTATAAAACTTAGTCCTGGTCTATGTTTATCTGTTGTAAAAAAATGAGTTATTATAAATCTATGAACCTCTGTTTTTGAAAGACGGAATTTCTGCCAGGTTTATGCCTTAGGCATTGAGTGTACAGCCCTTGGCATTGAGTGCGTTGAGTGTTCAGCCTTAGGCATCGAGTGAAGGTCTGGCGTTGAGTGAAAAGCATTTAGTGCATTGAGTGTTCAGCCTTAGGCGTCGAGTGAAGACCTGACATTGAGTGAAAAGCGTTGATTGCGTTGATTGTTGTGCCTTGGAGTTGAGTGTGTTGACTGAATCAGATTTGGCGTCGAGTAAATATACTTAGGCGTCGAGAGCGTTGAGTGTAGTAGCCTTCAGCATCGAGAGCGTTGAGTGAAGCAGCTAGGCATCGAGTGCTTTGTCTGTATCTGTCCAGGCGTCGAGTGGACTCAAAGCTTTTGTCCAGGCGTCGAGTGAACTCAAAGCTTTTGTTCAGGCGTCGAGTGAACTCAAAGCCTTTGTTTAGGCGCCGAGTGGACTCAAAGCCTTTATTGTTTGGCGTCGAGTGTACTCAGAGCTTGTGTTTTGGCAATTTTGATGTGTCTGTCGAGTAACTTTGAGTTCGTCAAGTCATATTCATCGAGTTTACCTTGGTAACTTCTGATTTTCTTCCATTTACATAATCATGAAAATCTGATGTTATACCTTGGTTTTTATTTTGTTGGTTTATATAATGCATGACTGTCTGTGGCCTTGGTTAATTATATTTTGCATTATTATATAATGCATGGTTATATAATGCATGGTTAATTGTGGCCCTGGGTTGACAATGTATAAAAGACCACCACCTTATGGGTATTTATTGAATGGTTATTTGTGGCTAGGTTGGCAGAGGATAAATGACCACCAACTTGATGCCGGTTTGTGGATGATTACACCTGATGAGCTTTCTTCTCTTCTTATGGATTGTTGGTTTGTGTTGGACATGTGGCCACCACCACAGTGCCTTTTTGAGATGTTTGGTCTGAAGGTTGGTGTTAGAGAATGTTGCCCCCGACTTAGTACCGTTTTTACCGGTGTTATGATTCACGTATTTTGAGCTGATCTGTCTCTTTTATACATATATATATATATATATATATATATATATATATATATATATATATATTATATATATATATATATATATATTTATATATATATATATATATATATAATATATATATATATATATATACACTAGCATCTTCGAACGGGCTCCGCCCGTTCTCGATGCGTCGTTGCGGGCTTCGCCCGCAATCAAGCGGGCTTCCCCCGCAATCAAGCGGGCTTCGCCCGCTTGACCCCCCGACGTGGTTCGCCCGCCCCCCGCGGGGTTCGCCCGCCCCCCCGGCGGGGTGGACCTGCCCGCTCGCCGCCGGACAACCCCCGGCTGGTTCGCCGGAGGGCGGCGACCCCACCGGTGGGCGCCGGGCAGGCCGCCGACGGCTCTGCCGCCGGCGGCGGGGTGAGGGGGCGGGATGCGGGATGCGGAGGGGGGGATGCGAGATTTCAAGCCAGATGAACAGTAGCTGTTTTAGGATTTGGATAATTGCAGGCCACCTTGATGCATCCAACGGTCAGCTTTGATTTCATGCAGATCGGACGGTCCAGATGTGTTTCATGGTGTGATCCAAATATGCATATTGTATTATATAATAAAGATATATATATACATACACTTGCAGATGTTAATAAAACATAATTTCATATCGCACTTAGTGAAATTTCTTATACTTAAAACCCTATAAATCTTTTTTTGCTTATTTACCTTATGATTTATGTGTTGTGGATTGACAGCTATTTCTATTTTGGGTCGGTAACCCTTTAACCTCTCTTGTCATTTATTTTTGGTTTCTTTACTACTTGTACAATCTTAACGAGATGTTCTTTTCTTTGAATACCTCAGGTTCCGAGCAGTAGCCGGTTGAGCGGCTAAGGTTGGTTGTTGTTGTGTCCTGCAGCTGTTGTAGTTGTTCTTCCCACTCCAATGTGAGGTATATTTGTTGTTTTGGGTTTTTAGTTTAGAAGTACATGCCTTTTGGTGGGCTGGTGTCGGGTTGTTGACGCTCACTAGATGCTTCGGTAGATTGTTAAGTTACTTGCTAGCTGCTAGCTTCTTCTAGATGATTTGATGATTTATCTGCTCTTTGAGAATGTTTTATGTTAGGAATGCATATTAATTATTGTAAGTATAAAAATATCATTTTGATTATCTCGTATATAGCATTATTTTAAACCAAAGTCACTATAATTTAACTACGTAAAAGTTATTTCTAGACTTATATTAAAACTTAGAGGTGCATATCACGAGTTGCCCATTTTGGATGTTATGCTCATATAGGATGTTAATCTATATAAATAAAGTAATTTTTCGTAGTGTATATCTATATTTTCATGTGTGGACTAGTTGATCCATTGAGCCGAGGGATACGACCATTAAAACTTAACTTATAACTTTCTTCAAGATAAACTTGAGAACTTCATGATAAGTGTTAGGATTAGGTTCTTGTCTTCGCGTCGACAGTTATCCCCTGTCCGGCGTGAGATCACGACACATGTTTTCTCTTACTCTGATATATTATTTGAATGCGGAGAAAATACGGGTTATGAAAGTTGGTATCAGAGGGATAGGTTGTTTGACAAATGGTCGAACGACTATCTCTGGATATTTTAGATTGTCCTGTTCCATTTCATACACACACCGATATGTCATCAGTACGTCTTGGCTGAAACATGAACATTACACTTATAAACGTGACAAGAAGTATATGAGGCATATTATATAGTATGAGATAGATGCATAATATGTGTTTGTATATGAATCCTCATAGGAAGTAACATATGATGTTATGTAGTATGAGATGCACAACAATCATCACATGAATGCACATTAGATTTTGTTTTTTTGTTACATGTGTTATTATGTAGTATGAGATGCATAATATTTTATGTGTACGCCGCTCATAACATGCATTAAGACATTTATTAGAATGCATAGCACAACATGCATAACATAACATAGCATTTGCACACGTGTCGAGCTAAGATCTACATGACGACATACATACACACATGGATTTAAAACGAAAAGAATATGAATTCATGCATTCATATTTTATGCACATAAGTTAATGAGATGATGGTATATCATCATAAGTTAAGCATGTCATCATTAATGAAAATCCAGAGCAAGTTAGCAGCATGAGCAAGTGTCTGAACATGTATGGTCTGAACTAAGTTGTGTAGTTTTAGCGGTTAAGCTAAGTTTTGATTGGTTGTTCGTGGTATTCTTAGGATGTCGCCTAAGCGTGTTGCGATGAGGTTGACTCCCAGTCTAAGGGTGAGTCGTCTGGTGCGCAGAGTGAAGCTGTGATTAGGGACTGCGTCCGAGTAATGAGGCTATGTCTAGACAGATAGTGGAGATGCAATCACAGATCCAGTCGTGTTGACTGTCGTTTCAAGGGCAGCAACCGAGAGTGCAAGACCTGTTGTGGTCAAGCTATTCCTATTCCTCCTGCTCCTTTGGTGCCTCCAGTTCAGCTGCCACCAGAGATGAATTTTCATGTTGCATTCAGCGACTAGGACCTCCTACCTATGATGGTAGAGCCGATTTCATGGCGTTGGATGATTGGATTATTGCTATCGAGGAGATGTTCTCGTATTTAGAGATTGCTGCAGATTTGAGACTAATGGTTGCCGCTTACCGGCTTAAGGGTCTTGCAAAGAGCTGGTGGTTGAGAGAGAAGGAGAACCTCACAGATGGATGCTTGTGGGAATCCTTCAAAAAGTTATTGCTGAAGAAATTTCTGTCGTCGGTCGAGCGAGACCGTTTGTTGAACAATTTCCTACATCTGAAACAGAGATAACTCACAGTCAGTGAGTATAAGATAAAGTTTAGCGAATTGAGCCGGTTTGCCTCGGATTTTGTTGCTTCTGAAGGTAGCAGAGTTGAGCAATTTCTGGGTGGTATTAGGAGTGACATCCAGCAGGTGGCTAGCACTTATGGATCTGAGACCTATGCTGATGTAATGGAAGCTGCTCTTACGGTCGAAGCTATCGACAATGCCAAGAATAGAGTCATGCAATTGAGAAAAGACAAGAAAAGGTCAAATGATGGTAAAAGCTCTCGGGAATTTGGTCCAGCTTCGAAGAAAAGAAGCAAAACGTGTGCAGTTCTGTGGTTGGCCAGAACTCCGTTGAAAGTGTTTTCAAGAGGTTGGGAGCTCAGAAGCAGCAGCAAGTGCATGCAATTCAGAGCGCTCTCAAGCGAGATTTGGTTTGTGCTACATGTAAGAGAAATGGGCATGATGCTGCCCATTGTTGGGGTAAGGAAAGGGTATATTTCAAGTGTGGACAGAAATTGCATTTTAAGTCAAGTTGCCCATGGTCTCAACCCCCGCTGCAGCCAGTTCCACTTCAAGCATTGCCGCCGCCGCAACATTTGGACAAAGAGAAGAGCAAGTTGAATGTGGTGACCTTGGAAGAAGCGCAGGCGTCCACCCAAGTGATCTTAGGTTAAATTCCAATTTAGTTTTTATTTCTGCTCTTAACAATATTTTCAACATTGTTTGTCTAGTTATGTATGCAGTTTTATAGAGAAGTTTAAAGTAAAAAAATTGTTGGGCATGCGTTCTTTTTGATTCTGTTGCTACCCGCTCGTTTGTGCTAGGGCTTTCGTGGAACGTCATCGTCTGACTCTTGATCAAGTTGGCGATCCGCTTTGCGTCAAGTTTCTTTCTGGTGACTCGGTGGTGTCGGATCAGGGTATCCGGAGTTGTCCGATTCTTTTAGGTGATTTTGTAGCTTTTGCTGATTTGAAGGTGCCAAACCTATATGACTTTGATGTGATCTTGAGCATGCACTGGTTGTCCAGATATGATGTGGTTATCCAATGCAAGGTTAAGTGTTCGGACTTCAATATGGACAACGACTATCCCAAGAGTGTATATGATTTTCCGCGGCAGAATTCCCAGATTATTTCTGCGGTATGTGCTATAAAGCTTTTAGATTCCCACAATAAAAACAACATGCATAATAAAACAGAACATAAAAACACTATGGTCAGAGATGACCGTTGCTAGGTAAGCTGTAAATAATATTAGAGAAACTGGGCGGCTAGGATTACTGCATGATTGGCGGGTTGATCTGAATGGTGGGTGAGGCTGGGGTTATGATTCTGCACGGACGGTCGATGATGAGGCTTGGGGTGTTTTTGCTGATGCCTGAATCTTCGTTGGGTGATTTCCGTGGATTTCTGTTTATTGCTGAGTTCTTTCGTTGGATGACTCGGAAATAGCTGAGACCGTCGTCGGAAGAACCCTAACACTCGCTCTGCCCTGCGATTTTTCGTTTTCTGTTTCTCCGCCGCCGCCCGCCTCCCACGTTTTTGTCTCCGTTCCTCCTCTCTATTCCATCGATCAGAAGGGTGATTGCCCTAAACCCTCTTATTCCATGGGATCTTCCGATCCACCCTCTACGCATGCTGCCATGGAGGTTGAGCCTAGTGTCCCGGCTTCGGTTTCGGCGACGGTAGCCCGGCCTCGGTTCGAAGCTATGAAGCCACACGAAATGACGGAAGGAAAGATTGAGTTCAGGAAGGTGCCGGTCCCGGTCCATCGCTTCTCTCCATTGAAGAAGAATTGGATGGAGATATACACACCCGTCTATGATCAGATGAAGGTTGACATACGCATGAATACTAAGGTTGGTTTATCTCCCCCGTTCTTCTATACTACTCTTCATTTTGGTGGTGGAACCCTGTAGGTTATATCTTGGATTATCTTCATAGCCACACGAGAAGAGGGACACATGAAGGGGAAGAGACGAAGGGAATTTTGACGAAGACGGAGGAAAGGATAGAGGAGAGACGAAGCAAGAGGAAGAGAGAAGAATCTAGAGATACTCTATTAGAACTAAAAGAGAACTAGAATTATACATTTCTTGCATAATTTCATTACCACCTATTATGTTATATTTATAGCCTTCCAACATAGCACAATACTCAATTACTATTTAATTTCTAATACACCACCAATATCTAATCCCATTACAACCTCCGCTGCATTATCGTGATACCACGAGTTATTCTAGAGGGAAATCAAAAAATCACCCAATCAAGCTATGCAAGTCTCGTTTGAGCTTGAGGACAAGTTTGATTTGAAGGCCAGAGGAGATGTTATGGGCTTCGGTCTCAATTACTATGTTGTGTTTGTTGTTATGTTTTATCATAAGTGTTATGTTCATAGTTAGATCTTTAGAGTGTATTAGGATTTATTGTTGTATTAGGTTTTATTAGGTTGTCTCAGGTTATTTACACAAATATCCCTGTATGTTCTATTTAAAAGACTCGTGGGATCTTGTTTTTGGCATCAATGAATGAAACTCTAATTTTCTAAACCCTAAAAGAGATCTTGGAAGCTTTCTCTCCCTTGAACTAGCCCCGCTTCGTCAACCGCTGTTCCGGATCCATAGTATCTTCACCACCTCCGGCCTCCAATCCAGCTAGCCCATAACAAATACCTCAATCCCTTTACTCCACATTACTTCGGCCTTTCTCTTGGATGCCCGTTTTGAGGATTTAAAGTAGACAACGGATTACATCTCCACCCACATGAAATAATATGATGCAAACACCTGCAACCATGAGTAGAGCATGTACACTAGTGCTAGTATAAATATAAATATACTATCTGTCGTGCACAGTTTCGCCCGCGCCGGGCTCTCGGGTATGCCCATACTTTTTTTATTCCTGCAAACACAAATTTAAAAAGAGTGGTAAAATTGGAATAATGAATGCTACAACAAATATTCCTCTTCCCTTATAGATAAGGCTCTATATGGTCTCAAGAGGGCTCCTAGAGCTTATTATGAACATCCACTGAAAAAAAAACTAATTTTGAACATAAAAGTAATGTAGTTCTTTAGGCAAGGTCGAGCAACCTAGTGTAGTTGCTTTCATCTTAATTATTTTTTGATCCATTGTTATTTCATATATTATTCATATGCTATTGCTAGATTAACTATAGGGTTGTTAGTACGTTTGTCAACTCACATTGAGTTGACTCACATACTCGATGTGAGTCAACTCAGTAATCGTTGACATCTACAAATAGCTCCACCAAGCGACAACCACAAATAGTTCCATCACGCAACGCTCCTCCCCCACTTTTCTTGTTCATGAGATTGCAAGTTATATGGTATATTGTATAACAACTGGAGATCCTGTATTCAATGCACTGACACCCATCACATGTATTGCGGTGTGAAGCAATTTTGTGAAGTCCATAACACCGGCAAACTCGCAAAATGTCCAATTTCCAATGATTTTCATGAAATGCTTTGCCTTGTACTATATTAGTTGACTTCGACATTCATGAGTTTATTGAACTTGCCAACCATTTCAAGCTCATCATGACCCATTACTTAGATTCATGCACATTTTTAACTTGCCATCGATTCACAATTAAGTGTTTTCAATTCCTCATATGCATACACAATGAACAAGACATGGTTGGTGGTGGACGTCTTCAACTCAATCACGACCAGCCTCTTTTTTGCCACATTAATGTCACTCGCAAAACTATCACCAATATCAAATCCATTCTTCCACTCACAAATATTTGACGTTATCAACATCAAGTAACTATTGTGAGTACTCCCATCTTTTGTGAATAACTTATGATTAATAACAAGGAGTACTCTCCAAACACATCTTTGTCCAACCGATTATGCCCATCAATATTAAGTATCTTTTCGGTTGGGGGAATTAGCTGCAATGAGATCTATTGTTATTTATAAAAAATTTATATTTTTAAAATATTTATTCTATCCTTTATTTTAGGTTTGATATTTTTGTAACTAGAAATTCACTCATTCTTAAATATAAAAGAATCCAATATTGTGCTTTGATTTACCTTGCACTATGTGCACGTTTTTTCAAAGAATTCTCTTTGGCTCCTAGAGCTCGAGTCTAGCGATAATTGTCTTTTCTCGACGAACAAAAGCTTTTGAAATTTATGACCGGTGGTATCAGAGTATTCAACATGTTTGAGAAACTATGGGTAACAATGCTTGTGGCCTTATGTTATTAAAGACATGCCTGAGGCTCAAGGCTCACCAGGCTCAGATGTTTGCGTCTTTGTTCACCTTTTTCGCACCTTTGGAGCATGAAATGCGCTTCTGGGTGAGATTTTTGTTAACTTTTTTCGATATAAAGAAATAAATAATGTAAGAACTCAATATTTTTACATGATTAAGTGTTTGAGAAATATAACCGAGCACTGAAATTTATATATGATGCAAGTGACTATTAATTTTATATTTTTAAGATTAATAAATGATAGTAATGAATGATTAATGAGTAGAATAGATGAACCATATGATCAAGCAGATAAAATGATGTTTGATGTTGACTATTTAAAATGGATGTGGTTGTGTCTTGTCTTCGTCAGGCGCGCGCCTTGCGCCTTGACTCTAGGATCCCTTGGTGCACCTTGAGTCTTTAATATCCAAGGCCCTTAGATCACATTGTGTCTTCTTCGCTGAATTTTAATCTGTGTTCAACATTAGTAGCATGCGAACAATTTACATGGTTGAAAAGGGAAATTAAATCAGAGTACACAAATCATGTTGCATGTGAATTATGCACACAACCACCCATTTGAGGATCTTGAATATAACTATTAGGGAGGAGAGAAGAAGAAATGAAAAACAACATATAATTACCCTGAAAAAGTTGCATAAAGCGTTGGAGACCTAATTTATTCTTGATCAATATATGTTTCATATATCAAAGGTATGCTCAAGGTAATCACAATGTTATGGAATACACTAGTGAGTTTGTGTGATTATTTAAGATAAATAACCTTGAGGAGGGTAAGGATATCAAGTTCCACGATTTGTGATGGGTCAAACCAGCTATTTACGATCAAATTAGAGTATAATACATCTCCAATCCCAATGTGATGTGCAGTCGAGCAATGCAGGTTGAGCGATTACTGCAGGAGATATATCAATTCAGCATTATTGCGCCAATGCATCAAGTGATCTTGGAATGGACTAGTAAAGGAGCAATGAAGCGCGAAGTACCAAAGGGGTCACAATCCATCAAAGGATTGACTGATGAGGCAATGAGTTAAAAATGAACATATTTGTCGAGAAAATCCCTATACCAAACTAACAATTGACAAGTGTTTCAAGTGCAACCAACCATGAAATCATTCTACTGAATACCTGCTGCAAAAACAGAATCCAAAGAAGCGTTGGAGGAGTCCAGTGAATGCAATTCGGGTGACTCTGAAGAAGAGGTGGTTGTGGAGATGATGTGAAAGATTTTCCTTTTACCATGGGTCGAGGACCCTATTCAAAGAAATAGGTTATTGAGACCAAAATGTAGTGGCAATGTTAAGTTCTTTGGTGCGGTGAACTGGTGATTGACAATGCCAGTTGAGAAAACATCATCAATCAATCGAATGGGGAGTGCTCAGTGGAATAGATGCATAAAACTCTAACACATGAGTGAACAATTGTAACAAATACTATTTGTGGCAGAAATTTTTGTGTGTTCATCTCGCTTAATGGTTAAAGATGTTAAGGACATGGTCAAGGAAGCATTCCACTAGAAAGAAGCACTCACTGAGGGGAAAGACATACTCACAAAATACAATGTTGTGATTTAGTAGCTACTAGTAGGGTTACTACCCACAACACTAATGAATTAGTACCCGGGTGAGTTTACCAAATTTTTCTCACTTTTGTATGCGCCTTAATAAGAACAAGACTGCACAAGAAGGTGGAAGATAGCCTGAAGAAATGTTAGTTATTCCTTAAGAAGCTGTTATTCCTCGAATTCATAATGTGTCCATCTGGTATCCGTGTGGACAAGGAAAAGGGGCACCCTATCCACGAATGACCAAATGCATAATATTCTTAACATTATAAGGAACCTCTAGCTAACTACTTTCTAATCAAAGATTTATTAAAGATTTCAACATCATGACATTGATTCCTGAATGCCTGAAAGAAGAAACATTTTATTAAAATGTGAATGCTAATGCGAGTTTGAAGAAATCATGGTGTAGTTATGTACTGCCCGTACACTCTGCCTATTAGTAGGGTCACTACCCACAACACTAATGAATTAGTACCTGGGTGAGTTTACCAAATTTGATACATTTTTAATGCGTCTGGATAAGAATGAAAATAAGATTCTGTGCAAGAATGTGGATCTATTGAAGAGGGGGCTAGTTGCGAGAGTATGAACTGATGTGCAATATCACGTTACTAACACTAAAGAAGGATTAAAATCAGCGGATGCGTGGAGACAATTGCGCGATTAATAAAATCATTATCAAATACAAGTTCCTACTCCACTATTATATGATATGCTGGATCAGTTGAGTAGAGTCGAGTCTTTTTCATAGATCGGTTTGAGGAGGCTTTATCATTAAAATCTCACAAAGTATCGGAGAATACACTCAACTGCTTGGAGATGAGAAGTCCGTGTAGCATGCGTAAACATACTAACAACCCCAACAACAAACGATATATCAGGTCTTGTAATTGTCAAATATATCAACTTTCCCACAAGACGACGATAGTATTCTGGGTTTGGTAGGAGTGTATCAGAGTCAGAGGAGCATGCACAGAGCTTGTGGTTGACATTCATGGGTGTGTCAACTGGCTTGCAACCAAAGTAGCCAACGTCATGTAGAAGATGAAGACAATACTTTCTTTGAGATGAGACAAGACTATCGGGTCGACGAGCTACCTCGATGTCAAGAAAGTATCTGAGATTCCTCAAATCTTTGGTCTGGAATACAGAGGCCAAATGTTCCTTGATCATATGAATGCCTTTCGAATTATCTCCAGTAATTAGGATATCATCAACATAAACTAATAGTATTATGGTGCCTGATGTACTATGTCGAGTGAAGAGAGAAAGAAGTCGGTCAGGCTTTGAATAAACCCAACATCACTAACAACCCGACTGAACTTGTCAAACCATACTTGAGACAACTGTTTGAGACCATAAAGAGATTTTTTGAGCTGTCATACAAGTGACTCCCCCGTGGTCTCAAAGTCGGGAGGTTGATGCATGTAGACAGTCTCAGCAAGATCACCATTGAGGAAAATATTTTTAACGTCCAATTGATGCAGCGGTCATTGTTGATGAACAACCAGAGAGATGAAGACACGTTCAGTGTTCAGCTTTGCAACAGGGGAGAAAATCTCATCATAGTCAAGTCCGTGTTGTTGAGTAAAATCACGGGGGACAAGTCGAGCCTTTAGCCGTTCACTGCCCCAGTGGGAGTATGTTTAATAGTAATGACACATTTGCAGCCCACACACGTCTGGCCACGAAGGAGAGGGACACGATCCCAGGTGTGATTGGCCTAGAGAGCAGTTATTTATTCTTCCATAGCCGCTCGTCACCCCTGATGTTGAAGAGGCTCCTGCAAAGAATTAGAGGTGGAAACCGATGATAACGAAATCACAAATGTCTGAAGAAGTGGAGATAATCGATGCAAAAAAAACAACATAGCTGATGGGTGAGCTGTATAAGGCATATCCAGAACAACAGAGCGCGAGAGTGTCATTAGTAGAAGGTAACGAGCTCGGGGTATTAGAAGGAGAAGGATGACGTGTGTACACACAAACCAAAGGAGGCTTTGGCGGTTGGGTTGAGAGTGGCTTGGGGAGGAGAAGCGTAAGTGGCGAAGTAACAGGAACAACTGGCCGGAGAGGAAGAGACAATAATGGTAGTGGAGGCCTGGAGGGTCAAGGGGTGGAAACACAACAGCTGGTCAGCTGCGAGAAGAGCAGATGTCGCAAGACAATTTGTGGCGGTCTGGAAAAGAGCCACAGGCGAAGTCTGCGACAAGAAGAGTTGCCGCGACAAGGTCTGACGGCAACGACAAGGTCTAGCAACGACAATAAGAAGCTCCAGCGGACACAAGATGCGACACTGTCTGCGACAAGAAGCTGCGACAGAGTCTGCGGCTACAATGCGGCTACAATGTCTGGCAACGACGATAAGAGCCGGCGACAAGGAGAGGTTGCTGCAAGGAGAAGCTTCGACGGACACAAGATGCAGCTAGGATTGCGGCGAGCAAACAACGAAAAGAGGCAACGACAAGAGGCAGCGGCAGAAGCAACAACAAGAGGCAAAATGTCGCGGTTAAGCAGGGGGTCGCGACAAGGTTTTGCAAGAAGCAGAAGTAGCGGTAAGATGTTGTTGGAAGAAGATGCGGGTACAATGGCGGACTGAAGCTGCGAACTGAAGCTGGGGGAAGATGATGTGGGTAGAGCTGCGGATTGAAGTTGTGGGTAGAGCTGCAGATTGAAGTTGTGGGTAGAGCTGCGGATTGAAGTTGTGGGTAGAGCTGCGGTCTGAAGTTGCGGGTAGAGCTTGGGCGGTTAGCAATGTTGTTAGATTGCAGGAAGTAACAGTCAGTTTGCAGCAAAGTGGGCCCCCGAGAGTAAGTATAAAAAGGGCGGGGGACCAAGAGAGGAGGAAACGAAACTCCAGGGAATAGGAAAGTTGCGGCTAGAAGTTATCTAGCCGCCCAAGGCAGAGAACGAAAGCAAGTTGCGGTTAGATAAAGCTTAACCACACAAATGAAAAAACCTGACAGTCGAAAGGATCGATTTCTGGCCCTGATACTATGTGGAAGAAAAAAAGGAGAAATAATGTGTAATTTTATTAATTTCTCAATCAAAATCCATCATCCATCATATGTATTTGTATACACTTATATAGGAGGAGAGAGGAGAGCCTAAAATCTATCCCAAGATCTGGGATTAATTCCTAGGAGAGCTTTACATGGGCCTTCTAGATGGACTTATTTTATACTTTCTTCAACAATTTTCTTACCTCACACTCATTTGCAAGGAGATGAAATCCGCAAATTACATGAAGGAAAACTTGCATCACACTTGGCGATGCGCTTAGTTGGAGATCCATTTGCTTTAGTTTGAGTCAAGTAATATGGATTGAATATTTGAAGATTTCAAGGGAAGTCACTTAATCAGGTGAGTGTTTGCCATAAGCTGTATGCAAATGATTATCATGACAAATTCCATAGAGAGGACATTTATCTTGTTACCACACACTTCTTCCTGAGAAGGTGAAATCCACAAATTACATGAATGACAATTTGCATCTTAGGAAGCACCGGTATGGGTACCAGGTATGATACACATCTTTTATGGTGGTGTGCCAAAAAAACAAGAATACAGGTATGAAGTGATACATTATAATAAATAATATATATATATATGTATATATCGCTGTTAATAAAGAGAAAATAAACTTATTATTATGATAGAAGGGGTTTCCCTCTTATATATAAGGGAAATACAATGTCGGAAATAAACACGACAAATAACAAGTAAATCTAACACTCCCCCTCAAGTTGGGCGAGTCATATTTTGCATGTCCAACTTGCACAGTCTTTTCGAACACAGTCTGACTTAAATCCTTGGTGAGCGCATCTGCAAGCTGTTGATCCGAAGGGACAAATGGTGTGCTCACAGATCCTTTTTCTATATTCTCTTTGATGAAGTGGCGATCAATCTCAACATGTTTTGTGCGGTCATGTTGGAAGGGATTGTGAGCTATTCTAATGACGTCTTTGCTATCGCAGTAGGGTCTTATGGGATCTTCACTTCCCATGCCAAGATCATTCAACAGGGATTTAATCCACAGTCCTTCGCAGATCCCATGGGCCATAACTCTAAATTCTGTCTCTGCACTTGACCTAGTAAACACATGTTGTTTTTTACTCCTCTACGTTACCAAGTTACCGTCAACTAAAGAGCAATAACCAAATGTGGATCTCCTGTCATCAACTGAACCGGCCCAATCAGCAGCAGTGTAGACTTCAACATTCAATTATTTACTCGGGGAGAACAAGATACCCCTTCGAGGAGTGGACTTGAGACACCGAAGAATTCGATAGGCAGCTTCAACATGACGATCTCTGGGTGCATGCATGAACTAACTGATAACCCCCACTGCATATGAAATATTTGGACGAGTGTGAGATAAGTAGATTAGGCGGCCAGCTAGTCTCTGAAATCCAACAATATCAGCAACCACTTCTCTGTCATCTCTACCCAATCTGTGATTGGCTTCAATTGGTGTCTGCAGGCCTACACCCACTCAATCCACATCATTGGAGCAGGTCAAGAATATACTTTCTCTGGGATATGAATATACCATGTTTCGATCGAGCGACCTCAATTCCTGGGAAATAGTTGAGACTTCCTAGGTCTTTCACCCCAAACTCTTTTGCCAATCTTTGTTTCAGAGACTGGATTTCTTTGATATCATCACCCGTGATAATGATATTTTCCACAAACAATGAGGGTCGTAAGCCTACCATTTTTCCGCCTTACAAATAAATTGTGATCAACATTGCTCTGGGAGTAATCAAATGCAACCATATCCCTATGAAATCTCCCAAATCAGGCCCGATGAGACCGTTTTAGACCATATAAGACTATCTTCAACCTGCATACCTTTCCCTCAGATTCTGCCAGAGTAAGACCAGGCGGTAACAACATGTTAACCCGCTGATATGAATAGGTGCATGTCACATTGTCCGGCACAAGTACTCATACCGAAAACATAACCGGTATAGGTACACAACTTATTTTGACGTCTCCGTGCTTCACAACCCGCATCACACTTGAGAAGGGATATTACACTTACAACAATATTGACACACTACTATTTGTTCATACCTATGGTGAGATGGGCAATCATAAAAAAGCGATTATGCACTAGAATACTAATGCCAACAAGTGTTTAGGCGTTGTCAAGGAGGTGATTTATATTCAGTATTTGTTATTGTCACATTTTAAAGATGACATGTGTTATATCTTGCCAGAGCACAACCAACGGGATCCATATTACCAAATTATAGCAAAGTCGTGCAATTACATAAGGTACCAAAGATGATCACTTCAAACCGAATTGCCTTGTTCTTAAGTACATTCTATAGGAGTCATTTGAAGTTGTTTCGATTCCTCACTTGAGTTCAAGAACGTTGCTCACTCACAGATCAACGATGAAATTGAAGTTGTCGGACACACTGGGGACTATGGAAGTAGTATTTATTTGGAGAAGTTGAAGAAATGAGATTTTGATATAACCCAAGCACAATTCACTTGTAATAATGCAATTCACACATCAACTAGGAAATTTCTTCTCGATTGTGGTCTATTTTAATGTGTCATTCATATATTGAATTTGGAAGCATTTCCAAGAATGAACATTCAACCAAAACTCGAGACACAAATACACAGTGGTAATGAAGATGCACAAAGAAGATTGGAAAGGCAAATGCCCATTACAAAATATAAACAAGCATGGATTTTTGAATATAAAGACCTAGTCATGTTACTCCTAAAGAAATTTGTGTCATTCCGAATGCTTCACAGGATTGACTATAATGCTTTTTGTATAACCCGCAGTTTGCTGCGACTAGAAGCGACCGATGATGGCCTAGATGATCTCGCCTACCTAGGGCGAGTGCAAAAGAAGTCGCCTCTTAGGGACGAGTGCAGTTCCCCAGGGGCGAGTTCCAGGCTCCCTGGGCGAGTGGTGCCTCCTAGGGGTGAGTGGTGCCACCTAGGGGCGAGAGTGACAACGACTGGAGGGGATTCCGGCAGCAGATTGGGTGGCAGGATGGGATTACCTGGTGGTTTCCGACGGTGACGAAGAGAGCTGGAAGGAGCAGAGGGGTTGCAAGAGATTCTGCCGGGGAGAAGAAGCACATGGAGGAGGCAGTGGCTTCTGGGATAGCGCGGAATGGAGCCGCTGCAGGCAATGCCATCAGGGACGAAGATCGGCGGCTGGAGGAGAGGTGCAGTGGCTCAGGGAGCTTGCCGTCGGGGAAGGAATTCGCCAGAGGGAGTGGCTTCAGACGGGAAGACCTCGCCGACACCGATCGGGCGCTTTCGTCGAGAAGGGAGAGAAAACACGCGGAATTAGGGCCAATACTGGCAGAAACCGGTTGAAACCAAAAATTGGTTCAGTCAATTCATTTCCCAGCCCCCTTCTTTAATAGGAATGGGGTGGGTTTTATAGGAGAGATTAGAGTTTGGATTTCTAAGCTATTGACAGCCACAATAATAAGTAATAACATAGGAATTTAGGGTTGGCTTTGGCCAAGTAAATGAGAATTTCAAAGTGGGGAGGGCTATCGACATAGGAGACGCTACAAAAATAAAATAACTAATTTAATTTGCTTGCCCTAATTAACCTACCTCCTAAAATACCAGACCTATGCATTTAGGGTCACATTGGTCGGTCACACCAACGAGCCAAACCAAAATTGCGCGAACAACGTGTGCGATACAAAATTAATACTCAAACTCTCATAACATGCACAATACAACTCTTCGCTACAAAACAATCATAAAATGCGCGAAAGTGTGAGCTACAAAAGTAAGGAAAAAAGTGCAATAATAATAACAATAAAGATGCGACGCTGGTTGCATCAATTCTCCCGGTGTTTGAAAGAGCTCGATCCCGACGAGACTCGATGTAACCTGCAAGTAGAAAGTCCAAGCGTCGATCGAAGAGAAGCTGCATACTGTCTTGCCGATGCCATGACTGCGACCCAAAAGCTGCAAGTAACCTCTCATCCCAAAAACACGCAATGCATTAGTCAAAATTTCATGACAAATATTTAAATAAACAATAATTATTAGAGCTTTTAGAGGATAACATGGGCGGTGTGTGGGGAAAACATGGGGCAGTAGGGAGAACAAGAAGCAAGTGGAATCAACTTGTGGAATCAGTAACTCATAATGCAACGTACGCTTGCCCGATAGACACCTACGGACGTTTGCTGGACCAGGATCGTCTGTCGTCATGATTTCACCCGTCAACGTCCCACTCGAGTCACAAAATTTTAAGAAGATCCCAATTTTATCGTGTAAAATTTTCCATAAAAAACTTTTGAAGCGGGTGTCCCGCTGAGAAGTAAAAAATCTAAGTTTCGTCTTGATTCCCTCAATACGAATAGACCTAGAAGTGTTTGAATTCAAACGGTAGTGATGTGGTGACTCAACGTGTGCGCCTAAAATCAAAGAGAAGTGTCGTGAACTAAAGGTGTGCCCACCACAAATAAAATCCACATAAGGTAGCGACTCTAATGGCACTAGAGAGTGGACACCAAGCACAACGTCTGTGGGCTCAAGGGTTGGTGGCGTCAGTGTGCGACAAAGTTCAGGACTTATGACGAACGAGCCTAGGTCACCTAAGTTGAGGATTTCAACACTAGCCAACTCCTCCTTGGGGAGACGAGAGAGCGGCGATGTGTCATCCGAGGGGAGAAACACACCACTAATAAGTTCATTTTGAAGCGAGGGCTCAGAAAATAACTCAGTTGCTAAAATGGGCGCTGTCCTAGAGGCGAGTGGATCCACGACTTCAGCTAGCGTGAAAAAAATAGGAGAAATCTCTTCTTCCTGTAGCAGGGGTTCAGGAAGAAACTTCTCGATCGAAGGGGGTGCTATAGTGGAGACAAGTGATGTCACGACTTCAGTCGAGGTGATAAGATAGGAGAAAGCTCTTCTTCTTGGAGCAGGGGCTCACAAAGAACCTCCTCGACTGAAGAGAGTGTCACGATGGGGGTGGGTGAGACTAAGGTGCTCGTCGTGAGACTAACGAGGTGAGACAGAGGACTATCAAAAGATCTAACCTTGGGTTCCACTATGTGGTATGATGTATGAAGGTATGCAGGTACAACATAATGCGTGCACATTGTCGTCTTTAGGTTGTGAACAAAGGTGCACAACCCACTCAGATTCTGCTCGAGTTCTGCAGTGACGAACTCAACGGCCTTCCGCAAAGATTTAATACGCATAGCTAAATCACACATTTTTTTCTCGAAAAATTCTAAACCTAGAATTGAAAAACGACCGCGCTCGGCTATTCCATGATAGGAGTGAGATATCCCAGCAGTCACATTAAACTGATGTGAACCAAGGTGGGGGTGTAGTTTTGAACGACAAAACAATTGCGGGCAATTTAAAATAAATGTGGCGCGAGAGAATTTCGCGGGCTATTTTAACGAACTAAACAGACAAGACGTTGCACACGAACGTACACGCTACCGCACGAACATACAACGTTATGAAACTAATTCCACAAGCACAGTAATCTTGTGGCAATCACACACGACAAATGGAAAAATAAACAGTATTCAGGAGATGAAATTAGCTAGGGCAAGCTCTAATAATTAACTATTCAACTTAACTTGAGCATAAAAGTTTACTAATGTATGGGAGCGAAGATGGAGAGGTATACCCCAAGAGGAAGAGTAACAGCTGAGCACGAAGTCCCCAAGGAAGGTATTGCCTAGGACTATGGAATGTTGAAGGTTGGCTGGAAGAGCTCACTGGAGGTTGACTGAACTTTGACAGCAGTAATGGTGCCTGAAGTAGTGAACCCAGCCGACGGAAGGGGGGAGCGCAGGAGATGCACGAAGCCACCGTATGAAGGTGCAGAAGGCACCAACGGTGCCTAGGAGTGCTCCAGCGAGAGCGACAGCGACTGGAGGGGATTCCGACAGCAGATCGGGTGGCGGATCGGGCTTCCCTGGTGGTTTCTGACGGTGACCACTGAAAGGAGCGGCGTGTAATGGCCCAAAACAAAAAATTTACGTAAAAACGAAATTCCCGATGATGAAAGAACTTTAAATCAGTGTCGAGTCGGCGTCGCACAGTTTATTTTTGAAGTTCGGAATTTTCGATGTTTTTTGTGACGTTCGTCTCATTTTAAGTTTTGGATTTTTGGTTATTATCTTTTGTTATGGTGAAAGTGAAAGTGGACAGTTTTTTCTTTGGAAGGGTTGGTTAAAGTAAGATGGATTGCATATGGAGGACTAGATGTCCAGTTGGCTGGCCGGTTTATATTTGGGCTAAATTATATTTGATATAGTATATATATACATATATATATACATATACACATATACATATATATACATATACATATATATATATATATATACATATATATATATATATATATATACATATATATATATATATATATACATATATATATATATATATATATATACATATATATATATATATATATATATATTTTTTTTTTTTTGTGGGCTGCTACCAGTGCATTTGTTTTTATATATGTTTTGAAAAGATGTCCCTAAGACGCTTTCACTAACCGGGCTCTCACTAGCCGGCCTTCCGGGAGGTGTCGAGTTTCCGCCACCTCCAGCATGGATTTAGGAAGTTGTCGAGCTTTCGAGTGACCTTTTCTTCTAGTGCCCATCTCTCTGAACCACGAGTTCTACATTGTTTTTTCTGACCTCGTGCCGAACTCGAAAAAAGCTGGGATTGTGTATAACCCGTAGTTTGCCAAGACCAGAAGCGACCGATGATGGCCTAGATGATCTCGCCTACCTAGGGCGAGTGCAAAAGAAGTCACCTCCTAGGGACGAGTGCAGCCCCCCAGGGGCGAGTTCTAGGCTTCCTGGGTGAGTGGTGCCACCCAGGGGCGAGTTCCAGGCTCCCTGGGCGAGTTCCAAGCTCTTAGGGCGAGTGCAGCCCCCCTAGGGGAGAGATCCAGGTTTGAGGCAAGTGGCGAGTCCCAGCTTCACCAGGCACTCGCCAACCCCAGGATACCTCTTTAGACCTACATATATCCCCTCGAAGCAGCGGAGTTACATTGTTGGCAGACCGTTTTAGACTGCGTTTAGTAAAACCAGAAGACGGGATTCCGTTATTTGCAGGCCAAACTTGAAAAATTATAAATAGACCCTCATGGGCACCTTGGAGAGGGGACTGCTTCTTCTTGCCTACCCCCCCCCCCCCCCCCCAAGGCTGATTCTGGTTGGCGAGTGCTCTCAAGACCCACCATGGTGCCCAACTTAGCATTGGTTAGGGAGGTGAAACTCTCTTTGATCTTTCGGGTGTGTGGCGGGACCTCCTCACTGAAGATGAGGTTCTGTCTCTTAGTTTCAAGCAGCTGGTCAGGTGCTCTCGCTTGAGAGAAGTAGGTGCAACCTACCCCCCTTGGGTTCAAACTCCACAAGAAGCCAAGTTTTGGTTTCAACACTTTTATAGAAATTCTACTAAATTCTATCTTTATACTGAAAACTTTCATTGTTGCCAACTTTTCACAGTTCTATTTAGAGGAGTTATACCTGAATGATTACTCACAATCAAATTTTATACAAGAGAAGTGCTCTCACATCTCACCTAGGCCTGCAATCGAGTCGAGCTTGAGTCGAGCTCATCAAAAAGAGCTTGCTCGAGCTCGAGCTGCTTTTTTTGAGCTCGAGCTCGACGAGCCTGTTTTAAAAGGCTCGAGCTCGAGCTCGTCGAGCTCGTTCGAGCTCGACGAGCTCGAGCTCGAGCTCGACGATATCGATATCGAGCTCGACGAGCTCGAGCTCGAGCTCGAGCTGCTCGGCTCGAACTTACTAAGTTCAAAATTAATATAAAGAAACGATCATTTTCTACAAGCTGGGCAGCCCAGATTTCCCAACTAATTGTAAATATGTAGTAATGAAGTGGTGCTGTAAGAGGAAACAACCGAGGAGAGGAGCAACAAGAAAATACCGAGGTTAGGCTGATTTTAGTCACGCTTCTCAGTAAATTTTTCAACTTCTTTTTCTCCATTTCATACACTTTTACACAATAATTTGTTGCCGTTGTTCTTGAAATGCTTTTCCACTCCGACATTCCTCGTCTTTGCATCAAATTGAATCCCTCCTCTTCTACAATAGAGAATGGGTGCTCATGCATCATTATCCAGTTAGCTAACAATTCTTTCATAATTTCCATATCAAGTTTCCCATCATGTAAAGCAGGAAAAGAGGATGGATCCACGGTAGATGACACAAAGCCTAATTGGGTTTGAGTAGATCTCTCCTTTTCGGCCTTTGCTCTACGATGCGCAACACAATTTTTTTGGAGATGTCTATGAAATTGAGTTGTTGGAGTTGTTTTTGATTTGAAAAACTTCTTGTTGCAGTGATTGCAAGATATCCTTATTAAGCCGTCCTTATCCTTATCCTCTGTAAATTCTGACCAAATGGATGACTTCTTTTGTCTTTTTGCCTTTGGTAGTACATCTTCATTGCCCTCCTGTATTTCAGAAGTACTTGTTGGAAGAATATCCGCACTAGTTTTATTTTCCACCTCATCTGCAATTGAATCCAAATCACCAACTACTCTTTCAACTACTTCCTCGTGGCTTTGCATAATTGGACTAGTAGAATCTCCTACAGAGTCCATATCTAAGAAAAATAAAAATAGACAATTAGCAAAAAACGTAATTCATCAACTTAGAATATGTGGTTTATCAAAATTTAAATAGATCTAAATGATATATTGATGAATGATGAATCCATATTATGTGGACTGTACCAACCACAAACAAAAAAACAAATTATAGGAACAGATCATAGATGTCGTGGTGACTTTGAATTTAGAATGGAATCAATGCTAAGAAAACTTGACATAAGTTGACATATAGGGATAGATCACTGAACATAAGTTGACAACATTAGCATGGAATCCATGCTAAGAAAACTTGAATACAAAGTTACAAACACACATTAGGCATAAAAATATTTTAACAGTGAGTAGAATAAACATTAGGTAAAAACAAACCTAACTCTAGCTCACTGACCTAGTTTTTTACTAAGACTGCAAAACCACCACCACCACCCGAGACACAATAATATGTTGTCTCTCATTATACCACCCATGATCCTTGACTACCCCTAGCTAATTATGTCAAAACTCAAAATATCTGCATCATGTTGGGTCAAGCCTACACACAAGCAGAATCATCTACACAGTAAAGTAAGTGATTGCATAGTGAAAAAGGCACCTCCAAGTATAGCATACACGATCAAAGAAGCATATGAAGAGCTTGAGAGAATCCTAAAAATTTATATGATCTTAATTTCTACAACTTTGCAACTATATTTGTCCTGGACAAATGCAAGAGAGAAGGTTTCATGAACTATCCAGCCAAAAAATCGATCAAAAGTTCGAAACAAAGAGAAAGAAGGAATAAAAGAAAAGGAAAGCATACAAATTTGAAGACGATCGCGGATCGCCTGAGGAGAAAGACGATTGCCATAGGAGAAAGTTGGTGGTGAGGGCGCCAAGGAGAGGCGAAGGCAAGGTCCGCGAGGAGAAGCGAGGAGGCACCGAGGCACGGAGCAGCGAGGAGGCAAGGAGCGACGACGCCAACGAGGAAGCGAGGAGCCGTCGAGGCGAGGAGACGGCGAGGCGAGGAGCTGCGAGGAGCGGCAAAAAACCCTAAATGGGTTCGGCCGTTCGGGAATCGGGAGAGATAGAATGTGTCGGGCCGTTGGCCAGCTAATAATATAATTATATAAATATATAATGCAGACTGCAGAGTCCAGTCCATACCCCTAAATCCCTAATCACTTTATGATATTAATCATATTATAATATATTAAAATATTTATTACTAACAATACATATATTATTTAATTTAAAAAAAGCTCGTGAGCCGGCTCGCGAGCTCGTGAACAGGGTTTTTTAGGCTCGAGCTCGGCTCGCAATCAGGCTCGAGCTCGACTCGCAATCAGGCTCGAGCTCGACGAGCTCGAGCTCGAGCTCGACATGCTCGAGCTCGAGTCGAGCTTTTTTCGAGCCGGCTCATCGAGCTCACGAGCCGGCTCAACTCAACTTACACCCCTAATCTCACCTCTCTCATCTAGCTTAGGAGTAATCGCGAGGTGTATCCACCAAGCTGTTCTCTACTCTTTCAATTTAGGGAATCTTATGGCAACATGATTTTATGGTTTGCTTTTGGAAACTTGTGTTCCATATTATAATTTATCACATGGCTGCACTAAAGAGTTCTCACAACAAATGATTGATGACGAAATTTCAGATTGCGTTATTAGATTGCACTTACACATCCACCTCGTGTCAAAGTATCTTCCTAAATTTTCCAAAAACCTACAGGTATCATTTCTGGCATAATTTCCAAGTCTGTTTGGCACTATGATGATGGCTGACTTTAAAAAAAATTTATGAACCATCATTCATGAATTCCCGACCGCACCCCAGGCACCGTATCCTCGTTTAGGCTCAAAATGGAGATTTTCTGCTGGGGCAATCCCAACCTTTAGCGTGCCACAAACATGTTTTATGGTGGTAACGGTTTTGTCCAAATGCACCAGAGTAAAAATGTGATGCCAAAGACCCTTAATTAGCTGAGCTTAGGAGCTAGTTTAGCATTCTCTTTGTATTAAAACAGCAGTCTTTCTTCATCTTCTGATTTGGAAGTTTTCCCTATTTAGGCATTAGCAGGATTCTATGATATTTATATAAGAAAATAACCCTATGCAATATATGAATTTTTTTTTTATTTTATACAATATCAAAATATATTAGTATTTAATTATTTATTTGGAATAATTTAGAGATTATATTGTTTGTGAAATAATGCTAATTATAGAAAGATGAAATTGTTGGTAATTTTTCATAGTTAATAAAATAAAAAGCAAATAAGAAGAGTGAGGGGATCCTTCTTTTTTTTCATTTAATAATAAAAAAGTACTCAATTTATTCACAAATTAAACTAATAATAGTCGAATTATGTCAATGTTTTTTTTTCGTTTGGTGCACCTTTTTTGCTCAAGCGAGTTTTGACAAAAATGTCACTGTCGTAGAATGTATACTTGGCATGACAACGGTTATGACTGTTATCTAGAAAAACCACTAGTGTTGAACCTAGAAGTGGATGGAGTTCCTTAGGTGAGGTCGGGCTTGTTCACAGACGACAATTCATAACCACCGTGTTCACCACCGCTGCCACAGTGCCATACTTGGAAATGTTTATGGTGAGTGCAGTGAGCTATTTTAATGTTTCTTGTTTATGTAGGATCTAAAGCTTAGTTTGAATAGTTTTTTTTCTTCCCATTTGTACTAGTTATGACTTATGAGTTAATCCCTTGCACGTTTGAATTCAATTTCCACTACCTACCAATTTCTCATGCCATAACAAAATATGTCCACTCTGGCTCGCAGTTTCGTAGAGTGGAGCTGAAGACGCGGCCCGACACGCCGGATATCGGCAACCTCCAGAAATGCGCTGACTTTGTCCATGCCTTCATGCTGGGATTTGACATCGCAGATGGACTCGCCCTCTTGCGTCTGGATGACCTCTATGTTGATTCCTTCGAGATCAAGGACGTGAAGACCCTTCGTGGAGAGCATCTTTCGCGCGCCATCGGCAGGCTCTCCGGCAAAGGCGGCAAAACAAAGTTCGCCATCGAGAATTCCACGAGGACGAGGATCGTGATCGCCGATACGAAGATCCACATTCTGGGCTCATTCGTCAACATCAAGGTCGCGAGGGATTCTCTCTGCAGCCTTATTTTGGGATCGCCCGCCGGGAAAGTATACTCCAAACTCAGGTCAGTCACAGCCAGACTGGCGGAAAAGTATTGAGCAGAAACAGTTAATTTTATAGCCTTGTGGTCAGCTTCTTCGTTTTCATTCTAATTCGTCCAAACTTTATATTTATGTATCATTTATAAGGATCTTCTTCAGACCCTCCAGATTTTGAAATGTGGATTTTCATTGAAAAGGAAAAAAAAGATTGCTGGATGTTTCTTTTGCAATTGTTTCATTTGGTCACGTATGATACAAAGTAATACTGTATGTATTTAAAGGGGGTGAATTTTTGATATTTTATTGATGCTAAAGTTGGATCTTATCCTCCTCATTCAACTTCTGTTTCCAGTTAGAATCAAGCTTGCTTTGCTTGATTGTAGATGTCTCTCTTCAGCTGCTTAACTTTTGCTTTATGCTGCTGCAAAACTCAGAAATCTTGTTCTTCTCCATTTCAAGCTTTGGAACCCTCCTACTCTCTGCCTACTCACCTTCAATGCCGTCATTTCTGGGCTTCTTCTGTAGCTCATCTTGGGCTTCTCGCACGTCCTCTGGTACCTCATTTTTTGGCGCAGTTCGTCCTCTGGTTTGAGTTTAGACTCGCACTGATTTGACAAGGAAGTCAGGGAAGCTGGAAAACTTCAATTTTGAAAGAACTATCACTTCTGATATGGAAGATGACAAATATCATGTTCATTAATTTTATGAGGAATTTCTCAAAAATATAATACACTTTCTTGTGATATATTAGTTTTCCTCTGCTCTGGTACCTCATTTATGCATATGTTAGAAAAGTATATCTATGAGCAGCCATCCAGTAATGTTTGTTGTTTATTCTTTGAATTATATGAAATTTTCATATGAAAAATGAAGATATATACCCTTTAAATCTCAAAATACATCTAGACTTGTTTATTAAGAATTAAATGGTTCCAATAAATTTTTTTTAAAAAAATATTTATGTGATTTGGGAGCTCCTATTTCATAGCTGTAATGAAGTTTTTTTTAAAGCTATTAGCAAACTCTCTTTAGCTTCTAGCAAGTCCCAAAAAAGTTAGATTTACTGATTTTTTGCATTTTATTTTCGGCTAAAGAAATACTTTTAGCAAATTATTTTATTAGGGCATCTGCAAGCAGTGGTGCACAAAAAAACCGGTCCGGTTAGGACCGGCTAGGGACCGGTCCCGGTGAGGTCCGGTCACGGACCGGTCCCAGGGGTCCCAAGGAGTCCTTTTTTTCATCAAAGACCGGTCCCGGACTGGGACCGGTCACGGACCGGGACTGGTAAAAGACCAGTCTCGGACTGGGACCGATCAAAAGACTGGTAAAAGACCGGTCATTTTAGTAATTTTAGTAAGAGACCGATCATTTTTAGTCATTTTAGTAAAAGACCGGACAAAAGACTTATAAAAAAGAGCGGTCCGGGACCGGTCCTCCGGTCCCCGCCGGTCCTCCTCCAGAGGAGGAAAACCGGTCACGGACCGAGACTGGTTTGAGCGAGACTGGTCCGGTTGGCCAAAAGACCAGTCTTTTAAATGACCGGTCCCGAACCGACCCAGCAGTCTTTTTGTGCAGAACTGTCTGCAAGTCTCCAACTGTGTTCCATCTCTAGTGGTGTTGGACCATACCCAAGCCCGACGACATCCCTGCTCCCAACAACATCCCCAAGCCGACGTCCTATCTCGTCGACGACCCATTCCTAGTCGGTGACATCCTCCTAGTGATGACGACACATGCGGCCTTCCAGATCTGATATAAACCTACAATTCAGATGCCGTCATTCATCGAGTTGGATGAGGCTGAAGCAGCAAGTATCAAATCGAATTTCAAAATTGCATTAGTGAGGATTTTTGTAATTTTAAAAGATAAGGGGTGCAACCTATAATTATGCTAACTCCCAAGGGTGTTTGGTTAAGTAAAATAGCCCTAGGATAAAAAAAACAATAAAGAACGGCGAGAACTACTTTAAGACATGATTAGTTACATGCCGACTAAAAATTACTTATACTACTATTTATTGGGGGAGTGGCAACCAAAGGGGATTGAACACACTGGAGACCTACATGAGCTAATCATAGGGACCCAAAATTGATCCTAACTGATTGGTTACTTTTAATGTTATTTATTGGGACCCAAAGTTGAGTGTTGCAACTCCGTTTTGGGCAAACGCCGCCAGAAGGAGGGTAAACAAATGAACCTCCGGCGACGTTTGCTCCGTTTCCACCCGCCGACGCTAAAACAAATGAAGCCTTATGAGAGTGGGACTGATCCATTTGGTTAATTTTTTTTTGCTGATCCCGAGTGAGTTAACTAGACACTCTCATGCAACTTCGCGCTCATATTTATAGAAATGCACCCCTCTAATTTTTGATATTATAAAAACCTCCCTTTTCTTATTTTTGAATTTTGAGATTAAAAAAACCTTTGACTTTCTTGTTTTTGAAATTACAAGTCTCCCTCTTATTTTTTAAAGGCGATTGATATCCGCACTACACTTTTGGATATTCGCACTACGTTTGCTTCTAATTTTCCGCGTCTTTTGAAAATGCTCCTTGCACATGCATTTTTAGAAAAAGTGTTCAACACGAAAGTTGTAGATCTCGACGAGATCTACAGCTTTCGTGTTGAACAATTTTCCTAAAAATGCATGTACAAGACGTACATTAGGAAATACGCTCAGATTTCGCGGCTTTTAGAAATACGCCCTATACATGCATTTTTAGGAAAAGTGTTCAAAACAAAAGTTGTAGATCTCGTCGAGATCTACAACTTTCGTGTTGAACACTTTTCCTAAAAATGCATGTACAAGGAGTATTTTCAAAAGACGCAAAAAATTAGAAGTAAACCTATTGCGAATATCCAAAAATGCAGTGCGGATATCAATCGTCTTTTTAAAATCACATAAACTCTTCTATAAAAATACATTTCATAACATCCCTAAAATTACATAAAGTTCTTCTATAAATACATTCCATAATATGGGGTATTTTTGTGCATTGATATTATGAAATGTAAACTTCAGCAGAGGTTTATGTAATTTCAAAACTAAGATGGATGCAACTTGTAATTATGCTTTTGTTTCAAGAGAACTTGTGGTAATTATTCACACACACATGAAAACTCTCTTATCTATGGGAATTTGAATCTACATGTATACACCTGTGTTTTCCTTTTTTATTAGATGAACTCTGAATTAAATTAGAAAATCTTATCATTTTTAATCTAAATTCAAATTAATACAATAACCTCCGACCATCAGATTGTCGTGTTTTTTACTATGATATTGATTGACTCGACAAGATCTATCCAACGACATATTGATCTCTAAGATCCAACGAGTGGATAAATCATGCATCAACTAAAATGACTATGAGACATTTAAATTATTGTTTATATTTCTTGCAAATGGACTTGTTTGCATACGCGCCACGGGGCGGCGAGTGGCGGTTGCGGTGCCGAGCCGGTGAAATGCGGGGACGCGAGTGGCGTTTGCGGGGCCGAGCCGTTAAATTGCGTGGAAACAGAGCCCGCTTCTATGCGGCCGAAGGCCGCTCGGAGCATCAAGCACGAGCGAAGCCCGTGCGGAGGCGGGCGAAGCTCGCCTGAATGCGACCGAAGGCCGCCCGAGAGCTTCGAGCATGGGCGTAGCCCGTACGAATAAGCTCGTATATATAAATTAGATTAAAGGGTAGGGGTCTCCTGCACAATTGTTTTCCCTTAATAAGGGAATACTTTAATATTAGGGTCTGAAATGTAATGCCGAAAATATTAATAATTTTATCTTCGGAGAGCTTAAATTTTTGCTGTTAATTGGAGGTTAAAATTAAGTATGTGCTGATTACAGCCATTAGTTTTAGGCTCGATTTGGGGCATGAGGTTCGTGTTCATTTGGAGTATATCCATAATGTCGCCGCCCCGCTGTTGTAAATGTTGTTTATATGAATATATATATATTTATATTATATGAGCATCTTCGCTCGGGCACGCCCATGCTCGATGCTCTCGGGCGGCCGAATGCCGCATCAGGCGGATCAGGCGGGCTTCGCCCGCCAGCGCACCGGTTTCGCTCGCGCTTGATGCTCCGGGCGGCCTTCGGCCGCATAGTCGTCCGCTTCAACGCAATGCACCAGCTCGGCATCGCACACGCCACTCGCGGCCCCCGGAGCACTCAAGCGCCGCACCAGCACCAAAGTGCTCCGGGGGCCGCGAGTGGCGGGTGAGACGTCGAGCTGACGCATTGCGTCGAACCGGGCGACTATGCGGCCGAAGGCCTCCCGGAGCATCAAGCGCGGGCGAAGCCCGCCTGATGTGTCGAAGGCCGCCCGAGAGCATCGAGCACAGGCGTAGCCCGTGCGAAGATGCTTGTATATAACGTAACTGGCGGGCTTCGCCCGCCCCACGGCGTTGAGTACACGCTTGAACAGGCGTTGAGTGCGCTCTCAACGCCTGGAGCTTAAATTTCAGAGGGCCTTCTCTTAGTCCATTCACGAAAGCATATAAGTAATAATCTTGATGAACACTACCAACATCCAGAACTTCCTGTTGGAACCGGTCAACGAAGTCCGGATTAGACTCGTCAATTCCCTGCTTGATTTGGAAGAGAGCTCCAACGTTTTTTTTCCGCTTCTTATAAGTAGTAAACCTTGAAATAAATTGTCTTCGAAGATCTTTAAAACTGGTGATCGATCGAGGTGACAGACTATAGAACCACCCTGCAATGTCGCCAAAAGATATAATAAGAAGTTTGCATTTAATTCCATCTGACACTTTTCTTAGCGAAACGGTTGATTCAAAGGCTTGTAAATGAGAAAACGGATCATCACATCCGGACAGGCGTTGAGTGCGCACTCAACGCCTGGTCAGGCGTTGAGTTGAGTGCACTCTCAAAGCCAAGACAGGCGTTGAGTGTCCACTCAACGCTTGGGCAGGCGTTGAGTGCACTGAACGCCTGGGGCGTTGTGTGCACTCAACGCCCCTGAGATTAAAAACAAAAATTTAATTATTAAAAAAACAAAAATTAAAAACAAAATTGCGGAAACACCCCCCGCACCCGGTTCCGCTTCCGCCTGCCCGGTCCCTCTGTCGCCGCCGTCGGAGCAGCCGACAACCTGCCCGGCGCCCACCAGGTGGTTTGCCAGCCTCCGGCGAACCCGTCGGGCGTTGTCCGGCGGCGAGCGGGCAGGGCCACCGCCGGCGGTGGCCCTGCCCGCTCGCCGCCGGACAACGCCCGGCGCGTTCGTCGGAGGCCGGTGAACCCACCGGTGCGGGCCGGGAAGGCCGTCGACCGCTCCGCCAGCGGCGGCGTGGTGAAATCGAAATTTTTTAAAAAAATAACATGGCGGAGCTGCAGGGGCAAAACCGGAAAAGGCAATGTAACGGACGCTTTTGACACTGTAGAACTCGAACGTTTCATTATAAACATGAGTATTGTAGCAAGAGTGCAAGACTGAATATCTTTATATAATATGCGAGCATCTACGCACGAATTATGCCTGTCCTCGATGCTCTCGGACGGCCTTGGGCCGCATCGAGCGGGGAGACAGAGGAGGGGGGAGGGGAGAAAGAGACGGTGAGACAAAGGAGGAGTGGAGAGAGATAAAATTGATGGGCGCCACCGCCGACACCGATGACGGATCCAAGGCCCCCGTTTCATCCGCGGCGGCCTTAGCTTCGATCTGGAGGAGGAGAGGAGTTCATTGGTTGCGCTGGAGAAGGAAGAGTTGACATTGTCGGAACTTAAAGGAGGGAGGAGCTAGGATCGGTTCTTGGAGGAGGGAGGAGCTCAGATCAGCAAAACCTAGGGTGTAAGAACCTACAAAAAGGTCACCTCATCTGGTATTCTAGCAGATTTTTATGAAATGTAAAATTTGATGTGTTGAAATAGCTAATTATAACATAAAATAAATGCGATTGTTAACCACAACTCTTTATTGGCTAGTCGCATCCTAAAATCTCCTAACTGTACGCGCATTTTCAAAATACGTCTTGTACATGTAATTTCAGGAAAAATGTTCAACACGAAAGTTATAGATCTCAACGAGATCTACAACTTTCGTGTTGAACACTTTTCCTGAAATTACATGTACAAGGCATATTTCTGAAAGACGCAAAATCTGGACATATTTTCAAAGTACGCATTGTACATGCATTTTTAAGTAAAAGTGATCAACATGAAAGTTGTAGATCTCGACAAAATCTACAGCTTTCATGTTGAGCACTTTTTCTAAAATTGCATGTACAAGAAGTATTTCGAAAAGACGCAAAAAAATATGAAATTTTGAGGTGCGACTAGCTAATAATGGGTTGCGGTTAACAATCGCCAAAATAAAGAGCAGAGCAGACATATCTATATGCAGCTGAACAAACAATTTGTTTGACCCCAAAAATTGCATCTAAAACTGGGTAACAAGAGTCTCAAATAACCTTATAAGCACAACGAGGTCCCAGGGCCAAAGTAAGCAGTCCTGAGCACGAATTGCCGCAGCACGACGGCGCCCCCGCTGTCACTAATCCTTGAGCGATGTCTCTACGTGTCACTTAATTTTGGTGTGTGCACAGGAGTTTGCAAGCCCCGGAAAAATTGTGTTTGGGTTACTATCACACGAGGCACGGGGGGAGTGGTGCTCTGTCACTCGTATGTGTGTATATATATATATATATATATATATATATATAAGTTAGGAGCTTATGCATCTATGTATTGCATCAATAATATATTTCAGAAGAAAAGTTCTTCACAAAGGTTATTTACTGATCTATGAATTGCATGCATGCATCAAGACTTGCAGTTTAAACTTTCAGGATACATTTTGTTAAAAGCCTATATTTCGAAAGTGCACTTTGCCAAAAAGCCTCAAATCTATCAATGGAATCAAAACAGCTTTTAGCTCAAAAATCAAGCCTCAGTCAAAATTAACGAGTCACACCTTCCTCAAACCCTATCAGATTGCAGCCTATAACTACATTGAACGTGATACTGAAACGCCTACGAGAAGTTGAGCCTGATCAAAATATGCCAAAGAACTTTAAAAAAAATTCTTTAAAAAAGGGCAGCGAAATGTAGGCAAGTCTTACAATGCATTTTTTAATCAGTTAGAATACAAAAAAAAAAATCTTAATGCAAAAAAATATATAAATACCATTTGATGTTTTAAAAAAATATTTTGGAGAGACAGCTATAAGAATATTTCTTGCCCAAAATTGTCCCAAAATTCTGACTCAATGAACAGAAACTAGAGAGAACAATGCAATTATCAAACTAAAGTCTCATATAGAATAGAAAAATGGGAAAATGGCAGCTCTAGTTTTCCCTAACAGGAGCCCTTATACACAAATCAAAATAATATGACATGTAATCTACAGAAACTATTTAAAAAATTTACTATAGGAACAAGACTTGGATTCACTCCAATGATCGGGATGATTGCGAAGGCGCACAGCCCGTCACCATCGCGCAATTCACTTTGAACAACTGGATAGATTCCATCGAATTTCTTCAAGATAATGAAGTTCTGATGGAGCCGACGCAGACACTTAAAATGAATCGGGTCAAATGAGACGGATGATCGCAAAGACAATACGGTGATCTCCATCTATAAGGTTGGTGGATCTGCCTGGCCGTCGTCAGACATCGATGGCGAGCCGCAGGCGCCGCCCTTCTCTGTCTCCATGTCGCTGCCTTGCGACTCCACACCCAATTTCTTTCTCCGCACGGGTACAGTCCTTCTCTGGTGCTCTAAATATGAGAAATAGATTCACATTGTCATAATCGAAAGTAGGATGTTGAGGTTTAACTGAAAAAAATGAATTAAGGCTCCGTTTGGGAGGACTTATTTTCACCGGTCAAGCGGTCACGACCGCATGAACCAGGACTTAATTAAGGTCCGATTCATGCGGTCGTGACCGCTTGACCGGGAAAATAAGTCCCCCCAAACGGAGCCTAAGTCTCATAATTACTTTTATTGGAAATAGCATTGCGTGTCATCATAAGGAACTCATCCCATTTATAGTGGCTGAGTTCTTGTTTCTCCTTCTCTGATAGTTCAAAATTTGGCTCTCTCCCGCATAGGAAAGCCGCTCTGCGAAATAAAGGCTAGCTAGATAGTCAATGGCATCATAAAACTGTTTAATTATAGAGTATTTTATGAAGTAAAATAGCTCATTGTTAAGACCCATATAAAAGACCCACTTTCCTCCCTGTATTAAGTTCCACATCTCTAATCTTATTTTAGGATCTCCTTTGTGCATATATAGAGGAGCATTGAAATATAGATTGTTTTAGATTTGTAAAATAATATCTTATTTCCTCTCTCAACTTGGTATCAGACCCAGACGTTTTTATCGCGGCTCCATCTTTTTTTGTACGGGGGTAGAAATTCTCAGGAAGAAAAATAGATTCATGTCAGTTTCTGAGAAGAGGACAACTCCCATTCATGTCGACGAATGTGTTCTCTGTTCTCGATTTCAATCGCGTGAGACTTGCGAGACCCGTCATCTTCTCTCGATTTTGATCTTGTCCGAGACTTGCGAGAACCTGTCGTTGCTCCTCTTCGACGAAGATGTTCGAGATCATCGACGAGCTCTTCAACGACGAAGACGAGCTCGTGCAAGCTTCGATCGCGCGGACACTTTCCAGTCGAGCTCTTCGACAAAGAAGATGATCTTCCTTTCAGGACTTGCAAATCCATCGGTGAGCTCCTGCAAGCTTCGATCACGCGGACTCTTTCCAACGCAGATCCCGCGAGCTCCTCTCGCTCCCGCGAGCTCTTCAAACTCGATCCCGTGAGCTCCTCCAGCTCGATCCAGCGAGCTCTTTTATCTTGATCCCGCGAGCTCTTCGCAACTCGATCCTGCGAGCTCTTCCCAGTTCGCTCATGCTAGTTCTTTGCTACTTCTCTTCCGCAAGACATTTCCAGCTCGATCGCGCGAGCTATTCTGAGCTCGATACTGTGTGCCCGCACTTGCAATTGACTGCGAGATCCAGACTTTCAGTCTTTGTTTTTTTATGGCTGACTCATCGAATTCGAGCAATTAGTCTGACGTTCAGTCCTCATTCGTGCCTCCTCCGCCTACTGACTATTCTCGCAGCTATGGCACTTCTGGCTCCTTCAGGATTACTACTATTCCTTTAGACGATTCAAACTATCTGCGGGCCGCTCAGCATGCAATCTGCAGTAATCAACTATATGAGTACATTGATGGGACCGTGAAGCAACCTCCCATCACTAATCCCACATGGCGGATAGGAGATGCTGATAACTCTCTGGTAGTCTCGCGGCTTCTCCACTCTGTTTTGGGTAATGAAGATTGTCACTGTTCTCTCCAGTTTGGTAAGGTTCTGGATAGCTCCACTCTTGCAGGCATTAGCCCGGGCCAGCCATCCACCGGTCCCACAATTAAGATCTGTGCACAATGTGTGAAGCCGGGGAACTTTCGGGCATCCAGTTACCGTCTCCATCCTCATCTTGCTCCTGTCCGCAAGACTACTGGTAGTAGTGTCCGGGAAGGTTCTCGCCCGCATACTTCCCATCCTGCTGCCCATACTGTCGACGCTTGTCCTGAGAAGCTTCCTCTCGATGTTTTTTCAGCTAAAGATCTTGTTTCTCTGTGTCGCCCTCCTAACGCCTCTTCTACCACTGTTTTTGCCACTTTCGGGGCTCCCAATGCGCAATCTGCTTATGTTGACCCGGCCGAGTGGATCATCGACTCTGGTGCTACCGATCATATGATGAGGGCGTCATCAGGTTTTACCTCATACACCCCTCTCTCGGGATGTGGTAAAATCGTTACAGGTAATGGCTCTCTTTCATCTATTGCTGGCAAATGGACTGTCTTTTGTTCCCCTGTCATGTCTCTCACGTTTGTTTTGCATATCCCTACATTTCTTCGCAATTTACTCTCTATTAGTCGCTTGACAGCATCCTTACATTGCTCAGTAACTTTTCTCCCTGATGGCTTTGTTTTTCAGGATCTGACAATGAGGAGGTGCATTGGCAGTGGTAGGAATTCTGGGGGCCTATACATCTTGGACCATCCTCCTGCCCAAGTTCTCTCCAGTACCTCCGCTCCACTTCCGTGAATGTTCGTCAGTGGCATCAACACCTCGGACATCCGTCTCCTAGTTATTTTTTTAGGATATTTCCTATGTTTTCCAAGTGTTTAAACAAGTTTATTTGTGATGCTTGTAGTTTTCCTAAACATGCACGACATAGTGCACATAATGTATCTTCTCTCAGTACAATTCCTTTTGCTATAATTCATACCGATATTTGGGGACGTTCTTCTTCTACTTTCTCTGGTCACCATTGGTTTGTCACTTTTATTGATTGTTTTTCTCATACTACATGAGTGTACTTATTAAAAAAGAAGAGTAATGTGTTTAACTATTTTCAACTCTTTCACAAGATGGTTGATACACAGTCTGGCTGTAAAATTCGCGTCCTTCGTAGAGACAATGGGGGGGGGGTGTATGACGATCATGTGTTTGAATGTGTATGCTTTTTCCACATTCATCAACACACTCATGATAAATTAGATGCTCGTTCCCTTAAATGTGTATTAGTTGTCCACTCCTCTACTACGAAGGGCAATCATTGTTATCATCTTGCCTCTCACTGTTTCTTCTGTACCATGGACGTGACGTTCCGTGAAGGGGGAAAATTCTTTGACTCATGTCAAGGGGAGTAGGACACCAATGTCGATGTCATTCCAACTTTTCCCCATCCAATCCTTCCAAATATTTCAACTCCTACGGATCCAACTACTCTTACGGTGGACTCAATTACTCCTGCTGAGGATTCAACTACCGCATCCACTCCTGTGTAGCCTACAGTCCATGTTGTTCCAAGACTTATTTCTCATCTTCCTCAAGTCTATCAGATATGTAATGTTGATGTTAATGTGCTACAAAGCCATGTCATTCCACCACAACCGATACACACTTAAGAATCAGATTCCGATGAAGACCTCCGTCAACCTCTCAAGTATTGGAAATGTAAGTCGACCTCTTCTACTTACCCACAATTGCAAATTATATCTCATCACAATTTGGCAGAGACACATAAAGCATTCATCTCCTCTTTGGCTTTTGTTCGTATTCCTAACACTTGGCATGAAGTAATAAATATACCATAATCGAGAAAGACAATAGAAGAATAGATGTCTGCATTAAAGAAGAACCAAACCTGAACTCTATCACAGCTCCCGTCGGGAAAGAAACATGTTGGTTCTAAGTAGGCATTCTCTGTCAAGTAGAATCAAGGTGTTGTCGAGAGATACAAGGAACATCTTGTTTCTCAGGGATAAACTCAAACCCTTAGTGTGGATCATCATGAGATATTTGTGCTAGTTGCTAAAATGGATCCTATACACATTATTTTACCATGTGTTGCATGCCTTGGTTGAGATCTCCAACAAATGAATGTTAAAAATGTTTTCTTACATGGCGATCTTAAAGAAGATAAATACATGAAGTTTCCGTCATATTTCTTAAAGCAAGGGGAGAAGGGAAAGTCTGTCAACTCCAAAAATCTCTCTACGGGTTGAAGCAATCTTCAAGGGCCTGGTTTGGAAAATTCCAAAAGGCCATGACCGGAAGAAAACACAAGGTTGAAAAAACGCCTATGCAAGGAGTTCGAAGTCAAGGACCTATGAAAGTTAAAATATTTCTTAGGAATTGAAGTTGTACGATCGCCCTATGGAATATTCATTTCTCAAAGAATACGTCCTAGATTTACTGGAGGAAACATGAATGCTTAGTTGTGCTCCGTCAGATACCCACATTGAAGCAAATTGTAAATTTGATGAAGACAAGGATGGTGAGAAGGTGAACTTCTCCAGTTATCAAAGACTGGTGGGAAGGTTAATCTACCTCACACACCCTCACCCTGATATCTCACGTGTTGTTGGGATCCTTAGCAGATACATGCATTCTCCCAGAGTAAGGCATCAGGAAGCCGCTACGAGAGTGTTACAGTACCTAAAGAAATCTCCTGGTCGAGGAATCATATTCTTTCGGAACGGGAATTTGAATGTTGAATTCTATACAGATGTTGATTGGGCTGGAAGCTAAGATGACCACTGGATATTGGGCTTTTATTGGAGGAAACCTCGTGACCAGGCGAAGTAGCTAGGTCTAGTGCAAAAGCGGAATACAAAGCAATGTCACAGGGGGTATGTGAAGGGCTTTGGCTCAAATATCTAATGCATGATTTAGGGCTATAAGATGGGAAGCCTATACAACTATATTGTGATAATAAAGCTACTATCAACATTGCTCATAATCCTGTTCAGCATGATTGAACAAAGCACGTTGAGATCGATAGACACTTTATCAAAGACCACCTAGAGAAAGTCAACATCCGTGCACCTTTCGCTCAATCCCAAGATCAGTTGATAGACATCTTCATCAAAAGATTGAGTTGCGACAACTTCACTGACAACATCTCCGAGATGGGAATGATCAACATATACTCCCATCTTGAGGGGGAGAGTTGAATTATAAAGTATTTTATGAAGAAAAATAGCTCATTGTTAAGGCCCACTTTCCTCCTTGTGTTTAGACCCACACCTCTAACCTTGTTTTAGGGTCTTCTACTTTGTGCATATATAGAGGAGCATTGTAATAGAAATTGTTTTAGATTTGTTAAATAATATTTTATTTCCTCTCTCAACTAAAACTTCTATTTTTTTATTTATGTATAGATAATCTTCAAACTCCAGATCAGATGGTTGATTATGATCTACAACATAAGAATTATATGTGGATCTAGTCTCATCAATTTGTGTATATTTAAGCATGCATCATGCATATACAAATTACAATGATGATTGAAAGACGGATGGAAGAACTTTTAAAAGTCTTAGCTTTATCAATGTATTTCACGAATCAAAATGATACGATTCATGCAAGATATCAATAATCTACAACCCGCGTAGTTGATTTCGAGCGACTGTCATGGGAATAAAGCTATTTACTTTGAAAATTTTGACGAATCTGATTGACGATGAATCAATCTTTATAATTATAAAGAGAATAAATAGTTCCAATCATACATTTGAAGGGAATACATCAAAATCCAAGAAAATTGAAGAATACGATTGATGCTAGTACTTAGAAATGTGATGATCTTTATAATTACTAAATTCACAATATCTGAGCAATTGTTCATTTTGGTTTAGCCCAACCCATATTAAGTTGAATCTCATGATTTATTTTATTTTTGAGGTGTCCTACGAGTACCTCTCAAAAGGTCATTCATCGCAAAATTGTTTTCACCCGAAGTTCACTTAATTGCGAATTTCTAAACAGAACTCCGTAGTATGCTCGGAAAATGTGCCACTAATAGTTAATGTTTAAATTGTTATTTAAACCCAATAACTTATCATCCAATTCTACCATGAGATTCAATTCATTCATGCATCTCATTTCACTTAGAAGTCTGTCTCTCTAAAAATCTGCGACGAGGTTCTCTTTGTCTAGGATACTCTGCCTCAAAGACACTACCACCCACAATGGATTCAGGATGTTACAATCCTACATCAAAATATGCTGCAATAAAATCTCCAGACTAAAAACTCCACAAGCACAATTGTCTAGTTTCATATGAACTACAAAAAATAATCCTACATATGGAAATTTTGTTTTGACAAGATGTTCACACAAAAAGGATTGATAATTTGAGTTATTTCTCATAGTTCGGAAAATTTTAATTCATAATCACGAAAAACAAATATTTGCACCTCGGTTATGGACTGTAGATTAATATTTCAAAATCAGAATATAAGGATAACATATTCAAACTTATCGGAGTTGTTGGAACTAGTAAGCTTATCTAGGGCATTGAGCTCTCGCAAATGCTTGGTCTACGGGTCAATGCCATTCTTATGCGCAGAGAGAGTTGTCATAACCCAAGCTTGGGATATCCAAAATACACTATACTGTAGGGCTTAAAGTTTAGCACACTACTAGATCGCAACATTTTTTTGTTTCCGATCTAACTCGAATCGAGATGAGCTAGAATGGGTCATATGACTCAATTAAATCGAGAAATTAATATTACTAGCAATGATGGCACCCGATACCACACTTACAAAATACTGTCCTACAATCAATTTATATAATGATTTTAATTTTTTTAGAAATATTTTTACCCAAAAAATATATTTAATATTATTTATTATTCTACTATGGTGTAAATAAAGAAGCAGAAATGTACACCAAATGAGTATACACTTATTTATATCATAAATATGCATTTATTGTTAAAGCAGATGCATCCAACTTAGAAATAATATGTTATAGTGGAGGGGCATAGAATCTATATTAATTGCATGACAATGGGAGTTTCTCGTTGTCGGACTAAATTCTCAAAGCTCCACCTTAAGTGAAAGGTCGGTCATTAGCTTCTAACATCTGAATTTCTTTTTTCCCTTTACTTGGGTAACATGGGAGTTGGCGATTGATCAAGTTTGCTCATACCATGTTAGAACCTATGCATCCATCTTAAAAACAATAGGTTATAAGGAGTGTGTGTGTGTGTGCTGGAGGGGGGTGGGGTGGGGATATTGCGGAATCAATCCCCCAGACACAACTAAATCGATATGGGATAATACAAGAAACTCACAAAAATCTGAACCACACTGCATATATAAAACATATAATTGCAATCCATATACAAGTAAATATACCGACTTCCGTTACAGAAAACGTCGCGGAGAATTCAGACACACTCAATCCACAGGAGAGAGAACAGTTTTGACTGCAATCCGCTACCACAACGAACGCATAAGGTACGTGACAGAATGAATCTTCGTCGTCGTTAGATGACCCACCACCATCGAAGAAGCACCCCAGCGAGACTTGGACTTGCCGCATCTATGTAGCCCGCCATCGTATCTTTGACAAACATAGTCTCGCCGCACCCACAATAGCCTTGTCGCACTCGTTGCAGCCGCCACAGCCTTGATGCACACGTTGCAGCCCGCCACAGCATTGCTGCACTCATTGTAGTCCGTCGCAGCCTTGCCACACCTGTTGCAGCCCGGCGCAACCGCTCTCCTCTTCATCTACATGGCCTGGCTTCTCACTTCCTGCAGTGTGTTATTACTTTTCATCCAAGCTCATTTTATAGGAGGCAAAAGAGGAAGCTACCGGGTGGGTGAGTTGGCGATTGTTGGAAGTTGGGAGGAAGGTGCTCGGAACATTCCAAATTCAAACATGCTTCACCTAGGTTGCTGTCACATTTTGACTTGGTGCAAGGGGTGTTGAAATTTCAAACCAAACTTAATAATCACCACTTTGGTTTGGATTTCAAACACCACATTCTGCACAAATCATCAGTCTGCACGAAGCACCACCTCAAGTCCGACGTGTCAGCCGACCTACTCCAGTCGACTCCATCTTTGCTCTAGCTCAACCTCTGAATGTCATCGCAAACTAATCGTTGAAACTGACTCACAACACCAGAGTTCCAGAAGAACGATCACCTGCACCACCACGACAATTCACTATGCCAGCCTCAGAAACTATGGGTACACCTCACATTGTGGCCCTTATTAGCAATATAGAATACCGAGCTGCACAACTATCTTAAGCACGGTGCGCCCACACTTCATCGTCAGGACTCCACCTCAGGCCACCCAACGGTAGCCACCTGAGTCCAATCCGCTCAATGATGTCAAATCCTACACAACTTGTGCAATATATGCACCCTCTCAAGCTTGTGCACCACCCCATCATGCATTTGCATGTCATTCATCCCTATCCCAGTGACCTCGCACCTCGATCCGCCACCTCCAGAGAACATAACATCAATGCATCAGAGCAAGTGTTTTGCGATGCACCAGATCAACCATCCAGCTGTTAGATTCGCTTGAACTCTCAGTGATGGTGGGACATCATCACTCTGCACCTTTACCCATTGTCACTCTGTCTGCACCATAGCATCAAGGCCTTTCGCACGCTGTGGATTCTCTCTCATGCGTGACCACACTGTCTGCAATGATAACATGTCATACCCTCCTTCAGCTTAGATCGAGATTGTCCACCCTCAATCTCTTGTTGAACCGTCTCACCTTACCCTTCGTTGCTGCCAAAATGTGACCTCCCTCATGAGTAGGGCCCTTTGATATTTATCTTGATAACATGTGATCGTGACCTCCGCTAGCTCCATTGTATCTTTCTCATACAAGAGCGTTGTCACCAAGTCTGGTAAGTCTTTATGAGCAAGGTAAGAAGTGATAAGATCATCACATCTTCCTTCGTCTATGCGCCAATTGCCTTTAACTGACACAAAAAATCATCGAACACATTTTGGTGTTCTCACAGATTGTCTCCTCCTTGTAATAGGCATCATGACCCTCTCATGCAGTACTCATAGAAGTCCACGGTGAACCAATTTATTCTAGACTTGCACCTGTCATAAGTCAAACTCGTCACTGTCATTGAACTTCTTCACTGGAAAACTACCCAGATTCGCGTTCTTCTCTGTCATGGTTGTCCTCTGGCATGAATAGGAGACCGGATTAATTCAAAGGTCGGATTTGAAATAATGAGGAGCGGACCTAGTCATGCCCCACCACAGTCAAATCTTTCCCCAAATGTTCAATCAGTCGCATACAGAACCTGCATTTGATACCACTTGTTGGGGATAATGCATAATCAATCCCCCCAAAAAAACAAATCGATGCAAGGGTAATACAAGAAACCCCAAAAGGGGGTGCTAGAATCAATAATAAGTGCATAAAGTTACACGTGTTTCTGGATATAGGACTAAGGCTTCATTTGGTTCGGCAGTGGCGGGTCGATCCGCCGGGTGGAAACGGAGTGTTTGAAACGGAGGGGGGAGGTGGCTGCTCCAAACAGAGCATTTTGGGGCGTTTCTCAAGACGGGCGGGTGGAAACGGAGCAAACGCCGCCGGAGGTTCATTTGTTTACCCTCCTTCCGGCGGCATTTGCCCAAAACGGAGCAGCGAAACGCCCAAACAAATAGAGCCTAAATATTGAAAGCCCCGCCCCCAGCGTAAGGTCTTTGGCCATTAACATGTGCTTTTTTCAAAAAAAAAAAGGTGTGAAGTGAGAGTTGGCTATTGGGCCCAGTCTGCTTTGATACGACGTTAGAACCTATGCATCAACCTAAAACCAAATTGTGGATCGACCCAATAACTATACTAAGTAAACAATGCTCCAGGAGTTTCCCAATATGAGACTATATTCTCAATATTTATACATATAAAATATTTTAAAACTTATAAAATAAATAACTAAATACTAATTCTTTCCAGCCGTTAAGATTCAAATTAGAGTTGACACAATCAAGTAAATTCGAGTCAAGATGGTTCACAAGTCAATTTCGAGTAGGAATTTGATCGGCTTGAAATCAGATCAATCTCTGGTCTCTTACTAAAACTAGTTGCAAACAATAATAATTACAATGACATTGAAGTCTATTAATATGTCCTTTTATGTACCTGTCATACAACCAGGCAGCTTCTTCTTGGGAGCCAACAGTGCCCAAATGGATCTGTTTCTTGTCAACTTTAATAGCTGCTTGCCATTTCATGTTTTTGAAATAGACCCCTCTCATTATGCAAGGTTCTTGGTCTTCATAGTGCTTCCTACGGTGCCTCCTTCTACGTTTGATCTCTTTACCTTCAAAAATAAAATTTCACAACTGTAATATAAGATAAAAAGTGAATAAACAGTTGGCTTCAAAGTGGTTGGCAAATTTAGGCATCAACACAGTCCTGCAGTCAGTTCAATTATAAAAAGCCAATGAAGAAGTGTTACGGATATTCGCGGCGGACGTGGCGCGGACCGGGGAAGATGAACCGGGCGCGTCGGGAGCGGCTTAGACTGACGAGGACGACCGAGGCGGGGTCGGCGCGGAGGATAATTAATATTCAGTTTATGTTTTGTTTTATATTATGTTTTTTATAATTTTTGTTATTGGCACCCCTCCTCTATAAGAGGGGCTGGTTTGGATTTGTGAGGTTATCTTGGATGAATGTTGGAATTTTCTATTTCCCTCTAACCCTAACTCTCTCTCTCTCTTCTCGTTCTCTTCCTCTCTCCCTCTCCCCGCCGGCCCTCCCCTTGCCGGATTCCTCCCCGGGAACGTAACAAACTGGTCCGACCCGCCGCTCCGCCGGCCGGTTGATTTTCCGCTGCCGAACTCTCCCGTGTCCGCCGTTTCCGCGATCCAGTCCCGCGTCCGCCGTTTCCGAGATCCAGTCCCGCGTTCGCCGTTTCCGAATTCCGAGATCCAGTCCCGCAACCGAAGTTCCGCCGACGCGCCTGTACCCACGTCCTGCCTGCGACCCGTTCCGCGCATTTAGCCTGCAATCTGTTCCCGCGATCCATTTCCGACCGACGCCTCATTCCGCTGACACGCCTGCACCGGCCCATGCTCGCGTCCAGCCTGGTTCGCCGCCCCGTTCCGATCCCGCGACCCTCCTACGTTGCCGAGCCCCGAGCACCAGACACCATCATAGCTCTGGACCACTGCGGAACCGCTGCCGGAGGACTCCACTGAGGCCCTCCTCTGTCGCGTCGACGCTCAGGAATCCCTCGTGGACTCCATGCATGCCTCCCTACTCTCCATTCACGCCAAGTTTGATGCCCTACAACTCTCTGCCGCCTCTTCCGCCAGCGAATCCACGTGACCGGTCGCCAGCACGTCCATCCTCGGAGCGGAACCCCTCCCGTACATCGGGGACTCCGCGGTCCCGCTTCTTCCAGTCCGTCCCGCCCTCACTTTGGACTCCCCACCTTTGCGGGTGCGGAATCGATTGGGTGGATTGCCAAGGCGGAGCAGTACTTCGACCTCCACCATACTCCCGAGCAGAATAAGGTCTCTACTGCCGTCGTGGGACTCGACTGATCCGCCCTTCATTGGGCCCGGTGGCTCCAACAGTCCAACCCGACAATCTCTTGGTCGGAGATCAAACATGAGATGATCTGCCGCTATGACAGCCTCTATTCCAAATCCGTCATCGAACGACTGTGGGGTGGGCCAAACCGATGCATTAGATGATTACATCGATGAGTGTGTGACCCTCGTCACCCACGTTCTGGGCTTACCGCAGGATCATTATCTCGGCTTCTTCATGCAGGGGCTCTTGCCCCACATCCGCTCCCGGCTCCGCACTCACCACCCCTGGACGGTTTTCGATGCCCTCGACATGGCCCGCCTTGTGGAGGCGGATTTGTCTCCTCGACCACCGTCGTCGTCAGGCGGACCTCCGCCGGGGGGCCGACCACGGCGGACCATTACTCCAGAGACACCAGTTCCTCGGCCTCCTCCAGCCGCTCCGCCAGGCCGACCGGCCCCTCCTCAGTGATTCTCCACCCGCGAGTTGGACGACCTCCGTCGAAAGGGACAGTGTTTCCGCTGCTGTCAGCCCTATTCTCCTACCCACGTCTCCATGGTCAAGGAGTTCTGCGCCATCATCGACGACGTCGACCCTGAGGTTACCTTGGCTGACATTGAAGCCCTGGAGCTCTCACCGGAGGATACCCCTCTTGACTCCACCGCAGCTACATTCCACTGGTTGGAGCTATCTGGCGCCTTGACGGACGGGATCTCCGACCAGCAAACCATGCAGCTTCCGGGCACATTGCGAGATCGCCCGATCATCATCATGGTGGACAACGACGCAAGCCACAACCTCATCTCTGAGCACCTGACGCAGGAGCACCTTATTCTCTTGCTTCCCTCCCCAGATGTTGCGATCCGCATGGGCGATGAGCGTCACCGCCCGACTCAGGGTTGTTGCACTGTCGTCTCTCTATGGGTCCCTATTCCATGATCACAGACTTCTACACATTTGGCTTAGGAGGCCTCGACGCCGTGCTGGGAGTTGCTTGGCTCCACACGCTCGGCGAGGTATGCGTCAACTAGGAGATTATGTCCATTCAGTTCCTACACGAGGGACAACAATGTCGCCTCGACGGTGACTCTGCCCTCCTACGCTCTCTGATCACCCTCTGCACGATCCAATAGCCCACAGACGTCGGTTTCCCCGCGAGGTTGTGGGTCCTCTCGAGCCCGTCCGATGTGTCTCTTTCTTCTCCGACGAACTACCAAATGCTCCCTACCGTGCGCGTCGACGCCACCCAACCTCCGACAGGATTGCTACCAGCCCATCTTTCTCTGGTCCGGAAGAAATACGGCAGCTGGCGCCGAACCACCCAGTCAATCTACTTGGTTGCTGCTACCACCTTCAGGGGGACTCTGGCCCGTAGGAAGTCCCGGTTGCTGGGTCTTACCGTCTGGAGTCCGAAGCCATGGGGCTGTTCCAGGATCACTGTTGTCGCCACCACTCAGACTACTGCCTTGGGGGCAAGACATATTTTCCAAACGGAGGCATTGTCATGAATATTCATGACGGACGTGGCACAGATCGGGGAAGATGAATCGGGCGCGTCGGGAGCGGATTGGACCGGCGAGGGAGACCTAGGCAGGGTCGGCGCGGAGGATAATTAATATTCAGTTTATGTTCTGTTCTATGTTATGTTATTTTTATAATTTTTGTTATTGGCACCTCTCCTCTATAAGAGGGGGTGGTTTGGATTTGTGAGGTTATCTTGGATGAATGTTGGAATTTTCTACTTCCCTCTAACCCTGACTCCCTCTCCCTCTCTTCTCGTTCTCTTCCTCTCTCCCACTTCTCGCTGGCCCTCCCCTTGCCGGATTCCTCCTTGGAAACGTAACAAGAAGACTCATGTGAGATCCATGTGGCCATGCCAAGGGTTTTCATTGCCAAATGTGAACAAATGTGTAATAGTTTTTCTTAAATCATTTAGGGACAAATAGTCTTATTTATAAACTACATTATACATCTAAATAAAGAATAAAAAAGTAAAAAAAGTAATGTAATTAAAGCTAATTAAAAAAATATATATTAATCTATGTATTACAAGGATGATTAGATGATGATCCATGACACCAATAAATGTTACTATGTGTTACGCCCCCGCTACGCTTTATGGGTCGCCACTATGTTCGGAGGAGCAAGGATGCGCTAAACAACGGGGCTGAACCTTCCGGTTCAGCCCCCAATCAGTGAACCGGCCGGCCAGGGGCTGAACCAGGCGGGTTCAGCCCCCTTGGGAGGGGCCGGCCGGCCCTTCCAGGCCCGGATATAAATATATCCGGGCAGCCCCCTTTGGTGGTCATGCAGAGTATGATCAGGTAGCCTCCTTCTTCTTTCTAACCCTAAATCTTCTCTTAATCCCTAGATCTCTCTCTCTTAGTTGCTCCTTAGTAGTTTCTCCATAACATTTGGTATCAGAGCATTCGTCCATGGTGACCACTCGCACTCAAGAGGAGTCCTCACGGATTGAAACCCTAGAGGAGAGCGTTGTTGGCCTAACCGATTCAATGGCGGCCATGGAAGGGCGGATGGAGGCCCGGATGGAGGAGTTGAAGGCGTTGTTGAAGGGAAAAGGACCGGCTAGTGAGGATTCGGCCGGATCGGGTGCGGAACTCGGCGGAACAGGCGGAAATCCACCCGGCGCGGGTTCGGCAGCCGCGTACGGCGGTCTGGCGGGTTCGATTCCGCCTGGAATCGGCGCAGGAGGGTCCGGCGGCCCTGGATGGGCGGCGTACGGGCCAGCAGGGGGCTCGGCAGCGCTGCAGGGGGGCTTCGCGGGGCCGATTCCGCCCGGATTCGCGGCAGGCGGGTTCGGCGAGACGGGACTGGGTCGCGGCCCGGGGCACCGGGGCTGGGAGGAACCCGGTGGGGTTCGGCGGCCACCCGATGTTACGGGACAGCCAAGGGGAGGGCTCCTCCCTCCCCCTCGTGGATTTGGGGCACCGGGAGTGGCCGGTTTTGGCCAAGGATGGGGCGGCCAGCCACAACCCCCTCCTTGGGGAGCAGGTCCGCATCAAGGCTACGGCGGTTTCGAGCAAGGGGAGCCCGCAAGACGGGAAGGAGGTCAGGGGGGACACCGTTTAACTCCCGGATTAACTCGGATGTACTTTCCGGAGTTCGAGGGCGGCGACACCTTGGAGTGGATCCAAAAGGCGGAACTATTTTTCCAATACCAGGAGGTGTCTGAAGGCCAGTGGGTGCAGTTAGCGTCCTTCCATTTGAAGGACGACGCTTTCCAGTGGACGCAGTGGTTCCTGCGAGGGCGGGAGTACGTGCCTTGGGGGGAATTTGTGGAGGGTTTTTCGGCCAGGTTTGGCCCATTGGAGTACGAGAACTTTGAGGCCCTCCTTCAGAAGCTTCGTCAAAAAGGGTCGGTGATGGAGTATCGTACGGAGTTCGAGAAGTTGGCAAATCGGGTTCAGTGGTCAGAGCGGACCCTCTACAGCTGTTTCATATCTGGTCTCAAGGAGCACATTCGTGACGAGGTGCAAGCACTCATGCCTCGATCATTGAACCACGCGATTACCTTGGCTCGTATACAGGAGGAGAGGTTCAACCGGCAGAGGGCTCGCACCATGAGTAGGCCGGCTTTGACCCCTGCGACCGCAGCACGACGGGAGCAGCCTACGGGTACCAAGCCGACTGTGACTCGGTTATCTTGGAGTGAGTTATCCGCCCGAAAGGAGAAGGGTTTGTGCTTTAACTGCGACGAGAAGTTTGTGCCAGGTCATAAATGCCAGAAGATACAGGTGTTCATGTTGCATCAAGACGCGGAAGAGCCGGCTCCGGATGAGGAGCTGGAGGTAGATGTGGAGGAAACTGAGTTCGGGGTTTCTATACATGCTCTTGAGGGTTGCGCTCCCCCGCTTACTATGCGGCTGGCGGGCTGGATTGCCCAAGAAAGAGTTACCATTCTGGTGGACAGTGGGAGTACCCACAACTTCATACATCCCGATGTGGCACGACGAGTTGGGCACGTGATTGACAGGGGAGCTGCCTTTCACGTTATGGTGGCGGATGGCAGCAGGCTGCAGTGCGAGGGGGTGCTGCGGGGAGTGGAAATGCGGATACGTGACTATGTGGGAAGGACTGACGTCTACCTGTTACCTATTCGGGGCTCAGACATGGTGCTGGGAGTTCAGTGGTTGCGCCAGTTACAGCGGGTGACGTTTGACTGGAAACAAATGACTATGGAGTTTGGGCACGGAGAAAAACAGTTTTGCCTGCAAGGGATCATGTCATCTCCTGTTAAGGAGGTTTCTCTTCGCAGCTTGCAGCGGTTGAGCGGGGACGGACAGCTGATGGCCATCCTTCGGGAGGTCCAGACCGGCAATTCCACGCCTTCTGAGGTACCGGTTCAGTTACAGTTACTTCTGACAGATTATGCTGATGTTTTTCAGGAGCCACGTACTTTGCCACCGCCGAGGTTTCGAGACCACCGTATTCCGCTCAAGGCGGATGCCGAGCCGACGAATGTTCGGTCGTACCGTTACCCACACATGCAAAAGGCGGAGATTGAACGGAGTGTCCGCGAGATGCTGGAGGCCGGCATCATTCGGCCGAGTACGAGCTCCTTCTCGGCTCCTATCATTCTGGTCAAGAAAAAAGACGGGTCTTGGAGATTCTGCGTGGACTACCGGGCCTTGAACGGCGCTACTGTCAAAGATAATTTCTCGATTCCTCACATCGAAGAGTTACTGGATGAACTGCATGGGGCGCAACGATTCACCAAGCTGGATCTTCGTTCCGGCTATTATCAGATTTTGATGGCTCAGGAGGATGTTCATAAGACGGCGTTCCGGACGCATGACGGCCATTATGAGTTTTTGGTTATGGCCAATGGACTGACTGGCGGGCCTGCGACATTCCAGGCCAACATGAACGAGATATTCAGAGATTTCTTGCGGGAGTTCGTCCTGGTTTTCTTTGACGATATCCTTATCTACAACGCCAACTGGGAGGACCACGTGCACCACGTGGGGCAGGTCCTTGAGAGACTTCGCCAACACCATCTTTATGCCAACCGTTCCAAGTGCTCCTTCGGGCAGGAGGAGGTGGAGTATTTGGGCCATTTGGTTTCCGGTCAGGGTGTTCGAGCCGATCCACGGAAGATTCAGAGTATGCAGTCCTGGCCGCGACCGGTGACAGTCCGGGCCTTGCGGGGTTTTTTGGGCCTCACCGGGTACTACCGACGGTTTGTCCAGGATTATGGGAAGATAGCCCGGCCATTGACCCAGCTGCTGCAGAAGGATTCCTTTTCTTGGACTGAGGAGACGGAGGAGGCGTTTCAGGCCCTCAAACGGGCCATGACCTCCACACCCGTGCTTGCCCTACCCGATTTCACGAAGGAGTTCGTTCTGGAGACCGATGCGTCGGGGGTCGGCATCGGGGCGGTTTTGATGCAGGCGGGGCGGCCAATAGCCTTCTACAGCAAGGCCCTGGCTCCTCGTACCTTGGGTCTCTCGGCCTACGAGAAGGAGATGTTGGCCATCATTCACGCGGTGGCTGTGTGGAGGCCCTATTTGTTGGGCAGGCACTTTAAGATCAGGACGGACCACCAGAGTCTGAAGCACTTTCTGGACCAGCGGGTCTCTTCGCCTCTACAGCAAAAATGGGTTACCAAGCTTCTGGGCTACGACTATGAGATTGTGTATCGCCGCGGCAAAGAGAATGTGGTCGCCGATGCCCTCTCTCGTCTCCCAGGAGCTGCTCTCTCCAATATTTCGGTACCGTTGGTTGACTCTTTGGAGGATATTCAGGAGGAAGTGTTGCGGTCTGACACGCTTCGGCCGTTGGTGGACTCTTTACAGCGGGGCGAGACGGGGCCGACCGGCTATCACTTGTGTAACGGCCGGCTATACTATCGGGGACGGGTGGTCGTTCCCGCCGAGTCAGCTTGGAAGACGATTCTGATGCATGAGTTCCACTCGTCTCCCACCGGAGGACATGCGGGGGTGCTCCGGACCCTCCAGCGGGCGCGCGCGAACGTGTTTTGGGCCGGCATGCGACGGGACATTCAGCAGTTTGTTCGCCACTGTGACATCTGCCAGCGGCAGAAATATGAGACTTCTTCTCCGGCCGGGCTCCTCGTGCCATTGGATATTCCGCAGCTTATTTGGGACACAGTCTCCATGGACTTTATCGATGGGCTGCCTAAGTCGAAAGGCAAGTTAGTCATTTTGGTGGTCGTGGATAAGCTTTCAAAGTACGGCCATTTTCTGGCCCTCAGCCATCCGTATACCGGGGAGTCTGTGGCCGCACTCTTTGCTCGGGACATTGTTCGCCTGCATGGCCTTCCTCGGGCCATTATTTCGGATCGCGACCCCACCTTCGTCAGTGGGTTCTGGCGGGAGCTCTTCAGGTTGCAGGGTACCCGCTTACACTTCAGCACGGCCAATCATCCGCAGTCGGATGGTCAGACAGAGGTCCTCAATCGGGGTGTCGAGACATATCTTCGTTGTTTTGTGATGGATGAGCCTCGGAGTTGGCCGGACTAGTTACACTGGGCAGAGTACTGTTACAATACGTCATATCATTCCGCCAGCAGGATGACGCCGTTTGAGGTGGTTTACGGCCGACCTCCTCCGACCTTGGCCAGCTATGAGCCCGGCAGCACTGCCCTTCCGGCGATCGATCGGGCTCTTCTGGATCAGGATCGTATGTTAGTCACTCTTCGGGAGAACCTCCGCCTGACACAGGAACGCATGAAGTCCCAGGCGGACAAGCACTGCACGGAGCGGGAGTTCGCCGTGGGCGATGAAGTTTTTCTCAAGCTCCAGCCGTACCGGCAGTTGTCTGTGGCTCGTCGTGGCAACCATAAGCTTTCCCCGCGCTACTACGGCCCCTTTCAGATCATCCGCAGGGTGGGGCCGGTAGCTTATACGTTGGCATTACCGGCAGGTTCCCGCATTCATCCTACATTCCACGTCTCCTTGCTCAAGCGGAAGTTGGGTCCGCATGTCCAGCCAAGTTCCTTCTTACCTGAGGTTACGCCTGCGGGCGAGCTGCGTCCGCTCCCTGAGGATATCTTACGGCACCGGTGGAAGATTCGGGGCACGGAATACCGGCCCGAGCTCTTGGTCCAGTGGAAGAATCTGCCGCCAGCACACAACTCTTGGGTAGACTTCTTCGATTTCAAGGAGCTCTACCCGGATTACCACCTTGCGGACAAGTTGGCTCTTGATGGGGAGGGGAATGTTACGCCCCCGCTACGCTTTATGGGTCGCCACTATGTTCGGAGGAGCAAGGATGCGCTAAACAACGGGGCTGAACCTTCCGGTTCAGCCCCCAATCAGTGAACCGGCCGGCCAGGGGCTGAACCAGGCGGGTTCAGCCCCCTTGGGAGGGGCCGGCCGGCCCTTCCAGGCCCGGATATAAATATATCCGGGCAGCCCCCTTTGGGGGTCATGCAGAGTATGATCAGGTAGCCTCCTTCTTCTTCCTAACCCTAAATCTTCTCTTAATCCCTAGATCTCTCTCTCTTAGTTGCTCCTTAGTAGTTTCTCCATAACACTATGCATGTTAACAATAACCCCAAATTGGTGAGTGGATATATTAAATTCCTAACTTACCTAATATATCTTAAAATTTCATGTTGGACAGCCCTTCATGAGGACATTGTTTAAGAGAGTATTAGTTGGAATAGATGGAGTGTATGTGGAGACTAATCAGGTCACTCTCTAGCTTCTCTTTTATAAAAATGTCAGTCAACTTCAATGTGGTTTAAACTGTCATATTGGACATGCTTCACTGTGTGCAATATTAATAGTTGACTTATTATCACAAAAAGTCATAGTTCCCACCTTTAGATTTCAAAGTTCTCACATAATTTTTATGTGTAGAAATGGAGAAAGCCAACCTTGTATATATGTCCACTTGATCCAAATACAAAGAATGAGTACATATATATAGATGAGAGAAAGAGAGAGAAAAGTCCTATACACAATGTGGGACTAAAGAGAGGAGAGAAAAAGCAATAAATGCTATACAAATGGGCCTAATGTTAAGTGGGCTTTTCCAACACTCCCCCGCAAACTGGAGCGTATAGGTCATATGCACCCAGCTTGGACAAACATTGGTAGAACAGAGTGCTTGATAAGGCCTTTGTGAGGATGTCGGCAACTTGATCAGTTCCTGGAACATGCTTTAATTCAAGTTTCTTCAATTGAACCTTTTCACGAACAAAGTGACAGTCAACCTCGATATGTTTTGTGCGCTCATGAAAGACCGGATTCTTTGCGATGTGTATGGCGGCTTGACTATCACAAAATAGAACAGCAGAGGAGGGGAGTTTTACTCCCAGGTCAGTAAGGAGACTTTCAAGCCATGTGAGTTCTGAAACAACTGAGACCATCGATCTGTATTCAGCCTCTGCAGAGGAACGAGCCACCACAGCTTGTTTCTTACTCTTCCAAGTAATAAGATGCCCACCAAAATACGTACAGAACCCACTAGTTGACCTTCGATCGTCCAGGGAACCCGCATAGTCGGCATCAGAATAGGCAACCAATGCGGGAGCAGAGTCGGAGGTTTTGTAAACCAGCCCTTGGCCTGGAGCTCCCTTAAGGTATCGGAGAATCCGTTCAACCGCTTGGAGATGAGAAGCCCGGGGGGCATGCATGAACCTACTGACAACCCCAACTGCAAATGATATATCTGGCCTTGTGACTGTTAGATAGATCAACTTGCCCACAAGGCGTCGATAGTATTCCGGGTTCGGAAGTAGCAAATCGTCATCCGAAGCATGAACGCATAATTTGTGATTTGCCTCCATCGGGGTACATGCTGGCTTGCAACCAGACTGACCAGCATCTTTGAGAAGATCGAGACAGTACTTTCGTTGGGAGAGTACCAACCCGTCCGGCCGCCGGGCGATCTCGAGACCAAGGAAGTAGCGAAGTTTCCCCAGATCTTTAGTCTGAAAAACAGTGCTCAGGTGTTGTTTGACGTCTTGAATCCCCTTTGAGTCATCCCCAGTGAGAAGGATGTCGTCAACATAAACCAACAGAAGAATGGTGCCAGTGGCCCGGTGTCGGGTAAAGAGGGAGAAATCTGCAGAGCTCCGAGTGAACCCCATGTCCCGAACTACCTTGCTAAACTTGTCAAACCACGCCCGTGGGGACTGTTTGAGACCATAAATTGACTTTTTGAGAAGACAGACCCGAGACTCCCCCGTGGTCTCAAACCCGGGCGGTTGGCGCATGTAGACAGTTTCCTGAAGGTCGCCATTCAAAAAGGCGTTCTTGATATCAAGTTGATGAAGAGGCCAGCGGCGGTGTACCGCGACGGAGAGAAGAACGCGGACAGTGTTAAGCTTGGCCACCGGAGAGAATGTTTCCTCATAGTCGAGGCCCTCCTGTTGTGTGAAGCCACGGGCCACAAGACGGGCCTTCAGTCGGGCAATAGTGCCATCCGGAGCATGCTTGATGACGAAGACCCATTTGCATCCAACAGGGTGCTGACCGGGAGGTAAGGGAACCAAGACCCAGGTCTGGTTGGCCCAAAGGGCCGTCATTTCTTCGTCCATGGCAGCCCGCCAACCAGGATGGTGAAGCGCCTCCTGCAAAGAGTTAGGGACTGAAACAGAAGATAAGGAGGTGGCAAAGTGAAGAAGAGAGGGGGAGAGGCGATGGAGCGAGACGTAGTTCGCCATCGGATGAGCGGTGGAGACGGGAGCCGGAGCAGCAGGGAGCAGAGCACCAGAGGGCGAAGCCGACTGCAGAGGAGCCACAGAATGAGGAGAGCGACGAGAATAGACCCGGATAACCGGAGGTGGTGGACGGACCGGAGGCGGGGAAGGGAGAGAGGCTGAGGAGTGAGGAGCAGGAATGACAGGACGAACGACGGGAGCGGGAGGCAGAGCGATATCCGGAGCAGGGAAGAAAGGAAGATCTTCACGGAAAGTTACGTCAGGCGAGACAGTAACCTTGCGGGTAGTAGGCGAATAACATACATAACCCTTCTGAGTGCGCGAGTACCCAACAAAGATCTGCTTGGTGGCACGAGGGTCCAACTTGTCCGTGGAGGGACCGAGGTGGTGAACGTAGCAGGTACACCCAAACACCCGTGGCGGAAGAGGAAAAGGCGAAGTTGTGGGAAAGAGGAGGCTGAAGGGAGTAGCATACTGGAGGACGGAAGACGAGAGGCGGTTGATGAGGAAGCAAGCCGTGGAGAGAGCGTAGTTCCAGTACGGTTTGGGGACCTGCATTTGAAGCATAAGCGAGCGAGCGACATCAAGAAGGTGACGATTCTTGCGCTCGGCGACACCATTCTGTTGTGGAGTGTACGGACATGAGGTTTGGTGAAGAATGTCGAATTCAGAGCAGAGAGTGGCAAACGTATGGCTGGTGTACTCCCGCGCATTGTCAGTACGAATAGTGCGAATAGGCGCAGAGAACTGAGTGCGAGTCTCGAGGATGAAAGCCCGGAATACGCGGGGAAGTTCAGAGCGATCCCGAAGGAGATATAACCATGTCATGCGAGAATAATCATCAATAAAAGTAAGAAAATAGCGATAGCCAGAAATACTAGTAACTTTGTACGGACCCCATATATCGGAGTGTACTAAAATAAAAGGAGCGGAGCTCCGAGTACAATGAGGGGGGAAAGAAGAACGGGGCTGTTTGCCTAAAATACATGTGTCGCAACGAAAAGCGGGGAGAGTGCCATCAGGAAGAGCCTTCCGGAGGACTGGAAGAGGAGCATGTCCCAGACGGCGATGCCAATCCGAAGAGGAGGTAGATGCGAGGACAGTAGGAGAGTCGTCAAGAAGATAGAGCCCATTCTGCAGCCGTCCTCTACCAATGATAGTCTGCGTCTGCTGATCCTGTATGAGAAAAGAAGAAGTAAATGTCACTGAGTAATTAGAATCAGTAGTAAGGCGACCGACAGAGAGTAAATTGAAAGGAGAGCCCGGAACATGTAGAGCCGAGCGTAGGAGGAGAGAAGAGGTGAGAGAAATATCAGCACATCCAGAGATGGGAACCGACGCCCCATTAGCAACAGTAATGTACTTCGGGTGAGGTGAAGACAAGTACTGTGGTGGCTTAACAGAGGTGATATGATGAGTGGCACCAGAATCAAGGATCCAGCACGTGCCAGAGGATAGGCAGGCGATACCTTCATTGGAGAGAGAGGCAGCAGAGGCAACCGAGGCAGGCGGACGGCTGAGCAAGCCATGAAGATGTTGGAGCTGAAGACAAACCTCGTCGAGCTCAGTACGAGAGGAGGCAGAGTCGGTAGTAGCAGCAGAGGCATGTGGACAAAGAGGTCGGCCATGTTTGCGAAAGCAAGTGGCCTCAAGATGACCAACTTTACCACAGAACGAGCATTGAGGCCTAGACCGGCCACCGCGTCCCCGGCCGCGAGAGTCAGAGCGGCCACCACGGGCAGAGGGGGGAAGAGGTAATAAGGGAGCAGGTGCCTGTTGAACAAGGGCCGGAGAAGGAAGTCCGGGAACATCCGGAGGCGGGGAGACTTTGAGAAGCATTGAGCACACGTCGGAAAAGGACGGTGTAACAGTAGAGGAGAGGATGTGAGCCCGGACACTGTGAAGATGAGGGGGTACCCGGGCCATCATCATGGCGATACCCACAGCTTCCTTCTGGGTACGTTGAGCAGCGAGATCTAGAGTGGGAGGCTGATGGTGGATCCAAGCCTCAACCAGAGACCGGGCTTGAGCAACAAAGGACGTCAAGTCGGTTGCGTCACTGCTGTCAAGGGCCTGGAGAGCGGTGATGATATCATAGAGATGGTGGAGACTATCTTTGCCGGAGTAGAGGGTGTGTAGCTCGTCCCACATGCCTTTGGCCGTCTCATGATACATGGCCAGACGATAAGATTCTCCATCAAGAGAGTTGAGGAGCCAAGTCTGCACACGCCCATCATTGCGTAACCACTCCTCAGTAGGGACACCAATAACGGTCTGGGTCAGATGATGAAGGAATCCCTTGGACTGAAGGACACGGCGAACTGAGTGTGCCCATTCCACAAAGTTCTTCTTGCCAGTGAGCGAAATTGTAGTGATCCGGAGCTCGTCGCGGACTTCCGGTATAGAGGCCGGGCGTTCAGGAGGAACTGCCGTACCGACGGAGTCTGCAGATGTATACATGGAGGCCGCAGCGAGCTTGAAGGAGGCCGCAGCGAGCTTGAAGGAGGCCGCAGCGAGTTGGATGAGACCGCAGCGGGCTGGAGGCCGCAGCGAGCTGGAGGAGACCGCAGCGGGCTGGAGGCAGCAGCTAGAGGAAGCAAACAGCCAGCGGACTGGGTGAGGACGCGGCGACCTGGATGAGGTCGCGGCGAGCTGGAGGATGTTGCGGGCTGGGGCAGGTCGCGGCGGGCTGGGTCAGGTCGCGGCGGGCTGGGTCAGGTCGCGGCGGTCTGGGTCAGACCGCGGCGGACAGGAGTGAACTGAGAAGAGAAGACAAGCCGGGGCTGACTTGCGAGCTGGCGGGCTGGCGAGCTGGCGAGCTGGCGAGCTGGCGAGCTGGCGAGCTGGCGAGCTGGCGAGCTGGCGAGCTGGCGAGCTGGCGAGCTGGCGAGCTGGCGAGCTGGCGGACGCTGCGCGAACGGCGGATGAAGGAGATCAAGGAGAGAGGTCGCCGAGGTCGCGCCGGACAGGAAGAGGCCGCAGCGGACAAGGGGAAGCAGTGGACCCCACAGGATGGTTATAAAAGGAGGGGGCCAGAGGAGGAAGGGAGAGGGGGGGGGGAAGAAGTGGATCCACGGGAGAGGAAGCGGACAGGATAAGTGAGGCCGCAGGAGAGATGCGACTAGAGGGTGCGGACTGGACAAGGGAGGCCGCAGAGACCGCAGGCTGCAGGGCGGACAGAAGAGGGAGTCCGCAGGAGATTCGAACCTGGCTCTGATACCATGTAGAAATGGAGAAAGCCAACCTTGTATATATGTCCACTTGATCCAAATACAAAGAATGAGTACATATATATAGATGAGAGAAAGAGAGAGAAAAGTCCTATACACAATGTGAGACTAAAGAGGGGAGAGAAAAAGCAATAAATGCTATACAAATGGGCCTAATGTTAAGTGGGCTTTTCCAACATTATGCAAAGTAGTATTATAGACCCCATAGGCCATATAACCATGAATTTCCCAATCCACTGCTTTGGATCAACTAAAGTGCTCGCTGTTTTGCTAGACAAATTTCTTGTGTATTAGAGAAGGTCAAGCACTCATTTTCTTTGATAAATGAAGATCCCATTTTTAGAATATGCTAGTTCAATATCAAGCAAGTATTCTAGCTTCTGAATTACTTCATGTAAAATTCCCAAGTTCGTTTCGCAAGTAGTCACCTCATTGACACCATTTCCAGTGACAATAACATCAGCTGTGAACACAAGTATTGTGCTTTTACCCATGCATAAGTACTCCATAAATGATGTGTGACCTCCTTGACTTTATTTGTATCTTATCCTTATCATGAATGTTGTAAACCTTTCTAACCATGCTCTAAGAGAATGTTTTAGCCCATATTAACCATGAAAGTTAAGTTCATCAGAAAATACTAAACGAGAAAAAAGCATTTTCCATATCGGCTTCAGATAAAACTTTTGAGTCAGAGCTAATTTATTCCTTTTTTTAATACTGTAGCAGTTCTAAGGGCACAAGATGGTTTATTTGACGGTTTCATTTTAATCTTCAATAGCTTAGTTATAGGACAGACGGTCAATAACTGAGGCACGATAAAGTTCAACCCTGAAGATAGGATTGTGAGAAGATAAGTAACTCATTCTCATATACTATGACATCCACGAATATAAAGATTTTTTGGGTGGTTGGGTATAATTTTTTGGTGCCTTTTTATTATTTGAGCATCCTATGAACACACATTTTGTAGCACTGAGATTCAATTTTCCTTCTATGTTGTAGGTGATGTGGACACATGAGACATACAAAACCACTATGAGGAGCTTACTAGAAAAGTAAATGTGTTGAAGCTCAGATAAAACTCACAGGATACATAGGTATTTTTGTTTTCAAGGTTTTTGAAAGAAATCGGTTCATCAAATACAATGACGGATCCAAGTTAGGCCGAGGAGGGGCGGCTGCCCCCCTCAATTGTTTTTTCAAACCTGGGCACTAACTTTAGACAGCGGTTTTTTTTTATAAAAACCGCAGTCTAAAGTATTAAAAAAAAGGGTTGATGTAAAAACGCGGAACCCGGATTTAGCTAAATCCGGGTTACATGCGCCTTTTGAAAATAGGCCTACTATATGACATTATTAGGAAAAGTGTTCAACATGAAAGTTGTAGATCTCATCGAGATCTACAACTTTCATGTTGAACACATTTCCTAAAAATGTCATATAGTAGGCCTATTTTCTAAAGGGGCGGAACTCGGGCGGAACCCGGGCGGAACTATGCGAATCATCAAAACGAGTCATGTACTTAACAACGGTAAGTGTCCCTTGGTGTAAGCCGTATAGTTGGTCCAGTAACTGCTCTCTATAGGAAGCAGGAAGTTACTTATCCTTCAATCGTTGTTTCATATCATCCCGACTAATGGGGTAATAGCCTTCCCTTCGGCTGCTCTCTTGACACCGGTCCAAAATACTTTGGCTTTCCCAAGCAATTTCATATTAGCAAACCGAACGCACCGATTATCGCTCATGTCGTACCAATCAAAATATTGGTCCATATCGAGGAGCCAATCACTAAAATCCTTTGAGTCCTGGCGACCATCGAAGGTGGGAGCGTCGATACGAATGCGACGAGTGATGTCATACGCTTGGGAGTGGCCACCTCTCTATAGGTCGGGATAATCCTCTGGGTTATCATCATGGTCGAAATCATATCGAGCGGGCGGGAGACTACACTCTCTCCGACTCGAGGGATAATACTCATCACGGTGATGGTCGCGACAACCGTATGGGGGCACACGATCTATATGGTGATATTGAGGTTGACGAGGCACACGATACTCAACACGCTGGTGTGGGTGTCTATCATGATCTGGAGCTTGTATACGTTCAAATGCCTGATCGGGATTCTGCCTCACTGGCAGTGCTAGGGTTCGGGGAGGAGTATCACAATGGTGACGGTCCAAGGGAGGCTGACCATTCGTCGGACGCTGGTCGGGGCGAGGAGGAACATCAGGGTCATCCTCAAGGGAGTCATCGTGTTGTACAGGAGTGTCTCTCACATTTTCTAAGTGTTCTAACCAGAGGATCCACTCGACTAGTTCATGACGCACATCATCAAACTGGGTGCCTAAAGTGTCTAAACGATCGAAAACACGACATTGAAACTCAGCAAAAGCGACACTGGAGTTCGAGCTTGTCGCTCGATCGTCGATGACTAATGGATCTAACATGCTTGATCTAAATAACCTACTAATACGAAGCATGCAAGCGGCCCAGCCTGACTCTGATACCAATTGATGTAGGGTAGGATGTGTAGTGGATTCCTAGAATGCACACTAGTGGGAGTGACGGTTGACACTCTGTCTTCCAATGACACAACCTACATTGCACGTAGACAGGTGATAACAATTAACACAAACAGCAAATATGCTATTCTACGACACAATAAACAACAAACAAAATTAAACTTTCTTTTAGGCTTAAGGCTTTGGCTTTCCTCCGCGTGGAGGGTAAAGATCAAGGGAATGGCAAGTCGATCCTTTCCTGAAGTTAGAGAGTTATCAAAGAGCAAAATACTACAAATTGAGATTCCCAGTCAAGCACATAATAAACAACTCATATCAATGTCTACAACCATAATCCAATACAAAAAATCAGAAAATATTAGGTTTGTTGCTATATAAATAGATCTGAACTTTGAAGGGGCAGATTATGGTTTCCGGTGGATAGACTAGATCGAGTAAAAGGGAAGAGGGGGAAGGGGGAGGGCTGCTGGGTGGTGGCTACTTGCTGGAAACAAAGGGGATGGGCGGTGGCTTGCTGGAAATAGGGAGGAGGGGAGGCGGTTGGTTGGAAACAGGGAGGAGGGGCGGCAGCTAGCTGGAAACTGGGAGGAGAAGGGCGTCAGTTTGCTGGAAATAGGGAGGAGGGGCGGCGATTGGCTGGAAACTGGGAGGAGAGGACGACGCCTGTTGAAAACAGGGAATGAGGGGCGGTGGCTGGCTGGAACTAGATGGGGAAGGGCGACAACTGCTTGAAACAGGGAGGAGAAGGGCGGCGACTACTGGGAACAGGGAGACGGGCGACGGATGCAGGCAACGAGGAGGAGAAGAGGTGGAAAACTGAAGGCGAAGTGCATGGATACAAGATCTTATCCGAGGATTCGTCACCAAGGGGTTCTACGGAGTCGACGCCAAGTAATGATCACCAAAAATAAGGAAGAAGATTCTCCAAATTTCAGTAATACCCCAAACTGCAGCCATAATGTCTTATTTATAAGAAACCAAAATTAGGGCACCCAAAACTAACTATTATGATTGTCCGGGGGTATCAGGGTCAGAAGTACATGAAATAAAAGTCGAAAATAACCATGTTATGTATGGAAAAAATATCAGAACGGCGAGGCGGACGCATCCGCGGTGGCGGATCGCCGATCCGATCACGTCCTCCTGCGCGAGTAAACAAAAGTAGGGTCCGTCTTGCGCCGAGTCACTCCAGATGGTCCCCCATCAGCTTGCCATTCATAGCAAAGCCTTTGACGACACAATGAGGAGAGTTAGTCGCGGTAGGTTCTAGTGATACATTGTAAAACTTTGGGTTGCATCAAGATCACAATATGTATCAAATTGGCAAGAGAAGTAATTAGAACGAAGATTTGGGATTATCACATGATGCTAATTTGATATTGAGTTTGCAGGAACACAATTGACAAAATGAGTTGTTTTGTCATTGGATTGGAAGGGTTGTGGCTCAGCTAGGAACAATGTCAGATGGCCAAGCAGGATCAAAGACAAATCGGGAGTGGAGGTCATGGTGTATTTATGAGGAGTGGAAATAAGCAAAAACACACTTGACTTTTAGAGAGGTCATAAAATTAGACAAGATGCAATTTCCTTTTCTAAATATGCAAAATGCGGGATAGGATAAGAAAAACTAGAAGAAAAATAAACAAAATTACCAACATGTTAGCACCCAAGCATCGCATGAGAGCAATGTATGTGTGAACTCAATCATCAACCCAAAATCATTGGTTAACAGAATCACTTTATAACATACTTTTTGAGTGATAGTTCAAGGGAACCTTCTTTATCAAAGGAAAAAAAAATGAAATTTAAGCGAGATCTTGATAAAGTGATTCGATGAATAGGGTTTCATGGTCAACAGTGTCTGAACCAGGATTTAAAATGAGGAGAAACAAGAATTGTTTATCACAAATTTAAGCGGGATAATGCTATAAATAGCTATAAGACTTCTTATGGGAGAAACTTCTATATATTTTGCATAGTAATTAGAGGTTTTTATCTCAAACTTCTTTGCGACTATGGTTGGTTGTGCAGAAAGCACTTCAACAATAAGAGTTATCTTGATATTTTAATTCAAAATATGATCTTTAGATTTATTTTTATCTAAATAAAAAAGGAAATTTACTTTTGAATAATTACTTGAATTTGATCTTTATGATATGAGCAGAATTAGTTTTAAATTAATAGGGATGAGATTCTAGTGTCTAGAGTTATCTTGTAACCATTTTCTATAAATATGACACTTATAATTTCGAATCTTTGTTTGAGGAAACAATACTAATATTCCTTTTGAATTTTGATCACATAATAGATGTGGTTAAAAGTGAAAGTAGAGAGCCCCTTTGTCAAGGAATATCACGTAAAATTGGGCGAAGAGAATTCTGGTATAGACGTCGGTCGAAGGTGGGAAGAAGGTCATGGGACCTATAGAAGGATCCCTCCCACGGTTGAGGGTCTCGACCACTTGAAAGCCGAGGGCTAGCAGTTAGGAGAATAGAAAAATTAGGTATTAATTATTCATTGATTTCTATACATACAATTTTAACAATCCTGAGATATAAGCAGATAATCCCATTTTAATAGTCAAATAGACAATGATTTTAAAGAAAGGCTAAGGGCCGGTTTGGCACGGCAGAGTTCCCACGGATGAAATCCACGCGGATGCGACAACATGGATTTCATCCGCGCGGATTTCAGAGGCGGGGCGGATCCTCGCGGCCCTGCCAAACGGCGCGCGGTCGTTGTCGGGCGGTGGCGTCCGCGCGACCGCGACGGATCCGCCATGCTAAATGAAGCCAAAGTGCAATAAGAGAGGCTTGTCCAGATGGTTATTGTTAAGAACACAGATAAATTCCAAGAGGAATCCGGCAAGGGGAAGAGCCGACAAGGGTGAGGGAGAGATTGAAACCCTAAAAGGGAGGAGGGAACACTAAAAAGAGAGAGAGGGAATTAGAGAGATAATGAAAACTTTAGAATAATTCTTCCATACCCACTACAAGACCCCAAAGGCCCACTGTATAGGCGTCGATGACATAATTGTAAATAACAAAACATATAACAATATTAAAATGCCTAAACGCTACGACACGACTCGATACAACACGATTCGATTCAACACGACACAACATATAAATAATAATAATAATATTGCAAGATAACTGATGGCGGATCCGTAACACTCCATCCGTCTTTCAAAACGAGTTTGCCCTCAAGCTCGTGTACCATACGAGTGGCCGGATCATCTGGTACCTTGACCTCCCGCCAGAACAAGGCCTGACAGCGCGTAGCAGCGATAGTGTTGTTGAGTAGCGGGGGCGCCCTCGGAAAGATGGGCGGCGGAAGTAATGGCTTCCGCAAGGTCGGTGGAGCGGTGGTGAGTAGCATCCACAGGGGTGTCGGAGACGCGATGGCCGGCAGTAGGAACGGGTCTGCCGGGGTCAGCGAAGCACGGGGCGACAGAAAAGGAGGCGATGCGGCCGGTGGAAGCGGCACGGCAGGGCTCGACAGTGCAAGATCCGGGAGGGGAGGCGGTGAGATGGTCGGAGGGGGCGACAAGATTGGGGCCGGCGGAGCAGATGATCGGAGAGGTGGCGGAAGCGGAGGAGGGACGACCACCGTGTAGAGAGGTGGTACATCAGCGGCTGGTGCCCTTTCGATGGGAGGATCAACTGCGGGGCGAAGGGGCAGGTTGGTGTCGTAGAGGAATGGTGGGGGCGGCATGGCAGGATAGCTCTTGCATGGTGCAGGAGGCAGACGTGGTGGAGGTGACCTAGGGCAGGGAGCCTCTGGGAGGGTGTGAAGGCCCGTCCGCCGAGAGCGAAGAGACGATCGACTTTGGCGTGGAGAGAGGCGCATGTGGCCAGGATTTGTGCAGCGAGAGCAGGAAAATCCAGTCGAGGGCTGGTGTCCGGTGACGGCAAGAACAGCGGCCCAGAAGCGGACGGTTGGGCGGCAACCATGGGGCTAAGGACGTAAACAGGAGATGATGTCGGCGACGTTGGTGGTGGGGAGGGCTAGATCTGGGATTTGTCTGTGTGCAAGATAACTGATGGCGGATCTGTAACACTCCGTAACAGTCCCGCTTGCTCAGGTGGTCTTGTCTGTGTGCTCCTATTGATGAGTCTTGTTGATATTCTGATGCATGTATGCTCATCTCCAAAGTGCATCCGTAATACCAACCAATATATTTACATACAAACTTTGAGAATGTTAGTTAACTTTAACATCTAACTGACATGGCATCAGCATTAAGTAGTATTTTCCTCAAACTCCTTATCCATCTTGGATGAATCAGCTAGATTTTTTATTACTAGTAAAGTGTGTCACTCATCATTCTAAGTGTCATGACTAATCAAGATTGAACTTGAAGTGTAAAGAGAAAATACAATGAGAAACAATCAGTGGTGAACCTTGCTTTGAAAATCCAAAGTGGAAAGAGCACATTTATGTTATCAAAACCTAAGTTCTCGGAAATATATGATCCATCCAGGTAAAATCATGGATTTAGGGAATCTAACAAGAACACGTCTAGGTATACTTCCATAGATAGGATGAGAAGATTTCTTCTTAGAATCTTGACCGAGGATATTAGTCAACTGTGATTGATTTCTATCTAAATCAGTAACAAATAACAAAGATGGCTTATAACTCTATAAGTCCCTCCTACAAAACAATGATTTAAGGCACGTACTATTTTTTAAGGCATGTACTATAACAAAACACTGGCACAGAAGAACTAGCCTGGAAAATAATTATTTGTCTCCTGTTTTAGTGAGCATGAAGCAGCAGCAGTAGATGCTCCAAAGTTGATTTCAGAAATATTTACCTGAGAAAAAGTACATCAACTGAGAAAGTAGATAAGGCGCACAAGTAATTGATACAATTACACCTAATCAGTAAAAAAATGAACTACATCACTTTTAGCTGGATTGCAAGCACATAACCATCTACATTCCATGTTCAAGGTTAAACAGTCTAATGTGTTGTAGGTTCAATATATTGAGTCCATTCTATATTACAAAACCAAGTTTCCAGGTAATTTTCTTAAAAAAAACAGGAAAAGGCGTCAACAAATTCAAAATTCCCGCGTCAAACTCGTAGAAATCTGCTGTATTTCCAACTAGTATGGAAAATTTCAAGACCAATATCTTGTAACATTTAAAGGAAAGATTAGCTGTTTAAAAAATTCAAACTGATAAAAATACCAAATAACTTTGCGGGTAGAAAACAAAAGAAAGAAGATTTTGCAATGCTAACATCAAAGAGCTATCATATAAAGTATCTTCTAAAAGAAAATACAATCTAAAAGGAATTTCTGGTTCAAGAATCATAAGAAATACTCTATTGAACATGAAAAATTTCACATAATCCCAAGATTAGATATGACTGAACATATATACAACACTCAAGCCTTTATCCCACTATAGTCGGGTCGGCTATATGTATCTTTTGTCGCCATTGTGCCCTATCTATATATATAATACAAGCAGTCGTGCACGGGGGACCCCGTGCGGGGCGACAGTTGTCAAGGGGGCGACATTTGTCGTGGGGGCGACATTGATCGTGAGGGGCGACATTTGTCGTGGGGGTGACGTTGGTCGTGGGGGCGACGTTGGTCGTGGGGGCGACATTGGTCGTGGTGGGCGATATTGGTTGGGGGCGGCGACATTGGTCGGGGGCGGCGACATTGGTCGGGGGCGGCGACATTGGTCGTGGGCCGCAACATTGGTCGGGGGCTGCGACATTGGTCGTGAAGGGCGACATTGGTTGAGGGCAGCGACATTGGTTGTAGGGGCGACATTGGTCGTGGGGGCAACATTGATCGTGGAAAACGACACTGGTCTTGAGGGGCTACATTGGTCGTGGACGGCGACATTGGTCATGGACGGGGACATTGGTCGTAGGGGCGACATTGGTCGTGGGCGACAACGTTGGTCCGGGACAAAGACATTGGTCGAGGGCGGCGACATTGGTCGAGGGCGGCAACATTGGTCGGGGGCAGCGACATTGGTCGTGGGCGACGATATTGGTAGTGGGCGACGACATTGGTCGTGGACGGCGACATTGGTCGTGGACGGCGACATTGGTCGGGGGCGGCGACATTGGTCGTGGACGCCGACATTAGATGTGGAAGACGACATTGGTTGTTGGGGGCGACATTGGCCGTGAGAGGCGATATTGGACATGGGCGGCGACGTCGGTCGCGAGCGGGGACATCGATCGTGGGCGGCGACATCGGTCGTGGGCTTGCACTCATATAACTATCGAAATTACATCTATCCCCTAATTGTTGACAATTCATAACATCCATGCTTTGAAAAAAAATTTAATAGGAAATGAAGCAACTGTGAGTGAATCAATAGATGATTCAGCTAAATAGCTCCAGTTTAGAATCTAAAAAATGATCGAATAATTCTTACCCAAATTACATCAGGAGAAGAAAGAAACTAATGAATATGTCATCGACAGCAAGAATATATCAAATAACTAATGTAGAGAGAACACAAATATTATTGATGAGCTCTCTCGTAGAAACATTTTGGTGTTAGCAAACCAAGGAAATGATGCTTATCTTGAAGAGGGATTTGTTCGTTACTCTCTCCTCAAGAACAAAATATGAAAAAGGAAATGACGACATTGGTCGGGGTCGTGCACGGGGCGACAACATTGGTCGGGGCGGCGACATTTTGCTAATGGAAGAGGAAGACGACGTTTGCTAATGCCCTAAAATAGAAATGGAGAGGCAATAAAAAAGAAATGGGGAGATCTGTTACCCTTTGCTCCCGATCAGTAGAAAGAAGATGAATGTGTGTGAACAAGAGAAAAGAGACGAAAAATTTGGACAAACAGAATTTTATTATCCAAAAATTGTGCGTATTACAAAGGTATAGCCTCCTTTTTATACAATGAAGGAGATGAGAGATTACAAATAATCAATGTGAGACTAATAATTACATGAACAAACATTTATACAAGCCGCATAAGCCGCGCGGTTAGACTAATCGCACGACAACTACAACGTGCAGAAGACAACCCGACACTGTCTTCAAGTCGCTAGAGACAAGTTGCCAGACTGCACGGTCACCAATCAGCATCAACCGCCTGCCAAACCGCTGGAGAGAGAACGCCAGACCATGCGGTCTCCAAGCTGCTAGAGGCAGACCGCCAGACCGCCCGGTCTCCATGCCGCCAGGGGCAGACCGCCAGACCGCCCGGACTTCATGCAACAACACTCCCCCTCAAGCTGGAGCATATATATCAATCATGCCCAGCTTGTTGCAAATGTGAAAAAAGGAAGCAAACACAGGCTTGGTGAAGATATCTGCTAGCGCGTTGTCGGAGGTAACGAAGGGAGTACAGATCTGTTTCTTCAAAATCTCTTCCCGAATAAAATGGCAGTCAACTTCAATGTGTTTTGTCCTCTTATGGAAGACCGGATTTTTAGAGATATATATAGCGCCCTTGTTGTCGCAAAACATAGGTAGATGATGGTTGTAGACCTCTCCTAATTCAAGCATGAGAGCCCGCAACCACTTTAATTCACATGTGGTCAACGCCATACTTCGATACTCCGCTTCAGCACTTGACCTGGAGATGACAGACTGTTTCTTGCTCTTCCAGCTCACAAGGTTTCCCCCCACAAACGTACAAAAGCCTGATATGGACTTGTGATCTTCTTTGTCATCAGCATAGCTAGAATATGAGTATGTTTCAACCTTTAAGTGACCATTCTTTTGAAACAGTGGTCCTTTACCTGGCGCCGTTTTAATGTATTCCAATATCCTCAGGGCAGATTGCAGATAACACTCCCTAGAAGCTTGCATGAACTGGCTAACCTTGCATACAGCATAGGAGATGTCGGGTCTGGTTACCGTGAGATAAATGAGTTTGCCGACCAAACGCCTGTACCTCGTAAAATCTGATAGAGGAGGCGAGTCATCTGTCCAGGTTTTATCTTCTCCAATAGCCATGGGGCATCATACAGGTTTAGCTCCAATCAACCCTGTCTCTTTAAGAAGATCAAGAGCATACTTCTGTTGAGAGAGGACAGAAGAGTTGGTCTTTCGAGAGATTTCTATCTCCAGAAAGTATCTTGGGGAACCCATATCCTTTGTGACAAGGTGTTGATAGAGATGTTTCTTCGTCAAGGCTATCCCAGCCTGGTCATCTCCAGTGAGAAGAATATCATCCACGTATACGACAAGAACCACCAGACTCAGGGAGGTTTTGCGAACGAACAATGAGCGATCGGCCGAACTACTGGTAAAACCCACGGCCGCCACAATGCTACAAACTTGTCAAAACAAGCCCGAGGGCTCTGCTTTAGGTCATAGATGGCCTTTTTCAGCATGCATACCCGAGTCTCCCCCGGAGCAACATACCCAGGAGGTTGCTCCATATAGACATTCTCCTAAAGATCACCGTAGAGAAATGCATTTTTGACATCCAGTTGGGAAATTGGTCAATCCCTGTTGACGGCCACCAAGAGGAGAACCCGAATAGTGCTGAGACGAGCAACGGGAAAGAAGGTGTCAAAATAATCAATACCATAAGTCTGAGTGAAGCCTTTGGCGACAAGGCGTGTCTTGTAACGATCCACACTACCGTCTGGACGGAACTTCACAACAAAGACCCACCGACAGCCAACAACATCGGTATCCAACGGTGGAGGAACGAGGGTCCATGTACTCCGCTCAGCGAGGGTGGCAATTTCATCATCCATGGCCGCCTTCCAATGCGGAATAACAAGGGCTTCCTGGTAGGTGCGGGGAGTGGCAGTGACAGAGATCGCCAATGCAAAAGTCCTGCAAGAAGGAGTAAGACGAGCATCAGAAATAAAAGCAGCCAGCAAGTGATGGGTACATGTCTGCACCCCTTTGCGAAGAACAATGGGAAGATCCAGGTTGGCGTGTTCCTCAGTTTACGGGGCATCCGTGGCGGAGAGAGCTAGCCCGAGAGTAGAGAGACGGCGGAGATGAGGGAGATATCTCGGTAGGTGGACACGGTGGAGGAGATGGTGGAGACGGCGGAGGTGGAGAAATCTCGGCATGTGTAGATGGGACGGAGGGGATGGTATGAGAATCAGGAACATCAAGAAGAGAAAGGAGTCGTGAGAGAAGTAAGATGCATTTTCAAAAAAGGTTACGTCCGCAGAGACGAACTGCTTGCGAGCAAAGTCAAAACAACAATAACCTTTCTGAGTGGTAGAGTACCCCAGAAAGACACATTTGGTGGCCCGTGGTGAGAGTTTGTCACGGGTGGTTGAGGAAGAGTGCACAAAGGTTGTGCACCCAAAGACACGCAGAGGGAGAGGAAACAGATCTTTGCACGGATAGATAATGGAGAATGAGGTTTTGCCGTGGAGAACAGTGTAGGGAATGCGATTGATGAGATAGCATGAGATAAGAACAACATAGCCCCAATAGGAGCGAGGAACCTGCATTTGTGTCAGCAGAGTGCGCACGACATCGAGGAGGTGACGATTTTTGCGTTCTGCCACGTCATTTTGCTGTGAGATATAGACATAGCTAGTTTGATGAACAATATCATGTTGCATACAGAAAGAAGAAAAATCATGACTAAGATACTCATTTGCATTATCAGAGCGGAAGATTATAACAGAGACATCAAATTGATTCTTAATCATAAAATAAAAAGATGTCCATACATTGAATAATTCAGAGCGATCTTTTAAGAGATACACCCACGTACAGCGGGAGAAATCATCAATAAAAGTTACAAAATATGAACTACCCCGATCTATGGTGAGGGTAGGAGCAGGACCCCAGATATCGGAGTGAACTAGATCAAACGGTCGGGAAGATCCACGACCTTGCTTCGGTGAGAAGGAGGAGCGGTGATGCTTGTCAAGCTGACATGCGTCACAGTTGAGAGGAGGACTCTGCGGAGGAAGGTGTGGCAGAAGCTGACGAAAAAGTCGTGGAGGAGCATGACCTAGACGAAGGTGTCATTGGAGAAGATCAGTAGAAGAGGAGGAGAAGGAGGACAACGCAGAAACATTGTCGAGGAAGTAGAGGTCGCCACTCTCAGTCCCAGTAGCAATCGTCCGTTGGGAGCCCAGATCCTGAAAAGAACAAGAGGTAGGAGTGAATGTGACGGAACATTGTAGTTGCTTGCACAGAGAAGTAATAGATAATAAATTGCAAGGGAACTTGGGCACGTAAAGGGCATCCACCAAGCGAAGAGACGGAGTGACTTGAACCACTCCAATTCCATTGACCGGTGAGGGAGAGTCGTCTGCAATAAAAACCGGGGGCAACCGATCATGCTTTTCTAGGAGAGAAAAACACTGAGAATTGTCGGTCATATGATTGGTGACACTAGAGTCGATCAGTCATTTAACTTGAGTAGCGACGTGTGCACTACCTGAAGACGTGACCACTGGGGCGAACTGCTTCGAAGAGGAGGTGGAAGCGTCGTCAGTGGGTCGAAGATGAGGATGTTTCTTCCAGCAACGATCAATTGTATGGTCGGTGCGACCACAGTGAGATCAGGGAAAACAAGAAGGACCGCGCTCGCCGGATTGGTGGTGACGGCCACCAAAGCCACTTCGCCGAGTCTGGTGAGCATATTGGTCCGGTTGAGGAGGGGAGGACAACAACGGACGTTGTAGTAGAAAGGTAACCGCGGCGATGCGGGCAGCAATGACATCCCAGGTGGGAGAATCGCCTCGCCAAGGATCTGTTGACGGATCATGTCATAAGACTCAGGGAGTCATAGAAGATTGCACACCACCAGAAGTTCCTGGAAGTGGTTGTGTTGTTCGGCAAGATCGGTAGATAAAGGACGGTTCTGAAGAATTTCGACTCCAAGAGCCTGAACTTGTTGATAGGTAACAGCAGGAGACATGGAGGGACGGGCAAAGAGGTCCGCATAGAGAGTATATATGCGAGACGTCTGAGCCCCAAGATGAAATCAATCAGTCCCAAGAATCGCCTCGCCAAGGATCAGTAAAGAGCGGCAAGATGAAATCAATCAGCCTTGACCGTTTCATCGTGGCGGGTGACAGGGAGGCATTCATCTGAAAGGCTGTCAGCTAACCAAGTGCGAACAAGAGCATCGCTAGCATCCCAATCTTCATGAGCCGAGTCTGGAGGAGGAGGGTCATCAGTGAGATGATGGCGTTTGCGCTGTGAGCGGAGAAGAAAGGTAAAGGAGACACTTCAGTCCGGGTAGTTGGGACCGACGAGTTTGGAAACGGTGTCAAGGTTGCCCGAAGGAGTAGGAGTAGTGGGAGGAGGGCGACAAAAGTAGAAGTGGTAGAAATATCGGAGGGAGCCATAGAAGAGAGCAGAGAGCAGTGAGAAGAATAAGTCGCGGCTAGAAGGAGAGGTCGCAGCGACTAGGATACAGGTCGCAACGACTAGGATGGTCGCGGCGAGAAGAGGAGGTCGCGGCGAGAAGAGAAGAGCAGAGAGCAGCGAGAAAAATAAGTCGCGACTAGAAGGAAAGGTCGCAACGACTAAGAACAGGTCGCAGCGACTAGGATGGTCGCGGCGAGAAGAGGAGGTCGCGGCGAGAAAAGGAGAGCGCGACGACAAGGAACAGGTCGCGACGACAAGGATGTGAAAGAGACCGCTCGAACAGGGCGCAAACAGGAGGAAGAAACAGGTCGCGAAGACAGGTCGCAAGAAGGAGCAAACCATAAAGACAGGTCGCGAGAAGACAGGTCGCGCAGACAGAGGAAGATCACAGAATCAGGTGGAAACGATCGAGTCCTCTGATATCATGTGCGAACAAAAGAAAAAAGATCGAAAATTTGGACAAACATAATTTTATTATCCAAAAATTGTGTGTATTACAAAGGTATAGCCTCTCTTTTATAGAATGGAAGGAGAGATGAGAGATTACAAATAAGCAATGTAGGACTAATAGTTACATGAACAAACATTTATACAAACCGCATAAGCCGCTCGGTTAGACTAACCGCACGACAACTACAACGTGCAGAAGACAACCCAACACTGTCTTCAAGTCGCCAGAGACAAACCGCCAGACCGCACGGTCACCAATCAGCACCAACCGCCTACCAAACCACTAGAGAGAGAACACCAGACCGCGCGGTCTCCAAGCTGCTAGAGGCAGACCGCCCGATCTCCAAGCCGCCAGGGGCAGACCGCCAGACCGCCCAGACTCCATGCAACAACAGAAGAACTTTGATCCATGAAGCGAAGAATAGAAAAATATACCTGATGTACGTCAAGCTCCAAGCTCAAGAAAGGTTGAAGCTCTAAGATCAAGAAAGGTTGAAGCTCTAAGTCAAGAAAGGTCAAAATTTATCAACAAAGGTTCATCTATAAGCTTCAAGCTCCCAAAATGGGACTAATAGCCTGTTCCAAGGTACATATAGCATATCAAATGTAATACTGAAACACATGTACAACATGTCCTCTTTAAATATCTCTCTAAAATAAAGGAGAAGTCCACGAAGTGAAGAACAATTAAATAATCAATGAATGTAATAAGCTCCAGAACCCAGAATTTTAGCTAGTACCTTGGAGCATCAACATAAGCATGTTCCGAGAAATTTTAACCTTTTTCCAAAGTCATAGGTACGCATCATAGAGAATAAATATGCATATTAGAGAATAAATATGCTATTGTTGTGACCATGCAACTTGATAGACGGTGCAAACAGACCTTACTTGTGGAAGAGGAACCCCTATAGAGGAGCAGCAAGAAATCACAAAAAGTCTGTTTGCACTTGAGTAGAGAGAACCTGAATGGAAGACGGTGAAAACGCGAGCAGGAGCAGCTGCTCTTGAGTTTCGCCGGATGAGCTGCCGAGGAGGAAATGCGGATGAGGCTTGCCATGGAATTGGAGTTCTTGGAGGCGACAGTAGCGTGCAGTGGAGGGGTATTTTTCTGCTTTTCGGCGGGCAGTGGGGGAGTTGATGGCTTGGCAGCCTGGCAGGTCAAGTTTGGCAGCGTGCAGCTGGATTGGATTTGTTTTTTCACTTTCGGAGGGCAGCAGTCATTGCTTGCCGAAATGATGAAAAAAGCATGGGGGGCGGATAGAATAGCTGGCGGGAGGCGGGATGAGCAGTGCACATAAATCATAAATCTTTATTAATTAAGCCCTGAGCCCGCCGAAAGACCAAAAAGGCCCTAAAGTTAAGCCTAAAAAATTGTTTTAATGAGGGCATTTTGAGATTAAAATGTTACACTATGAGCCGATTAGTCCATTAGGAGTTTCCTTATTATATATATATAATATATATATATATATAATATTAATCAACTTTAATGCCTAACCGCAAAAGCATCCAACAACCAAAACTGTTTCGTTGCCAAGAGCAAAATCAACTTGAATGCCTAACCGATCAGGATCAGGATGCCCAAAAATCAAGCGGTACAACCATACATGGTTCTGCCCAATCTGGAAACTCCTCTAAGGTTGGAAGGTATATTCAAGGAGACTCGTTAAAACATGAAGATTTATAAGATATTGAATGGTTGGTTCCAATTTAGTCAATATCTCGTGGCTCATCTGAATGGACAAGCGACCAATTGTAACAAAAGGTCGTAGAAAATACCGATTTAGTCGGTATCGCTGAAACTGTTACCTGAGGGAAAACACTTGCAATAAACGAAACAGACTTGGATACAATCACGAGGTGCACTCGTGCCAAATCTCAGGAGGCCGGTTCCTCCTAGAAGCCCCTCTCCAAATGAGAGATCTCAAATCTAAACATCAAAGATAATCTTAAAGTCCCAAGCCACCTCCTTATATAGGGAGGGGGGTACCTAATGCCATACAATTTAAAAATACAAAAATACAATAATAAGTCGCGCGCGTGCGCATAACAATTTCCCGACAGAAAATCGACCTTGACCCCAAGGGCGAGGTGCCGCCCGCCATCCAGTAGTGATATGCCCGCGACTGGGCTGTCGCCGAGGTGCCAGGAGCTTCGTACGGGGGTACATCCATGATCATAAGAGCGTCAAAGTCAGCCATTTTGATCTCGTCCAGGTCATCCACGATGAGGGCCCAGAACCCCTTGACAGGACAATCATGAGTAGGCGAATAGGGTTGCTTGCAACGGTAGCACAGACTCTTACTCTGCAAGTCATTGTATTTTTGATTGGAAAGGCGGTGAGTAGGGATAGGGCGGTTATTGTGTGGGCCCGTAGGTTGGACGAGGTAGAGGAGGTGGCGATGAAGGAGGTTTAGACGGGAGAGAAAAATATAGTTGGTAGGGAGGTTTGGAAGGAGGCGATGGGGAAGGAGGGTCCCCAGACGTCACCAAGAATTCATTCTCTACTAGTGGGGAGAGGTTCATGGCTTGGTTGATGGTTGGAGGGTGCGGAGGTGGGCTCGGATATGTGGTTATAACCGTGCATGAAGTAGCCCAAGTAATGGTCAGTGCAAAACCTCGAACACAAGGTGACCAACACGATAAAAGCATCAACGTACACGTCAATGGAGTCGATCTGACGGACCCCACAAAGGCGCTCCATCATGTTGCAGGAGTAAGCAATGATCATACCGTTGAATGAGTTCCTTGGTGAGAGTTGTCCAGGTGCGGTCGGTAGAGGACTGGCAGAGCCACTGGACCCAGTGGAGGGCGAAACCTTCTGTATCGATAAGAGCTATGGAGACCTATTGCGACTGAGGAGTCTGGTGAATGTAAAAATACTGCTCAACAAGGGCAATCCAACAGAGGGGGTCAATCTCGTTGAATGGGGGACTGTTGAGGTGTGGGAGTTGTGGAGGAGGCAATCCCGCCAATGCGAGTTTTTCAGGGACCAACGTGTTGTAGGATCACAAGGCAGAGAAGGCAGTAGGCCCGGAGTTGCGGTCGGGCTGCAAGGTGTGGAGCATGACCATAATCAAAGTGAAGCTGCTAGACTTGGGTCTCTAGACGAGAGTTGATGGTGGTGAGGGTGTGTTCGAGGGCCTCCACGCGGGATTCCATCAATTGACGACCCTTTGACATATGAAGAAGAAGGCACAAGAGCTGGAGGTTCGAGATAGAGCGTCGGAGCCGGCGGAGATGCGATAGCTGGCGGCGAGGGGATGAGGGAAAAAGGGATTGGGTCGGAGCGACAGTCGAAGGAAGCGGGCAGACGATTGCAAGGCTACTGCAAGTCAGGAATCGATCGGGGTTGCCGAGAAGGAAGCAGACCGTTGATGTTAAACTGGATCGGTTGCTGACCAAAGGAGGTTGCTGACCAAAGCTGGAATGGTTGCTGACCAAAGAGAATGAACGGAAACAACACTGGATTTGGCAGAGGGCTCGATCGGCATTGTCGACGCAGATCAGAGACGAATGACATTAGCAGAGGGCTCGATCGGCGATATTGTCGACGCAGATTTTGGAGATGAACGACACTGGAGCTGGCGGAGGGCTTGATCGGCACTGTCGACACGAGGAGACGATGACACTATCGACGCATAGATAGGAGCGGAACGAACCCGGCGATACGCGATGCAGGCGGGGAGGCTAGGTCGTACCAATGTTACCAGAGAGAAAATACTTGCAATAAACGAAATAGACTTAGATACAATCACGAGGTATACTCGTGCCAAACCTTAGGAGGCCGGTTCCTCCTAGAAGTCCTCCAAATGAGAGATCTCAAACCTAAACATCAAAGATAATCCTAAACTCTCAATCCACTTCCTTATATAGAGAGGAGGGCTCACATACCATTTACTTAATGTCATACAATTTATAAATACAATAATAAGTCGAGCGCGCGCCACAGACACCCTCCGGAAAGCTCCAGGATCTCTTACACATTTCTCATTAGTGGAGAGGCGGCTATACTATAAAAGGTAATTTCTTCCTTTTAACCGCCTCCTCATGTATTCCCAAATTGCATGTTGAATTCCATTCCAAAGTCTCAGTGGCTATTGAGAGGCATTTCATACTTACTAGTGTTTGGTCACATATCTTTATTGTCATTGATGCTCCGCTCCATAACAAAAATACCATGAATCATACCTTATTTGCCAAAAATCCAAATATCAAGTAGTCTTTCCGCGAGGAAACTTTCAACTTCTTCCATTGCAAGAGTTAATCTGGGATGATATTGCAATTGAATCCATCACCAAGCTACTCAAAACGAATGGCTTTGACTGCATCCTAGAGGTCACAAATTGCCTATCAAAGTAAGGTCATTTATCTTCAACATCCTTTCATCCCAATATTAGTAGTAGCCATCATCAAAGAAATCGTCCATCTCCGCAAGCTCCCAACCTCTACAGTCGGCAATAGAGAATTGCTTTTCATGAGTAAATTTGTTACATACCGAGGAGATAAAAAACGGCCAAGGGGAGGGAGGCGGCAGTAGCAAGAGAGAAGAATGAGGAAGATGGGAGAAGAAACTCTTAGGAAGTAGCCCTAATTCCTCAATTCATCCAAGATAACCTAAATGAAAACATACAACACCCCTTATTGTAGCGGGATGCGAATAGCTAAAGTTCGGATGTGCGAATAGTAAAAAAACATAAATGACATCCAAATGAAATTATTCATACAGCAGTAGTTCCCGTCATCGCCTCCAACATCAGTGGGCTGGGTGTTGATGTCTTCCTGTGCGTGTAGACCCTCTACGGCGTGGCCACATCAACGTGCACGTCCGTAATAATGTCATCGTCTGGAAAATGTGTCTTGCCCTCAAGGCAGTAATCGATGAAGTGGGCGGGGTGGCTGGGCGGGGTGGCTGAAGCGGACGTCCGGGCGATGCGCGCGGAAGCGGTGTAGTCGGCACCGGGGAGGATGCTTGGGCTTTGTGGAGGAAATGACTGGCAGAACGTCGGCCAGATCAGACGTAGATGCAACACAATGGCGTAGATCAGGATTGAGGAAGGCAGCAGCTGCATCGAGTGCGTGTGGAGCGCATGATGTCGTCGAGGGGGGTTGGCGTCGAGTTGTTGTCGAGCGAGAGCGGAAGACAGACGAGAATGGAAGTAGACGGCAGGCGAGAAACGCAGCCCACTGGAAGCAACAGTCAAGTCCAATTAGGGTTTCAACCGAAACCTTAATTGATACGCCGTAGTCGTATCAAGATCGAAAATAAATAATTTGCATTGCAATAAAGAAACCACAGATACAATCGGTTGACAAGCTACCGCAAAGAACCCAAAGGCTGGGTCCTCCAAGGAACTCCCCTCTCCAAAGAGAGACGAGTGACTATCACTCAAATGATGAAGATAACTCACAATCCAATGCTCCCTATATACACGGGGCCTTCACTACATGAAAAAACACATAATAATGTGTATACATATAGTCGTATGAAGATCGAGAACAAATAACTTGCATTGCAATAAAGGAACCACAAATACAATCGGGAGAAGACTATCGCTCAAAAAAGGAAGATAACCCACAGCCTAATTCTCCTTATATAGGACGGAGCCTTCACTACACGACAAAATACATAATAATGCGTAAACGAATCAAATGCGATGACGGTCTTCGATTGCCATCTGAAGAACCAAAAATTGTCGGCCCAGTTGGATCCTCCAATGTCACGTGAACGATCTCCATTAGTAAACCATATCATCCACTAATCGGTGACCGAACAAAAGCTATTAACCGCTTCATGGAAACCTAACTATGTTGTTTCCGTTTTAAACAACCATGAGGTAGGTCTCAGGCTGCGTTTGGCATGCCGAAATTGTTGCGGAACGAATCCACAGCCGTGCTACAGCGACCACAGTCCCTGGGCTGCAGTCCTGATCAGCAAAAATCCATGGATTTGTCATGCAAGGATCCCAGTCACGCAGCTGCGGAGCCCGTCAAACTGGTGGCGATCACGCCCACATGGAGCCCAGATCTGCGCAACATCAACTCCGTCGCGCGAAATCCACCTAAGTAGATTAGTGGTCCGGAACACTAGTGCAATAACTCCTTTAAATGTAGGCACTACTCCTTCTCAAGTAATCAACAACTGACCTCCATCTGTCACCGCTTTCTGTCAGGGACAATGCCGGGTGAACATACTCATCCACCAAATCCAAGACGATGATGAAATTCTTTGTCAGCTCAAATTCAATCATATCAGTCACAATAAAGAATAGTTTTGACAACCAATCGTCGTCCATGAAATATGACTTCTCAAATTGGAGAGCATGTCTTCGTTAAGATTATCCCTCAGTGAGAAACTCTGGCCATTAGTCATGTGCACTCCAAACTTTCCCCTCGGAGCCGCATTCACTCAGTCTTTCATGTCTCTCAAAGGAAGAAAAGTTCACATACTACTAAGAGTATACTTGTTGCGACCAAACTCGACATCTCGGTCGGACCGGATTAAGACCATCTTAGCCCACAGGGCGGTCGAGCGCGCACACAGTCAATGAGAGAGATGTACACACGATATTTTGACGCGGAAACCCCTCAACCGGGTAAAAAATCATGCGATCGGATCTGTGTCGGTCGAACTTCACTATCTGCTCTTTGGTTACAACTTTTTTGGAGAGACGAGGGCGACAGGCCGCTCCTCGTTACACTTTGGAGGTGAGAGAAAGAATTACTTATCCTCACGGCGAGCAACAAGCTGCTCCGCGCGAGACTATTTGTTGGGGGATTATGGTCGAACGGACACTTGTTGTAGCAGGAATTTCCTCTTCGTCGCTCGTTTGTGGACTTAGGCTGATTTTGGCGGAGTGGCGGTGACTTGCATTGGCTCGGAGAAGGCTTGAAGGAGACTTGAAGATGGCTTAAAGATGACTCGAAGATTGCATGCAGATGGCTTGAAGGTGACTCGTAGGAGAAATCCGGCAGAGCTCTGGCCTGAGAAGGAAGAAAACTGAGAAGCCAAAAGAAGATAAATGAGGAGGCCCGGGGGCCTTTTTATAGCCTCCAAGAGGTAGTTACGGTGGTTATGCGGTTATCCGCACACCGTAACCACCAATATCACAATTATGAGTACGATTTTGGGGAAACATTAATCATATATTTAATTTTACTAAATGCATACACTCACTAAAACGTGTCTCCCCCATTACTGGAGGTGGTTACACGGGCGGTTACCCTGCGCATCGGACGGCCGCGATCGTGGCGGAATGATCGAACGGCGGGGACGACGCCCAAGGAGGGCAAGAGAGGCGGTCGGCCACCGCCCAACGGGTGGCCGGCCCCAGCAGAGCCGGGAGGCCGTCGGCGCGGCACCGACTGGGAGGTGCGGCCGACGGCCGGCTGCACCCGGGAAGCGCACAGGGCGCGGCCACGGCGGAGGCCGCCGGGCGTGGCCCCGTCACCGGCCATCGGGCGCGGCGCTGGCCACAAGGCTTAGTACCGGCCGACTGCAAGGCGCGGCCTGCCGGAGCCGTCCTGACCTAGGGGGCGGCCGGTCGAGCCTTCCCCGCCAAGGGGCGGGGCGTGGTCGGCCGCGCCCGGCCCCTCCCGCAGCGATCGCAGGAGGGAAGGTCCTCCGCCGACCGTGGTGGCGGGCGGGAGCACCTCGCCTTGCAGCCGTGCGGCGGGCGCACATTGCGGCTTTCAGCCGGCCTACAACCGGGCCGGCATGAGCCGGCCCGCCGGCGGCGGGAGAGGGGCCGTCCCCGACGGTTCGGCCCCCGGACGGTTTCGGGGAAGACAATCCCGCGCGCGCGGCGGTTCCCACATGATCCCCATTTGGATAGCGGGATCATGGGGGTGTAGGCTAATCGCACACCCAAATATATTATAAAAGGGATTTGGCCCCAGCAATTGCCCCTCAAAATCCTCGGGGTTAGAAACCGTTTTTGTGAGAAGAGCGAGAATTTCTTCTCCTCTTACAAAGGATTCAATCGGCGGCAACGATGGTGATGACGAACGGGGAGGTGGAAGAGAAGCAGATGGCAGTGCTTCGTGAGCGAAGGTAAGTTTTAAAGGAGAGAGGAGCCCACCGAGGCGGGGACTGGTCCACCGGATGGGACGACGCCAGCGTTTGCGTCCCGGCGACGCGGGGATGAGCGCGCTCCCGGGCGCGCGTGGCTCCCCCGGAGGCCGCGCCTTGCGCGCACCCAGGGAAGGGTATGCGCGCGGGCGCGCGCACCCGGGGTGCGCGTTAGCGAGCACTTTATTGTGCACGTGTGCGCTCTTGCGCGTGCGCGGGCTGCTGAGCGTGCGTGCGTTGCGTACGCCTTTGCTTGCAAGGGAACTCCCCCCCCCCTCTTGGGTAGGCGGGTCGTTGGTTGCGTATGTTTTGCACGTGGATTGTGCACGTGCGTGCGCGCATACTTGCATGTTACTTGCGCGGTTTCTGGCCTCCCGTGTCGAGATGGAAGATGTGGGGTGCTCAATTGAACACCTGACACTTAATTGATTTTGTTTAACCTTTGATTGTTATTTTCAGGTTTCAGGGCGTCCTACAAGGCCCATGCGGCTGCGCTCTACGCTTACTACAAAGCAAGTCGCAGTTTGGAGGAAAAGATACGGGTTACCTGTTGATCTTGAGGTGAATATACCTCATCCAGAAGAGAGTCCAAAACAGTTCTAGGGGTTGGATGACAATTTGCGAGACGACTCTGAAGTTTGGCTTCCGCTTTCCACCGTGCGAGGAGGTGATTAATATTCTGAAGTTTCTGTGGAGTCCTGATATCCCAGTTCACTCCGCTAGGAATGACTCACATTATGAGGCTGGATGGCTTTCTTCAGGAAGTATGACTCGAAATTCACTTTGGAGTTGTTTAGGGATTGGTGCGATGTCAGTGTCGACGGTGGCAACCGCGTCGTCAAGATTCGCAGCAACAAAAGTTGGCTTGACTTTGAGTCCCGGACAGATCGTCGTCACACGGGAACACCTTGTTTGGATATGTCAGAAACTCTTCGTGCTTGCCTGAGCTCTGGAATTCTCTGTCTGATCGTTGTTCGGGATTTCACGCCGATACATTCTCAGATTCTCCAGAGCTGGCGAAGTTCAGTACGAGAAGCATTTGTCCCAGTGCGGATTGAGGTCGAGCGTGTTCATCAGCTCGCAAGAGGAAGCTTGCTTTGAAGAGATGATGCAGCTGTGGGGTTACAAACTTTGTTGAGCCGAAGAGAGAACCTGGTTCGTCGAGCTTGCTTCAGCTGATTCTGATCTTGAGCCAATTCTGATCTTGAGGTGATAGAGACGTCTGCCCCCCGAGCTCGTGGCGAATCCAATGAATGACGTGGTAAGTGAATCGTTCCTTATTTGAACTGATTACTTTGTACAACATTAACTCTTCGTTTGTTGTTTGCAGATTGAATCAGACGCATATCGTTCACGTGGAACGTATGTGAGCATAAAAGACGGATAAGGAGAAAGCGCTTCAGTTGTCCTAAATCGAGAAGTATCTTGTTTCTGGCCGGGTCGGAGCTGAAGTCAGCCCGGGCATCGTTGAGAATGTAACACTTCCCCTGTAATGACCGTATAATATGGGTTCTTTAGTATTATAAGATGCAAAACTCATCACAGCTGCATCGACTAGAAGAGTCTCGAAGCCTTGCTTTCCTAAGACCTCGGCATGAGCCGAAAGTTGTAAAGTCATGATGCAGGCTTGTGAGGGCTTGCGACAAACTTTGTCAAACGAGCCTAAAGAGCAAGAGCACCTGTATAGTAATGAACAGGCTTGGATGGCACGTTCTCTACTGTTGAGCGTCTACTATGCAGCATGAATGCAAAAGCTTTAACGCTTCTAGTCGTACTTCATTTCCCCATTGGCATTCTGCAATTTGCAAGCCGCCACACGGAACTCTTGTCAAGGCCCCACCCGCTCATGGTCTTAGATTCTGCAAGCTCTGACTTCTCATGTCAGGATTCCGTGATAAGAAGACATGGTCTTGCCCCCCTCGAGTCTCTAGTCTCGTCGTACATGAGACGTCACTAGTCAGCCGACCACCAAAGCCACGCCTTAGCCCTAATCTCTTATTTGTACTGCAACGTCCCCGCACACCAAGGTCTACCGTCAATGCGGAGCTAACCTTGTCCGCCAAGGAAACCATCTACCGTCATTGAGGAGCTAACCTTGTCTGGTTCCGTACACGTACTCACTGACGGCATCTTGCCGCAACGGTACGAATCCTTAAATCGTATGCAACATCACCGAGTCGGACTAACGGTCGTGACTACGACTTCACCCACCATGCCTAATTAACGGAGCGGATCTCTAATGCAAAAACATGTCGGGGACGGACTCAATAGGTCCCTCTTGAACCTTCTCTCATTTGAGAGTTTGGTAAACTAGAAAGTAAAAGATTAAACATGCATCCTAAGTGTCGTTACCTTCCGACCTCTCTTCCTAGCCATTTAGCCATGAAAACCTTCGCAACAGTCTTGCGGATCACTCGGCTCGCGATTTGGAGCACCGAATAGCCGGCTTGTCTCTAGATCGATGGAACGGACTTAACTCAACCCTGTACCATATGAAATGAGCTGAAAATCAAAACACCTCTTGTGACATCCAATCCCCAATCGAGCTCGTCAAAGCAGGACACGGGCTCTGAACACGCCCGTGTCAGAGGACACGCCCGTGCATGCAGTACAGTGCTCGTCACAGGACTAATGCTGAGACACGCCCGTGTCTCAGGCCTCGAAGTCTCGACGATCGTCGACTGCGTCGACTTTGATTCGTCGAACAGACACGGCCTTGGACATCCAGGTCGTGTTCACTGTCTCGGTCGAGGATCGGGTCGGAGCTGAAGTCTGAGATGGCCACGGACAAGGCCGTGTGACCCTTACCAAGTCCCAAAGCGATCGTTGGAGTTACAGAGAAGTCCATGGCGGAGAAGATTGTGCAGGCTTTGAAGACTGCTTAGGAGGAGAGCTCCAGCTTGAGGGCGGAGTTGGAGGCTTCCAAAGCTGAGATAGCGTGTCTTTCTTCAGAAGAGCGGATACTTCAGATGAAGGCGGCTGGACTTGAAGATTACCGGGATTCCTTGGACTACAGGCACGATCAAGATTTACTTACCGAGGATGTTCGTGAAAAAGTTTGATCCCGAGAGGTTGAGGCTCAGATAGAGGATGTCCGCGAGGTTGCGCTCAGATGCGGTATGTCGAAGGTTTTACGCCTAATAGCCAAGTGTCTAAAGTGCAATGTCTCAAACCTTAGTTTTGATGACATTTCTGATGACGAAGGCGGTGAGCCCTGAGCTTGGTGTAGATATGGCCAGCGAGTAGCAGCTTGAGGTGATAGAGACGTCTGCCCCCCGAGTCCCTCTTACAAATACTTCTGCCCCCCCCCCCCCCTCCCCACGAGTGTCTTCATTTATGAAGGCAATGAGTGACGTGGTAAGTATATCGTTCATCTTTCCTTATTTGAATTGATTACTTTGTACAACATTAACTCTTCGTTTGTTGTTTGCAAATCGAAGCTCAGACACATATAACGTTCACTTGGAACGATCATTATGTGAGCTTGAAAGACGGATATCTGACTCTCTAGGAGAAGCTTCGGGCAACGGAGGCTTCAGTTGCTGCCTCCAGAGAGAAGCTAGATCGAGAAGTATCCCGTTTCCGGCGGATCGGGTCGGAGCTGAAGTCCGAGATGGAGGAAGCTCGAGCATCGTTGCAGACATAGAAGTCCATGGCAGAGAAGATTGTGCAGGCTTTGAAGACTACTCAGGAGGAGAGCTCCAGCTTGACGGCGGAGTTGGAGGCTTCCAAATCTGAGATAGCGCGTCTTTCTTTAGAAGAGAGGATACTTGAGATGAAGGCGGCTGGACTTGAAGATTACCGGGATTCCTTGGACTACATGCGCGATCGTGATTTACTTGCCGAGGAGGTTCGTGAGGATGCTTGGTCCCGAGAGGTTGAGCCTCAGATAGTGGATGTGTCTGCGAGGTTGCGCTCAGACGCAGTGTGTCAAAAGCTTTATGCCTAGTAGCCATGCGTCTAAAGTCCGACGTCTCAAGCCTTAGTTTTGACAACATTTCTGATGATGAATGTGCTGAGCCCTTAGCTTGGTGTAGATATGGCCAGCGGGTAACAGCTTATACTTTTATTTTTATATGATTGGATACATTTGTTTTTGCTTTGTTGCGTCTGATGTATGTTTGTCATCACCCTTTGATGATTTTATGTAGTGCATTTGTGTATATGTTGATATGGGTCATATGGCAGCATTGTTTTCGTTCTTTTTGCTCTTGTTGCATAGATCTCGGTGGCTGACAGAATGTAAGCATGTGGCAATGTCAGAGAGTATGACGATTCAATCCGAAGGTCGGGGAATGTAAGGATTCAATCCGACTGTGGGGCCAAGTCTGGTCAAGAGAGGACTGTCGGATAATGTAAGTATTCAATCCGGGTGTCAGAGAATGTAAGTATTCAATCCGACTGCGCGACCGCGAGGGGGGCAGGCCTTGACGATGGCGAGGCGTCGGCCCGCAGTAATGGCGGAGAATGAAATGATTTGATCCAACCGTCGGAGAATGTAAGTATTCGATCTGGTTGCGCGACCTAGCCTGACTATGAGCCGATTATCGGAGAATGTAAGTATTCAATCCGGGGGTCGGAGAATATAAGGATTCGATCCGACTGTGCGACCGCAAGGGGGGCAGGCCATGGCGATGGTGGGGCGTCGGCCTATAGTAACTGTGGAGAATTTGATGATTCGATCCAACCGCCGGAGAATGTAAGTATTCGATCCGGTTGCGCGACCTAGCCTGGTTATGAGCCGATTGCCGGAGAATGTAAGTATTTGATCCGGGTGTCGGAGAATGTAAGGATTCGATCCGACTGTGCGACCGCGAGAGGGTCAGGGCCTAGCGATGGTGGGGTGTCGGCCTGCAGTAATGGCGGGGAATGTAATGATTCGATACAACCGCCGGAGAATGTAAGTATTTGACTCGGTTGCGCGACCTAGCCTGGCTATGAGCCGATTGCCGGAGAATGTAAGCATTTGATTCGAGTGTCGGAGAATGTAAGGATTCGATCCGACTGTGCCACCGCGAGAGGGGCAGGCCCTGGCGATGGCGGGGCGTCGGACAGCAGTAACGACGGAGAATGTAATAATTCGATCCAACCGCCGGAGAATGTAAGTATTCGATCTGGTTGCGCGACCTAACGCGACCGAGGAAGTCTCGAGGCGAGAATAAGGAAAACACAATGCAATATAATCAAATCAAAAATAGTTTGCGTGAGTCGTGGCTCGCGGCTTTTATATCATAAAAAGACAGAAAAAGAAAAACTGAAAGGTAATGCATAAAAAACAATAAATAAAGCAAAACAAGGATAAGGGCAGTGTCGGCTTCTTGAACGGAGGAGAGTCTTCTTCTCTAACAAGAACCTCCTTGCTTGATAGCTGCCTTGGTGTGTTGACCCAGGCCTCCGATATCAAAGGCGACTGCTACTGTCGGCTGAGCCTGCTTTAAGTAGCAGGTGCGAGTTGCTTCCCGGTCCCCCCGAACGACCCCGATGCCTCCTGGGGTCGGGAACTTCATCGAGAGGTGCGGAACTAACGAGATTGCCTCGAAGACAGACTAAACTGGCCTTCCGAAGATAGTGTTGTAGGGTAAACTTGAGTCAATGAAGACGAATTGGATATTATGGGTAGACTGCCTCAGAAACTCACCCATCGTTACTAGCAAGGTGATTGTCCTCTGGACGGGAACAGAGTGGTTGCAAAAGCCAGAGACAGGTCCCGTGGTGGGACTAAGATGTTGCTTGACGAGCTTCATGTTGTGGAGAGCAAACAAAAATAGAACGTCGATTGAGCTCTCATTGTCTACAATGATTCTTTTGACATTGAAATAGGGATCTCCGATTCCTGCGCAGATGACGAGCGGGTCCTGATGGGGGGTCTGCAACCCTTTGAGGTCTTCATCGCTAAAGGAAATGGAGATACCTTGCGTGATCTTCGAATTCTTATGTGTTTCTACTGTCGTTTTGACTGAGAATACTTGGGTAGAGAGGAATGAGGACCCGACGATGGTTTCGATGTTTCCTACCATTTGTCTAATGTCTGGGGCCCCTTGTGGCGCGTTTTGCTGCTCTCTTCATTGGTGAGTCGCTTGTCGTCCTTACGCCTGTCCTTGCAGAAACCTTCCAAGGAGCCCTTGGCAGACAAGGCGCGCGATTTCATTCTTCAATTCAGAACATTTTTCGGTAGTGTGACGTGAAACTCACAGTATTTTGACTGGTCAATTCTGGGGTTCGGTGGCGGCACTCTCGGTCGCTGGAATGTCGGATCATCCTGAATAGCGCACAACACATTCGTGCGGGTGGCGTTTAATGGAGTGTATTCTCGAGGTGGTCGCTGACCTCTATTCCTTGGTAGATCACGGCGGCGATCGTCGTTTTTGCGCTCTTTGTGACGTCGCTCTTCTTGTCGTACGGGGGTCTGCTCCAGCCCCCTCTTCCTTTTTTGTCCGTCTTCAAACTGTTGGTGGTGCGCTTCGATAGCCTCGTCGGCTGCTAACCGGGCCTCGACCCGATGAACAAGGTCTGGATAACTGGGCACAATTTCCCAAATGAGCGTTGACTAGAAGCCGTTTGGGCGGAGTCCTCCAGGGAAGACACCTCTAAGAAGCTCGGGGTCGACCTCCGGAATTTGTCGTGCTTCTTAGGTGAAATGACAAAAGAAATCTTTGAGTGATTCTCCCTCATTTTGTCGGATACCTGAAAGGTGCGAGGGATCTCGGACAATTCTTCGATTGGCTACAAACAATTCTGAAAATTGGTACGCTAATTCTGCAAAGTTGAAGATGGTTCCTTCTCGAAGAGAATGGAACCAAGTGCAGGCCTGACCCTTTAGGGTGGTCGGGAACACTTGACAGAGTCACTGATCTGGGCACTAAAAATCCTTGATATGGTGAGGAAATGGTTGATGTGTTCGAGTGGATCCTCTGTTCCGTCGAACGTCTCGATGTTGGGAAGCTTGAAGTCGTGCGGGACTGGATGAGCTAAAACCTTGGGGAGCGAGCGGGGAGCCCTGGTGGAGAGGGTGACATGCAAAGGTGCCTTGTCGTCCAAGCTGTCCATACTATTGGGCAATCACCTCACGTATCTTGTCGCAGGTGAGGCTTTTAGTTGGCGGCACACGGGCTACTTCTTCCACATGATGTTGGCGGCCACCTCCAGCGCCCCAATGAGCGGGGTGTGTGGAACTGACGACATCCAAAAATTCTTCAGATGTGTCCTTCCTGCAGGGAGCTTGCTGAGGCGGAATGTGATCCTAATCCGGAGGCGGGATATTAGCTGTCGCAGGAGGCTGAGGAGGAGCTGGAGGAGCTGCGATATTTTGGAGGGCGATCATCTCGATCTGACGCTCCTTCATATGTTGCATGCTCCCTTCCAAGGCGGCTGCGGGCGGGAGACCGGCCTCACCGTCGAGAGTCGCGTTGACGAGTGACTGAGAGGGAGCTGGTTCAACGCGTTCTCCAGGAGGTGATCCATTGGTGGTACGGGTGCTCCTAGCCATGGGAGCAAGTCACGAGTATCACCGTACAGAGGGTACTGTCTTCCAAATCTTTAGAGGATGCTGGAAAATGGTTCCCACAGACGGCGCCAAACTGTTGCGACCAAACTCGACGTCCCGGTCCGATCGGATTAACTTAGACCTTTTTAGCCCACGAGACGGTCGAGCGCGCACACAGTCAATGAAAGAGAAGATGTATACACGATGTTTTGGCGTGAAAAAACCCTTCAACCGGGTAAAAAACCACGCAACCGGATCTGTGCCGATCGAACTCCACTATATGCTCTTCGGTTACAGCTTTTTTGGAGAGTCGAGGGCGACAGGTTGCTCCTCGTTACACTTTGAAGGTGAGAGAGAATTACTTAGGCTCACGGCGGGTAACAACCTGCTCCGAGCGAGACTATTTGCTAGGGGATTACGGTCGAACGGGTACTTATTGTAGGAGGAATTTCCTGTTCGTCGATCGTTTGTGGACTTAAGCAGATTTTGGTGGAGAGACCGTGACTTGCCAGTGGCTCGGAGAAGGCTTGAAGGAGACTTAAAGATGGCTTGAAGGTGGCTCGTAGGAGAAATCTGACAGAGCTCTGGCCCGAGTGGGAAGAAAACTGAGAAACCAAAAGACGATAAATGAGGAGGCCTGGGGGTCTTTTTATAGCCTCCAGGTGTTTACGGTGGTTATGTGACTATCTGCACACCGTAACCACCAATATCACAGTTATGAGTATGATTTTGGGGAAACATTAATCGTATATTTAATTTTACTAAATGCAGACCCTCACTAAAACGTGTCACCCCATTACTGGAGGTGGGTACGAAAGTGGTTACCCACGCATCGGACGACCGCGATCGTGGCAGAATGATCGAATGGCAGGGACGACGTTAAAGGAGGGCAAGAGAGGCGGCCGGCCCCGGCGGAGCCGGTAGGCCGCCGGCACGGCACCGGTCGGGGGTGTAGCTGGCGAGGGGCGGCCGACCGCACCCGGGCGGTGCACCGGGCGCGGACCCGGGCGGTGCACCGGGTGCGGCCCCGGCACCGGCCACCGAGCTTGGCGCCGGCCGAAAGGCTCGGTACCGGCCAGCCGCAAGGCTCGGTCGGCCTGGAGCCGGTCTGAGCAGGGAGCGGCCCGCTGATCCTTCCCTGCCAAGGGGCGGGGAGTGGCCGACCGCACCCGGCCCCTCCCGCAGCCGCCGCGGGAGGGAAGGTCCTCCGCCAGCCGTGGTGGTAGGGGGGAGCACCGTGCCTTGCGGCCGCGGACGCGCGGCCGCACGGTGTGGATTCCGGCCGGCCCGCCGGCCCGCCGGCGGCGGGAGGGGGACCCGAACAGTTCCGGGAAGACGATCCCGTGCGCGGCGGTTCCCCCATGATCCCATTTGGATGGTGGAATCATGGGGAAGTGGGCTAATCGCACCTTAAATGTATTATAAAATGGACTTGGCCCCATCAAGACTCCCCTTCGGTTTGGACATTAAAGCTCGCCCAAATTTGAACCCTTCAAAGTTTGGGTCAACTGTGGTCATCGATCCAAGGAACAAGTTTTTATCGCACGGAAAGGCAAACCCTGCTCCATTTCCGTTTGAGAAAATCGTCGTGAACTCTTTCAATAATTCACCTATTCTTCCTCAAAACATTGTCATGCCACCTAAACCTACTCCACCAATTGGGGGCTAACCAAACGAGAGTACGTTGATTAGGAACAGAGCGCTACAGCTCGACGCTGCCAAATCTGGAAACTTCTCCAAGGGTTTAGAAGGTGTGTATTCAAGAGTCAGTAAGTATTAAATACAATGTATTGCATTTATGAGAAGAAATATATTTAATTCTTGTCTTGTAATAGTTTTGCAGTATGGAATGAAATATTTTGGAATTGAGCCCCGAGCTAAAATCTGCTCCGCTTCCCTGTTATTCACCTCTCTTCTTCTTTATTCCCTGCCTCTACTGCTTTCCTAACTGTTAGAGTTGGTATATATGCAATATTTTAATGTTATTGAGTTTAGTCTCACACCGTCTATCGGTGTTGGGTGTCATGTTGTAGTTCCTATTTAATGCCCCTATGAGGATGAATATATTTGCACCTTCTATTTCATTTCTCCTTTCTACATGGTATCAGAGCGAACGTTCTGAAGACCTAAATAAATTTTTTCCCCCGCTTCCGCACTTTTCTCTCCCCCCCCCCCGACCCGTGCTTCCGCTTCCGCTCGCCTGCTAGGGCTCGACGGGCGCTTCTCACCCCCCTGCTCCCGTCTACGGGATAGGCCCTTGATTCCGGAGACGGGAGCGGGACATTCTCCCTGTACAGCTCTCCCGACGGATTCTTCTCCCGACGTCGCCATCCGCTGCTTCCGCCGCTGCTGTGCGCTGCCTGCGACATCGACGGCTCGACTGCTCTGCTTCTCCGGCTTGTCTTCTTCTCCTCCGACGGTGCTACTGCTACTTCATCTTCTCCGGCCCGGCCTTCTTCTAGTCAGTTGCGCCTCTTGCCGCTACTCATCTTCTCCGGCCTGCTGCTCTGCCGCTTCTTCTTCTCCGGCCTGCTGCTGCAGCCGCTTCTTCTTCTCCGGCCTGCTGCTGCAGCTGCTTCTTCCCCGGCTTCTGTCTGCACCCGCTGCAGCTCTCTTCTTCTCCGGCATGACTGCTGCTCTGCGCTGCTTCGTCTCCGGCCTCGTTTAGGGTTTAATGTTGCTGTTTTTTTTTTCTCTTTAAGTTTTCTTGTTGTTGTGGTGTGTCAGTGTGGTCTCTTTACGATTTTGGCCCCTTCTTTCATGTGATCTGGGTTCATGTACCCGACGAGGGTCCCACACGTGCACGTGGTCTACGTCAGGGGGAGTGTACGCCACGGCCTCCAGGCATAGTCTATGCCTTCATGCATGTATTCCACGTGGGGGGGAGTGTTTGTGATAACGGCGACTCGGATGCCTCTTTCCCGACTCCTGCCTCAATCACACATGGCTCCCAGGTCGATCTCGTATGTTGTTTGTGTCTCCTCGTTATTTTCTCTGGATTTGATAGGATTGGTTTGGTCTTTCGTGGTTGACCTAGTTTCCGCTCCGAGTGTATCCAGCGTGGTCATGGTCGGTTTTGTGGACCAACGTCGTGTGGCTCTTGCTCGGTTGAAGTATCCCCGACGACACGCGGTTGGGCCTCGGTGGCTGTTGTTTTGTCACACGCTGTCAACCTTCTTGTACCTTCCGTTTTATGTTGTGTTCAAGCTGTATGACCCCCTTCAGCTTGAGGGGGAGTGTTAGAGTTATTATATATGCAATATTTTAATGTTATTGAGTTTAGTCTCACACCGCCTATCGTTGTTGGGTGTCATGTTGTCATTCCTATTTAATACTCCTATGAGGATGAATATATTTGCACCTTCTATTTCATTTCTCCTTTCTACACTAACAAATATTGAGAAGAGTAGCAAAACAAATAATATTGATATTGATACTCATTTGTGTTGAAGGAAAAAATACCACTATACAAAAATGAATTGTCGAATATTTGGATGTAGGGACTTTGGAATAGCAAGTAAAAAATAATTAGACGCGATAAATTAGGAGGTTGCAATCAAGCAAGCAACAAAATTTTTCTCCATTAATGCAAACTATATAAAAATTACTTGTCCTAACCGTTCAGGGATAACTCCTTGGGGCTAAGAACATGGAAATAAAGATATAAAAGTTTGTCCAAGAAAGAAAGACCATATTTCTGAGTTCCATCAATTTGGTTGAATGAATTTGATGGAAGCTTGAAATAAAGAAATAATTTTTGTCATATGCAATTGTTCAAACTTATTATGCTATGAATCAACTACTCTTATAAATGTATAACCATCTTCTTTAGAGAGCTAACATTTTGTTTGTATTAAAAAATTTCTTAATGTGCCTAAGTTTTCAATTGCTCTAGCATGTATTAGAGTTCACAAAAGTTAACATGATTTCACTACAGGCTTTAGACTATGGTCAGACTATTTATAAGATTAATAAGGATGATAATGAAGATACTGGGAAATATTTAAAAATAATGAATGGATTTCAAATAAAAACAAAACATATAGAACACTTGACCACATAAATTGATAAGAAGCCCCACAAATAAATAAATTAAATTTACAGTCTTATTATTTACATAGTGACACAGGGCAAATCTATAGGTGGCGGGAAAACTGTGGCCTAACCCTACATGTTATGCAAAGTCTGACGATTAGACCACAATTAAATAATAAACTTTAACATCTCACACAAATGATTCAAGACAAGGCAAAATAATTTAATTAAGCGAAGCAAGCTTAGGCTTTCCTCCGCGTGAAGGGCCAAAGCAGGAGCGCGCGGCGAATAGACTCTGCAAATCACAATAATAATCTAACAAATAACTACCATGCAAGATATTCAAAACAAGTACAAGACCCAGTCCAATATAAATATGTTGAAAATAATAATCGATAACAACAAAATCTCACCAAAGAGTGGACTGACCAAGACACTGAAAAATCCGGAGCCGGAGATGCGTGTACGGCGATCGCGTGTGGAATCGGTGGCATGGAAATATTGGAGGTGGCTGTCTTTGGTGGTGGAAGGTGGAACCGGGCCGGAAATGAATATATCCGGTCAAGTAGAGATGGATCCGGGCGAGGAGGGGATGAATCTGATGTGTTGGAAGGGGTAGGGGCAGTAGATGTGGTGAGGAGTGAGTTGGCGGGCTAGATTTTGACTAATAAATCAAGATCTGGACAGATCTGGACAGATCTGAAGTTGGGGGAGTTGGGTGGTCCCACAGGGATAGGGAGGGGCGGCAGTTGGTTTGCATCCAAAGTGAGGCAGGGGGGAGGAGCGGTGGTGGACCTGGAGGGTGGAGGGGGGCTGGCGGCGGCTGGAATGGGGTTGGACAGAGGCTTCCAACAGGGAAAAAAAGGTGGTCGGAGGGGGGGAAAAGCTCAAGAAGTGGCTGAAAAGCGGGGGAAATGAGCCTAAGCTGCGACCGAGAAAAGGGGGAGAAATGGGGCGGTAGACTGTAGCTGGCCGGCGGCTGATTTGGGGGTTGTGGGGGCTGCGGGAGAGAGTTTGGGAGGGGAAAAGGAGCCTAGGGTTAGGGCAAACCTTGAGGAAGGAGATACACACCTAGGAGTCGTCACCTAGGGTTCCACGGAGTCGACACCGTGGGATGATCGTGAGAATCCGGGAATCAACTCTCCAAATTCTGCAATGTCTTCAAAACCAGCCCCTACTCATCTATTTATAAGAAAACAAAGACTAGGACATCCCACCTTCAATGACTATGATTGGCTGGAGGCGGGACCACTTAAAATACACTAAAATAAACCAAAATTAATAAAGTAGCATATGATTTTGACTCTCGGCATCAGTCCGGACACATCCGTGGAGTCTGATCGTCGATCCAGGCACATCACATATGGAAAGTCACCAATTAGCCTCGAACGAGCTCAAAACCCGTCTTCCACTGCAGGTCCTCGTCTCTGTTCCGCATCACATAGTAGTGTAGCTAGTGCAACAAATAATTTAGAGTTCACAGCTCATTTGTATAGTAATAAAAAAATATGGGCAATGCTAATATAATAATAAGAGTACCTAATATTTACAACAAACCTACACAATTTTGCTAATTCAAAGAACGTGCCTGAGAACTGATGCGAGAAGAGGAATATGTGTTGGTGTGAAAAGTGAAGGATTTCATGACATCACACCTAGGATTCTTGAATAATTCCAGGAGAGAAGAAATGTTCAAGCTTTAAGGCCAAAAACACACTTATTAATCATCAAAATAAAAAAAACTGTTCTCTCCATATGAAGTCTAGCCATTGATAATGCAAGGGAGGCCTACACATATAAAGTACGCAAAAAAGAAGAAAATAATAACAGAAAAGTATTAATGGGCCTTCATCAATTTTAACTTTTCTATGATAGCAAATGATGCCATACTGGAGCTAAATTGTACTCTTAAATGTTAAAGATCCCACTGTCATGCAAGTTGATTTAAGTATGTCATGCACGTTGATTTAAGTATGGTCAACAATCATCCAAAATTACTTCAAATATAATAAAACTGGCACACTTTGCCGCACTCATATGAGCAAGGATTTAACTTGCAAACTTGTACATTTTACTTTTGATATGAGTGAGGCAGTGGAAGTAAATTTTTTGGACTTTCGATATTTGATTCTTGGAAAGAGAAGGGTATGGTGCCGAAGAAGAAACCCAGGGAGGTATAAATAAGGGGGCGATTTAGAAGCTTAGAAGATTAATGCCTCGAAGGAAGAGATGAGAGTTAGAGATAAAGAAAGCGCTAACAAATCCTACAGTCAGTGGAAGGGATGATGATCAACTAGAAGAAAGAATGGTGGATGACAAGCTATACCTTATGTCCATGACTTGCAATGCATCGACAAACACAAGTACATCAATGTGCAACATTCAGGGGTAGAACAGAAACAACAGTGATGTTAACAACAAACTGGATTAAGGAAATCTTAAGATTACCATGTTCATACCTATTGGGTATGGAGCACTTTCAAATCCAAAAGCAAAACTAAAATAATAATAAAGTGTGAGGGAGACAATAAGAAGGAATGAACACTTACTGGCTTTTCATGATTTGAAGTAACTGATGGCATAGGATGAATGCTGAAAGGCTTGGCATTTTTATTAAGATTTTCAACCGTGTTACTGCCATCAAATGGTCCAGGTAACTCAACTGGAATGGAGTTTTTACCTGAAAAACGAAAACAAACAATTTGTGCTGACAAAATTTTATACTACAACCAAAAATCTAAGTATTTTGAACCTAACAACATCATTATTTCATGTTAAGAAAATCTCATTCGTGCTAGGATTACCAACAAGCAAGTTCTTCATCAGTCTGATAGTCTTTGCTTGAATCATTTGGCTTATATCACTACTCCTAGTTTGATATAGACAACGAACCAAAAAATGGCATTTTTATTACAGAATTATCCTAAGGAGATAAAGAAGAAATAACTAAAATGAGATTCAAAACAAAAACTGCTAAGCTTGAATCAAAGCTTATAGGTTTGTATGTCTTTTACAACTTATTACACAGAAGATTATAAATTTTGCTCACATGTTATGGACTTTTGAGTAACATTGCAAGATCAGCTGATGATCATACCAGAACAAAGCCCCAGCAGACGGCGTCTCCTCATGCTAACCATGGTTCGCAGTAGTATATACCTATGCAAAAAGGTGAGAATATTAAGCAGAATGACAATTATATTTGAAATAAAGATATATCACGGACATATTAGATCTACAGGTCAAAATTATTAAATACGTAAATCAATTCCATATTGGCTGGCCATCTATCCATATCGGCGGTTTTTCAGCAGATTTCGCGAGCGCGGTAGCTAGAACGACAGACCGCACTGCCGCCAAGTGTGGCTTTCATGCATGGACATTCATATTTTTCAATGAATGATGCAAACTATGACATTTACAAAATAGTCGCAAACTTTTTTCAATGAATAAAATTTGATTTCCAAAGTACTTTAGACCTGTAGTTCAGCTATCTCTAATTCTCTAGTGTATTCTAAAGCTTCCACGCTTAAATTACGGAAAATTTCTCCTTGCAAATACAAGAGAACAAGGTAAGCAAATAAAGGAACTTTGTTCTCCATTTAGGGCTATCTTAGAGAGAAATTTATATTGCTTCATTTATAATGTAGAAGATCACGGGCATGATTTCAGAAACACAATCGATGCTATGTTGGGTAAGTGAATTATGTAAATAGATTCCTGCCTCCCAAAAGGAGATCCAAATGTGCTCTGTGAGCCCTATCTCACCAGTAATCAGCAAATTTTCTAAGAAATCCTTACTCAAAGAGTCAAAGTGCCAATTCCCCAAAAATCAAGAGTTCCGTTGAAGATTACATAAGAAGACATTGTATTTAGCCCACGTAATATGGCCTATTGGGCCAATTCCTCACTTATGCTCCTTTAGTCCTACATCTTGTATTGATTCTTAGCTCCTTCCTTCTTCTCTATATAAGGATTATCTCTGTACATGTATGTGCACAAGAAAGAATAATATTTTAAATGTTTTTTCTCACTTCGTACATGGTATCAAAGCAGCGATCCATTGCCTTCTACGTGATTGAGCCCTTACTCTTGTCTGTTCACCTTGCGCGGACTCCCTCACTGTAACCCCCCCCACCCCACCCAGTGCGGCCTCCCCAAACAACAGCCGCCAGAGGTCCCTCTACTCTCATTTGGTGCCTCCTGCTTAGACCCTCCTCGCTTTTATTGGACTCATGTGTCGCTTTTTGGGACCCACCGTCGCTTTGAAATTGCAACCACCCGAACCCTTCTTTGAGACCGCCCACTCCCTGCCAGCAAGGTCGTCTGGGCCTCTCCTTCCTATGTGGTCGCCCCGACCTCTTATTGAGGCCATCTCTACAACCACCCGGACTCCCCTCCGTGTTTGTGCAGACTCCCTCTTGCAATCGCCCAGACTCCTCTTTGCGGCTTGGTCAGATTCCACTTCGTGGAAGGCCCAAGCATTCTGCGGTCCACTTTGGTGACCTTGGGTGGACTCCTCCTTTAGGTGCCCCCACATACACACACACACACACACACTCCAGTCCGCCTCCTTTTGAGAGTCTTGTGCGGACTCCTACCTGAAGTTGCACCTCCTCTTGGGCACTCCTATTTGAAGTCGTGCATCCCACTGCAGCTCCAGCTCGCCTCCTCCTTGAGGCCATGCTTCCTCATGGGCGGACTCCTCCTTGAGGCAACGATACCTCTTGGACGAACTCCTCTTTGAGGTCCCTTCCCTACAGATGTTGCCCGCCCGAACTCCTCTTGAGGCTTGGGCGAACTCCTCCTTGAGTTCACGCCTCCTCTTGCTACTTCGGCCAGCCTCCTCTTGCTACTTCGGCCAGCCTCCTCTTGCTACTTCGGTCTGCCTCCTCTTGCTACTTCGGTCTGCCTCCTCTTGAGACGATGAGAACAAGTGTTGCTCCCGCTTCCTCGACCCTTCCTGCTCTTGCTTCAACCCCTCTCCCTGATGTGAAGGATGAACTTTGGATTACTACTATCTTGCTCGTCGGCGAGAATAATTTTGTGGAGTGGGTACACTCGGTGCGCCGTGTTCTTTAGACCAAAGGGCTTCTTCATCATCTCACTCGGAACCCCCCCCCCTCCCCCCACGTAACCTACCGAGCAATGGCCTCGGGATGATGGTCGCGTTCAATCTTACATTTTGAAATCCATGGACAGTGAACTGTACCGGATGGTATGTACCATGACACTAGTAAAGCAATGTGGGATGAGCTCCACTCTTTTTACTCTTGGAAAGATAGTCTTCAACACTTATTTGATATTTTCATGTCCATTCAAAACATCAACTTGGGAGCGGTGGGGGCCTCACATCTTATGTTGCCCAATCCAAGACTATTAAGGCTTGAATTCAACACCAACCTCCAACACTTGATCTTGTTGCTCAACGGGTTCAGAAAGAAGCTTTTGGTATTGCCTTGATTGGCTCGGGTTCTTCCTCATCTCTACGGTGTTTGGGCACATATCCTTTCTTATATAGTTATATTATTATTCCCTCGTTGTACAATGTTTGTTTAATGATATTAAAGGTGTCTATTGTGTACATAGAGAAGGATGGCCTAGAGGAAGGGGCATTGTCAACGTATAGCATACACTCTTGAAGGAGTAGGCTGACGTAAAGGACTATAACACCATGATATGACGTGGTCATCTTTTGTTATGTTTATTTTACTTGTCGTATTCTTTTTATCGTTCTCACATTTGTCAGGAGGGGTTATATAACTCCCGACTCCTTGTTTTGGGATTATCTTGTATCTTGGATTTGAAATCAATTGCAGCATAGAGCTAGCCAAGTGGGATCTTCCCCATGAAGTTCATTTCCCTCCCCACCCGCAATATTGGTCCGACCTAGCCTCCTCACCTGCATCGCGTGCCGCCGAGTTACGTTCCGCTACCTTCTCTTTGTTGACATTGCCAATAGATCCAAACCTCACTCTTTGTCGATGACACCGCCAGATCGAGCCCTTGTTGACGCCTACATCGGAATGCCCAGCCAGATCGATTCTGTCCACCACCTCCTGCGACTAGATCGATTTTGTCGCCTGCCACGGCCGCCAGATTCCATTTCCACTGCTTCGCACCGCCTGCCAGCTCCTTCGACCGCAACGCCGACCAGCTTTCTTCCTCCCAGCTCTCTTCGCGACTAGATCTGCTTCGTTGCAAGCCCTGCAGCGCTCGTCCGCCGGACAACTAATCTATGATGGGTCCTGGCACTACGACGGTAGTGCCCGACCACTCGTGCGATGACTGACGCCCACCTCGACGCCGTCAAACGTCACCTCGACGACCAAGCCAACTATCTCGCATCGATTCAAGCAATTCTCCAATGCTTGGAGGCCCTTGATGCCCGGTTGGACAACCACTCCTCTACACCACCGCCCGGGGAGGATCCCTCCCTTTCACGGATCAGTCTGCCTCCCCGTCGACCCTACCTCCACTCGCCGCGTTGTTCTCGGCCCACGTGCCAAACTCCCTCGAAGTTCCTCACTTCAATGGCACTGATCCCCTGGGATGGATTGCAAAGGTAGACAATTTTTTGATATTCACGGCACCCAGGAGGGACAAAAGGTCCCCCTGATGATCCTTGTCATGGAGGGCTTCGTCCTCCACTGGGTTTGTTGGCTATGCCAGTCGACCCCACTGCTTTCATGAGCCGACCAGGCACAAGAGCTGGTGAAGCGCTATGATCGTCGGTACTCAAGCAAGGTGGTAGAGAGCATATGTGCCCTCCAAGACACCTCTTCAGTCGATCAATACATCGACGAGTTCAACGAGCTCGTCAACCACGTCCTCGAGCTCCCTCCATAGCATTACCTTGGATTCTTTCTTCAGGGTCTTCAACCCCACCTTCGCTCCCGCTTGCGCACTCAATAAGTGTAGGGGATGCCCCTGACTACCTCTGACGGCTCCCCTCCCCCCAACTTCCAACAAGGGAACCACAACATCCAGTCACCCCACCCATGGCAATCTCTCCTCCTAGGCCACCACGACCGACCTCCCCTCATCGCCTTTCCACATAGGAGTACAACGATCTACGCGGGAAGGGTTTGTGCTTTCGTTGTAAGCAACCCTATTCTGCGACATACGTTTGTCTGTTGAAAGAGTTGTGGGTTCTCATGTGTGATTACGAAGATGAGGTGACAACCGCTGATCTTGAGGCCCAGCTACTAGATGATGATCTTCCAGAGGAGGCATCTCAGGACCCCGCACTATGAAGGTGGACAATTCTTTGATATTCAAGAGGAAAAGAAGTCAAAAGGTCCCCTTGATGATCCTTTCCAAGGAGAGCTCCGCCCTCCACTGGGTTCGTTGGCTATGTCAGACGACCCTAATCCTTTCATGGGCCGACTTGGCACAAGAACTAGTAAAGCGCTATGATCGACGGTACTCAGGTAATGCGGTGGAGAGCATATGTTCCCTCTGAGACACCTCTTCAGTGGATCAGTACATCGATGAGTTCATCGAGCTCGTCAACCACATCCCCGGACTCCCTCCAGATCACTACCTCGACTTCTTTCTTCAGGGTCTCCAACCCCACATTCGCTCTCGCTTGCGCACCCATCATCCTTGTGATATCTTTGATGCGATGGAGGTTGCCTGTTTGGTGAAAGAAGATTTCTCAGTACGTGTGGGGGCCTCCCCTGACTGTCTTCGGCGGCTCCATCCCCCCAGCTCGCCCGAAGTACATTACTCCCCCCCCCCCGACTTCCAACAGGGAAACCACTGTATCCAGCCGCCCCAACCAGGTCGGCATTTCCTCCTAGGCCACCATGGCTTCCCACCCCTCATCACTTTTCCACACAAGAGTTCTACGATCTGTGCGAGAAGGGTTTGTGTTTTCGTTGTAAGCAACCCTATTCTTTGACACACATCTATCCATTGAAAGAGTTGCAGGTTCTCATGTGTGCTGACGAGGACGAGGTGATGACCACTGATCTTGAGGCCCTGCTACTAGATGATGATCTTCCAGAGGAGCCGACGCCACTCAGCCTTTGGCATTTGAAGCTTTCATGTTCTTCTACGGGGGCATCTCAGGAACCCATACTATGTAGCTCCAGGTACGAATATAGGGAACACCAAGGGTGTTCATGATTGATAGTGGCGCAAGCCACAACTTCATATTCCATGACCTCTTGGCGCGCTTACAGTTGTCTTATGATCTGACGCCGAGTTTTTTAGTCTACCTCGGTGATGGTCGTTGATTGCCAACTCGAGGCCTCTGCCACGACCTCTCTCTGCAATTGGGTGAATATGTCGCCTCCACAGATTTCCATGTTTTCCCTTAGGCGTGGTCAACATCATTCTGGGCATCACCTGGTTGCAAACATTGGGCGACATCAACCACAATCGAGCCTCAACGCGTATGAATTTCAAGTGAGCCAACGGCCATGCACGCTTTCGGGCGATGCATCCCTCCAGCGGATCGCCATCTCTTCTTGCGCAGTTTACTGGACTCATTCGATAGATTTTTCCGCCCTCTTATGCAAATCACGACGTCGAAGACCGAGCAACTACCACCACCACTTGCTTCCCCTACGCCTCAGCTGTACCGCCTCTTGGAGTCCTTTGCTTCAATGTTCAATCCGTTGCCAAGCCTCCCACCGCCGCTCACCACCGACCACAGTATTCCGCTCCAAGAGGCCATCCGAACGATCTCAATCCGCCCTTACCGCTACGGACACATCTAGAAGGACTAAATTGAACGCTTCGTGACCGATAAGTTGATCGTCGGCTTGATCCGGCCGAGCGCAAGCCCATTTTCCAGTCCAGTCCTTGTCTGTAAGGACGATAGTTGGAGATTTTGCGTGGATTCGTGAGCTTAACAAAGCCACCGTAGCAGACAAGTATCTTACTCCAGTGATATAGGAGCTTCTGGATGAGTTGAGTGGGGCTATTTATTTCTCCAAGATCGACCTCCGTTTTGGTTACCACTAGATCCGAATTTGTGCGGAGGATGTTCTGAAGACCACTTTTCGCACGCATGACGGCTACTACGAATTCTTGGTTATGTTGTTTGGTCTAACCAACGCCCCGAAAACCTTCCAGGACACAATGAACGACATATTCACGACGGTACTCTGTAAGTATATTTTGGTTTTCTATGACAACATACTTATTTAAAGCTTGAAGTGGCAAGATCACTTACGCCACCTGGAAACCACCCTGGAGACCCTACAATAGCATTCATTGGTCGTCAATCTGAAGAAATGTGTGTTTTCTCAACACGAGATCTCCTACCTGTGACACAATATCTCTGCACAGGGTGTGGCAATGGACCTAGAAAAGATCAAGGTAGTTCTGCAATTGCCGCCACCGCACTCCTTACGTGAGGTTTGAGGGTTCCTCGACTGACAAGATCTTTTGGTGGTCCCCTGAGGCAGCTACCGCTTTCACATCTCTACAATAGCCCTTGGTGACGGCCCAAGTTCTATCCATGCCAGATTTCACTCAGGCTTTCACATGGAGTGTGATGCCTCCGGCTAGGGCATTGGCACGGTGCTTATGTAGGTCGGGCTGCCAATCGCATACTTCAGTCGCTCTTTCTCTTCTACCATTCGGTCCCGCTCGGCGTACAAGAACGAGTTGATGGAACTCGTATTGGTGGTTCAGCATTGGCGGTCGTATATCTTGGGGAGGCACTTCATTGTCCGCACGAATCATTAGAGTCTTCGGTACCTTCTCAGTCAGAAGATGACCAACCTGTCACAGCAGCTTTGGGTAGCAAAGCTATTGGGCTATGACTTTACGGTTGAATTCTACTCGGGTAAGTTCAACTTAGCGGCAAACACCTTATCCCGTCAAACAGCATCTGCGGAGATGACAACATATCATGCCCAATTTGGCAGGAGGCTGAGACTTCACAGAGGGGGGTGGAGACCGATCCGACCTTGGGAGTCATCATGGAGCGCTTACGAACTTATGCGGACACTTGCCCCCCATACAACCTCCTTGAAGGCCATATGTTCTATCGGGGGCGGTTGGTAATTTCATCATCTTCCGCAAGCATTTCGTGGCTCCTGACTGAGGTCCATACTACCCTGACAGCGGGCCATTCTGGAGCATTTTGTACTTACCGCCGCCTCGCATCGACATTCTATTGGGATGGAATGATGCGTCACGTGGAGGAATTCATGGCAGCATGCCTCGTCTGCCAGTGCTCGAAGTACGATGTCGCATTTCCGGGAGGCCTTCTGCAGTATTTGTCTATTCCCGACCACATATGGGAGGACTTGGCGATGGATTTAATTACGCGCCTCCCTCGGTCCACGGGCAATGATTGCATCCTTGTGGTGGTGGACCGACTGTACAAATACGATCACTTTATATACCCTTACGCCACCCATTTAAAGCTCCAATGGTGGTCGAGGTGTTCATTTCCAGCATACTCCGACTACATAGCTTCTCTCGTTCCATTGTCAGTGATCGCGATCCGGTGTTTATGAGTTCCTTCTGGGAGGAATTTTTCAAACTTCAAGGCACGCAACAACGAATGCCACTCAGAAGTACCAAGTGTTTATGAGCTTTGCAGAGTATGTTTAGAGGATGGTGTCCAAGACGGCGATGCCACTCAGAAGAGCTAACAGAGGACAAAATCGTCGGAGGAGAGGGGTCAAGGATGTAGAGACCATTAGACAGATGTCATTTTCCAATGATAGACTGCGTCTTGCGATCCTACACAACACAAGAGGTGGAGGAGAAAGTTACATAACAATCAAGATCTTGTATAAGACGGCTAATTGATAGGATATTGAAGGGCGAGCCAGGAACATGAAGAACCGAGTGAAGAGTGAGAGACGATGTAAGAGTTACGTCAGCGAATCCAACGACTGGAGTAGTGTCTCCATTGGCGACAGTAATGAACTTAGGATGCGCAGAATTCAAGTATCATGATGGTTTTGTTGAGGTAATATGATGTGTGGCCCCGAAGTCCATAATCTAGGAGGAACTGTGGGCAAGGCAGGAAATACCCCCATCAAAAATAGACACAATAGATCCAGATGAGCTGCATGTCAACTCTTGTAGCCGCTGTAGTTAAGTGCACAAATAGGCAATGTCGACATGAACACTATATGGAGCATGGATGGCCATTACAAGGGCCAGCCTGGGCGACCAGTCGAACAGCCTCGACGAACCGATGAGCGAGCAGCAGTGACAGATCAAAGGGCAGCTGCGGGCACCAGACGACGGAGCAGGTCGCCACTAAGCCCAACCCGCAGCTAACAGGGGCGGCTAGGCACAAAGCTGGGGCAGGAAGCCAGGGACGAGAGAAATAGCGACAAGAAAAGTCTGTGCGACAAGCAACCCGCACGGGCACAGAAAGAGACCGGTGCGGCTTGGAGAAGAGAAGATCGTAGCGACAAGAGGAGAAGATCGTGCGGTTAGAGACAGGAAGCAGCGGCTAGGAGAACGATCGTCGGAAAGATCCCCCTTGGCAACTAGGGAAGGAGGTCGGGCGCCAGAAACGGCCGCGGTTTAGGATAGAGGAGATCGCAGCGGCAAGGATCCGCAGCAGAGAAGCCAGCGACAAGAAGGTCGCCGCGAGAAGAAGAGAAGAGAGATCGGCAAGACTGGTCGCGGCTACAACAGAGGAGAGACGCGGCTAAGGATGAAAGACCGCGCGAGAAGGGTGGAGGGGTGGTTCCACGGGAGGAAAGCCGCGGCTAAGGATGGATGTCCGCGGGCAAGAAGAGTCCGCGTCGAAGAGGTCGCGGCAACGAGAGAAGGTGTCGCGACTAGAGGAGAGAAGGTCACGCGAGAAGGCTCGTCCTGCTGGTAACCGCAGAGACACGCATGCGACAAAGAAAGAGGAAGTCGCGCGGAAAGGATGAGAAGGTCGCGCGAGAAGAGGAAGGAGAGGCCCACCTGGCAGGAGCAGAAGACGGAAGACCGCAGGAGATGAGCGGAAATCAGGGCGGGTATAAGCCGCATGAAGCTGGCGGGTAGAAGGAATAAACCGCTAAAAGATGGCGGGTAGGAGACCGCATGAGAGGCGCGGATAGGCAGCGGTTAAACCGCAGACGGGCGGTTAAAAAAAAAGTAAACTAACCGCCCAAAGCAAGAGGTAGGACCGTATGGCTCTGATACCATGTAAAAACGTTGAGTAAACCTTGTATATACTTCTTGAACATCAAATTACAAGTGTGAGTACAAATATATAGGGAGAGAGAGAGAGAGAGAGAGAAATGTTGAATACAAGATGTGAGACTAAACATCCTAGTTAAGAGGCTAAATGAGCCTTTACATATATCATTCAACAAGTTCTATCAACCACCCACAGGCGGATGGGCAGTCCCGGGTTATGAACCGCTACTTCGATACCTACTAGCGTTGTTTCACCTCCGACAGCCCCCGTGACTGGAGCAGATGGTTGGGTTGGGCAAAGTTATCTTACAACACTTCCATTATTCAGTCGACATGAACCCCTTCCAAGATGTCTACGTCTGCCCACCACCCACTGTGAATCACCTTTCGAGGGAATGTCTTGTTGGGGTAGTGTGCACTCAGCTCTTGTACTGGGATGAGATTCTCAGGATATTTAAGACTCACATCCATCGCGCTTAGGAGAAGATGATCCACCATGCGAACAAGCGTCGGAGGGATGTTCATTTTCAAGTGGGGGATGTGGTATTCGTTAAGCTTTGACCCTACCGTCAAACTTCAGTAGCGACTCGCTATCATCCCGGGCTATTTGCTGGCTTCTACGGCCCGTTTCAGGTGATCACCCGGATCGGCGAGGACCGCAAGGTGTCCTACCGCTTACATCTACCCACCCATAGTCGCATCCATCCAGCCTTCCACGTGTCCCAGCTCAAGCGAGTGGTAGGAGAACACTTGGTCGACGAGACCCTCCCACCGGGTATTGCATCTGACGGCTCCACCATTTATCTTCTAGAGGCGATCTTGGACCGCAAACCCGTCAGGGTGGAGGGTCGGGTCCGGGAATAAGTTTTGGTCGCATGGCGACAACGCCCTCACTTCAATGCGACGTGATTGGACCGCGACGACTTTTGCATCAAGTTTCTGAAATATTGCCTTGAGGACAAGGCAAATTTTCCAAATGAGGGTATTGCTAAGGACATAGAAGCGGATGGCCTAGAGGAAGGAGCATCGTCAATGTGACGCATATACTCTCGAAGGAGTAGGCCGACAGAAAGGACTACAGCAGCATGATATGGCATGGTCGTCTTCTATTATGTTAATTTAACTTGTCTATTCTTTTTATCGTTTTTACATTTGTCGGGAGGGGTTATATAACTCTCGACTCCTTGTTTTGGAATTATTTTGTATCTTGGATTTGAAAGCAATTGGATCCTAGGGCTGGCAAAGTGGGATCTTCCCCTTGGAGTTCATTTCTCTCCCACCCGAAACTGTGTCGATGCCACCTGATCTTTTGGTGTCCTCTCATCTGGCTTTTCTACATCATGTCTCTCACAACAGACCTCCACCCTCCCCTACTCGTGGCGGTTGTGCAACCCCGTATTGGCCAAGTAGACTCAGTAGATCAGAAGGTCAGAGCAACCTGAAGGAGGAGTGAGTGCAGCAAGGGGGAGTGCACTCGCCAACTATGGGCGAATGCACCCCTGACAACTCGCACCCGCCCCCGATATGGGCGAAGTGCGAGTACCCAGCCTCACCGGGTACTCGCCAACCCCAAGCGAGCATGCCTCAAGTGGCGTGGACTCCCCCTAGGGAGTGACCCATTTTCCAGGAAATCTCATTTAGACCTGCATTTAGCCATTCTAAAGAGTGAAATTCCGCTATTTGCAGACCAATTTGGGCTGCAATTAGTAAAACCAAAAGACGGGATTCTGCTATCCGCAGACAATTTTTAAAAAACTATAAATAGACCTACAAGGGCACCTTATGAGGGACTTTTTTGCTTCCTCACTCCTTTGGTTGTTTCTGGTTGGCGAGAGCTCCAGCACTTTGTCCACCGTGGTTTCGAGGCTGACAGTATGGTGCTCTCAAGTGCCCTCCAGGGTGCCCGACTCAACATTGGCTTGGGAGGGGAAACTCTATTTGATCTTCCGGGTTTGTGGCGGGACCTCCTCGCTGCAGCTCATGGGGTATGTTCCTAGTTTTCCACCCTTGTGAGTGAGGTTCTTTGTTCTGAGGGTCTGGCCTAGTGTTCTAACTCAGATGAAGTAAGCGCAAGCTACTTCAATCGGTCTGAACTCCACTTGAACCGTGGTTTTCGGGTTTAACATTCTGGTGTGGTAAGCGTGGACCGTAGCTTATTCGAAAAATTCTAAGCGGGCCTATGGCCGAAAGCACAGGCAAGGGGCCGACCCAGGCAACTCGCCACCTAGGGCGAGTTCGTCAGAAAGAGAGATTTCGACGAATTCAAGAAGACTGTCCTAGATACCATGTGCCTCGCCTTCACGCCGTCAGGCGAGTGCTCGACCCCTACGGTCCCGATACTCGGCACGCAAGCCTTAGGTGAGGAGGCGCCAAGTAGGCAAGCAATGAAGGAAGTAGCAATGGAGGAGGGCGAGCGAGCCCTCCAAGCGTAAGTTTTCTCCCCCAACCCATCGGGTACTCCCTACCCAGGCGAGGAGAACGTGTGAGTCCACTCGGCTCACCAGGCAGGGTCAGGGAGCTCGTTCTGCAAGTTGATCCTTTCGGCCATGATTCCAGAGGGGTTCAGGGATCCAGTCGTGTCCTACTATACAGGTAAGGATGACCCTGTCCAGTATTTCAGGTGGTTCGAGGACACTGTCTCCATCAGGCAAGTGATAGATGCTTTTAACTGCAGGTTGTTCGCCATTACGTTCAAGGGAAAGGCGGGGAACTGGTTCCATCAGCTTCCCTCAAGGACCATTTACGGCTTCAAAGATCTATGTCGGAGTTTCCTACTGCGCTTCTCCATATCCAATAAGAGGAAGGAGGAGGCTGAGGCTCTCCTCTTAATCAAACAAGGAGCTGAAGATACGTTAGAGAGCTACGTGGATCGCTTCCAGGAGGAGTTTCTTCTGGTTCAGAGGTGCCTGGGCACACCTTGCAGCTTGCCCTCACCATTGTGCTGCGATAGGGGTTGTTCAAGATAAAGCTAGTTCACCCCCCACCCCACTCTGTCTTTCGAGGAGCTGATTGACCAAGCAGGGCGGGAGATCGAGTGGGAGACTACAAACTGCGTGTTCGTGTCGAAGTTGGTCAAAGTTGGGAGAAAGCGAGGCGAAGGCGCCGGGGAGGATCTTAGCAGCAAGCCATGGTGATCAGCCGACGAGGAAGAAGAGGAATAAGGAACCAGACAGGAGGGGCAGAAAGGGGAAGGATGTTCTTTCTCTACCGCGCGACTTTCACCAGGAGGAAGGTCACGCAATGACCACATTCCCAGAGTTCTTGTAGGTGAGAGTAGTGAGAGCCCCGAGGGGGAAGCAGCCGCAGCAACAGATCGAGAGAGTAGGAGTAGGAGCAGAGGTGGAGGACTGGTGTGAAGACCGAATCGACGTGGGCACCAGGGGAGGGATCAGAGTGATCTATGGGGGGTAGGGATCGAGACTACCTGGAAGGGGAGCCTCCATGTCATCTATCGTTGGAGTGTCGCTTCAACCTCCAGAACCCCACCCCCAGAAGAGAAGATCACTTTCTCAGCGAAAAACATGCAAGAGCATGAAGATCTATTTTGCGAAGCGCTGGTAATCCAGACAGCGATCGAGAGCTTCACGATTTCCAGAATCCTGGTGGACAACGTTAGTTCTGTGAATGTGATCTTCAAGAAGACCTTCGATGAGATGAAGGTGGAGGCAAAGAGGGTGCTTGCCTTGGATGGTCCTCTCTTTGGATTCTCCAGGGAGAGGAAGAAGGTGAAGGGAGGAACCGAGCTCCTTGTTACTCTGGGGGGATGTCAAAGAACTGTTGATTCGTCATTGTGGATGTCCTGAGCAGCTATAACACCATCTTTGGGCGGCCCATCATCAACGTCTTCCGGTCCGTGCCTTCCTCCTACATTCAAGTGTCGGATGCCTTCAAGTACAGGTTGTTCGCCATTACGTTCAAGGAAAATGTGAGGGGCAGCCCCCGCGAGCAATGTGCAATCCCCCACCAGAGCGCTCATTTGCGGCTCCAGGGAGAGGATGCGACATGTCAGGGTGTTGGGTGGGGAAAGATCGAGGTTGCACCGCAAATAAGCAACCAAGAAGTTCTTCCCGATGAAGAACTTGTGTCGTTCCGCCGCCTCGCCGCCCACGCAAGGAGCCCGGTAGGTCGACTCACCCTTCTAAACCGACGAGTACGGAATGTTATCGAGGTCCCCCTTGATGAACAGGAAACGATCATTCCAATGGTGGACTTTTTTCGAGGTCTCGCAGACTTTCAGTTGCGAGCCGGTTAGGAAGGCGACCACGTCTGAGGTCGCCCGGAAGATGAATAGCTTGCAGAAGACGGTGAGGTTAAACTCCACCATTTCCTTGTGCAGGTAGCATGCAAACGCGACCAGCATTGCGATCGTGCTCTCATTCACTCGCGTGGGCGCCGTGCCGAAGTATTTGTGGAATTACTTTAACTCAGGCCACAGTGGAAGGCAGAGTCCAACATCAAAGTAGGGGAGGGGGGAGGCAAGATCATCCTGGTAGAAAGTGTTGATCGACTCGCCTTCCCCCGGGCGGCGAGCCACATATCCTGGCGGCAAAAGCTTAGCCTTGAAGGCCAGGAAGTCCCCTTTTAACACCTTCCCATCAGGGACGCAGTGGTCGACAAAATTTTCCACACTTTCCCCTCCAAGTTATGGTTTTCACGTCGCCAGTCATTGCGACTGGGATGAGCGAGTAGAATGCGCGAGTGCAAGAAAAAGAGTAGTAAGGGTTGAGGGTGTAGTTAATGTGGTAGGTAAAAGAGAGGGGGTATTTATAGAAAAAGTTAGGCGGGGGGAGGGGGGATGGTCACAATTATCAGCACGATCCACTCACCATCAACCCCCTCGCGCCTACCCGCACCGCGAAGTCTCACTCGGTCGTCCCGAGAGGCGAGCACAACCACCTCCATCAACCAACACCCAAGCATTAAAAATAATAAAAAAAAACAATAAAACACGACATGCGAGCCATATCAAATAGGAGCATGAATCCTCGTGAGGCGGGGTTAAGCGCAGTAGAAAGAATAAAGTCGGTTCATATGCAGTTAAAAGAAAAAAGAAGAGAAAGGAGAACATTCCAGCATTCTTAAGATATAGGGAGGCTGCGAGCGGGATCACTGTTAGTGCCATTTCGAGATACCCCGACCTCGCGTCCGCACCCATGCGCCTCACCTAGCGGTGTGGTGCTCGCGGACTGCAGCGACTTCTTGTTGCAGGATGCGCGTGCAGTTTTCGATTCGCTTGAGGTGACACTACAGTGACGTCGTGTCGCCTCCCGCGATTTGTTGCACCTCCCCCACGAGCAATGCACAGTCCCCCTCCAGAGTGCTCATTCGCTGCTCCAGGGAGAGGATGCGAGGGAAAGATTGATTCTTGCCAAAAGCACTCTCTTCCTGGAGCTTCGCGAAGCATGAATCCATACATTTGGAGCACCCCTGCCAATGTCATGCGACTTTTCAACTCGACAATAGTAGACGGGTCTAGGGGTGTAAATGAGTCGAGCTCAAGTCGAGCTTGACAAAATTCTTAAGCTCGAGCTCGGGCTAAATATTTCGAGCTCGAGCTAAATATTTCGAGCTCGACGAGCTCAATTTGCATAGCTCGAGCTCGATGCCGAGACCAATATATTGAGCTCGAGCTCGAGACCAATATATTGAGCTCGAGCTCGAGACCAATATATTGAGCTCGAGCTCGAGCTGCTCACGAGCTTTTCAGCTCATTAACTATTTTTTATTTATAATTATTTCTTTTTTTAAGTCAAATAAAAAATCTCGTGAGCCGGCTTGCGAGCTCATGAACAAGAGCAGGCAAGCTCGAGCTCACAATCGAGCTCGAGCTCAACTGGCTCGAGTCGAGCTTTTTTCGAGCCGGCTCATCGAGCTCACGAGCCGACTCAACTCAAATTGCACCCCTAGAAGGGTCGCCTAGGTAGTCGTCAATCATGTCAAGGGAGGGCGGGGCCAAGTAGATCCCTGCATCATCCGACTCGTCGGCTATCTAAACCTCGTTTTGATCTAAGGAGGTGGGTGAGAGGTTAACACGAGGTTAGAACTTGATATAAAAAGAGGTGAGTGCATTTACTTACCGTGTGAGGTCTCAGCATCCTTCCACTAGTGATGGGGAGAGGGCTCGCGGAAGCGGCTTGGGGACAGACCCGTCTTCCCGCCAAAAGGGTTAGAGAGGGGAAGTACAGGGGACTTCCCCAAACCCACTCGCAGAAGAGCTTTGTCAGAGCCCTTGCACTATGGAGGCCACATAGAGATTAAGAGCATTGCTCGTCGGGAAGAGGACTGTGTCGGCGAGCTCCCGTGCGAGCTCACGAGTAGGTGTAACGACCTAGGGGAGGACCCCTAGCGCCGCCCGGCCCACCAGCAGCCCATGGAGGACCCATTGCGCCACGGTGGTACAGCCGGAATCTAAGAGGCCTGCAGGCCTTGTAGATTCCGGCTGTACCACCGTGGCGTCATGGGTCCTCCATGGGCTGCTGGTGGGCCGGGCGGCGCTAGGGGTCCTCCCTAGGTCGTTACAAAAAAGTGCACTTTTTATGTAACGTCCCAGTTTAGAGCTCAGAGGCCCACCGCACCCTTGCCTGGGCCGGCGGCTTGTCTCGCCCCGGTGTCCCGTTACAGGGCTGCATCTCAGGCACCCAAACCCCTCTCTGGCCTGTTTCTCAGCACGGTAGGTTTTTGAGCATGTCAGGTTTCGAACCCAGCACCTCCTTAACAAGGTACTTTCAACAGCCCTCATCACCAACTGAGCTGCACTTTTTATGTAACGTCCTGGTTTAGAGCTCAGAGGCCTACCGCACCCTTGCCTGGGCCGGCGGCTTGTCTCGCCCCGGTGTCCCGTTACAGGGCTGCAGCCCAGGCACCCAAACCCCTCTCCGGCCTGTTTCTCAGCACGGTAGTTTTTGAGCATGTCAGGTTTCGAACCCAGCACCTCCTTAACAAGGTACCTTCAACAGCCCTCATCACCAACTGAGCATGGTCTCAAACAGCCGGCTCGAACATGGTTTGACAAATTCAGTCAGACTGTTAGTGTTGTTGGTTTCACTTGGAGTTCAGCCGACTTCTCGTTATTCACTAGTCATCGTCCAACAGGCACAGTGATTTTCTTGGTGTATATTGATGATATTCTGATTACGAGAGACGATCTTACAGGAATACATATGATCAAACAACATCTGACAACTGTGTTCCAAACAAAGGACCTGAGAAGCCTTCGCTACTTTCTTGGTCTCGAGGTAGCTCGGCGACCAGATGGGTTTGTGTTATGTCAAAAAAAAGTACTGTCTTGACTTGCTTCATGATGCAGGTTACTCTTGATGCAAGCATGCCGACACTCACATGGATATCAATCACAAGTTCTGTTGCCTCAGATTCGGATATATCACTGTTACAAGACCTGATATATCATTTGTTGTTGGAGTTGTTAGTCGATTCATGCATAAGCCACGTATTTCTCATCTCCAGTCAGTTGAGCGTATTCTTTGATACTTGAAGAATGCTCCTGCACAAGGACTTGTATACAAGTCATCTTTGTCTCCCTTATCTCTGAGTGCATATTCTGATGTTGATTGTGCTGGTTCTTTGGATGATTGTTGTTCCATAAGTTGATACTGCACTTATTTTGGAGGACATCTCATTACATGTCATAGCAAGAAACAGTCCGTAGTTGCTCGCTCATCTGCTGAGGTCGAGTATCGTTCAATGACAGTTGTTGTGTCTAAACTTACATGGCTTAAGGGTATACTTGATGATTTAGGAGTCAAGCTTTCCTCACTGATCACCCTATTTTGCGACAGTCATGTTGTCATACACATTGCCAAGAATCTTGGTTTCCATGAACGAACGAAACACATTGAAGTTGATTGTCATTTCATTCGGGATAAGATTCAATTGAAAAAGATAGATTTAATGCATGTTCCCGCTGCTGACCAAGTTGTTGACATCCTCACCAAGGCCTTACCTCGACCTATGTACTATCGGTTCTTTTCCAAGCTTGGTGTCAACGATTTGTACGCTCCAACTTGTGGGGGAGTGTTGAAGGAAATATGTAAAGGCTCATTAGTAAATGCCCATTTAGTCTCTTAGCTAGGAAGTTTAGTCTCATATCTTGAATGAGACATTCTCTCCTCTTTCTCCTTTTATATATTTGTACTCATACATGTATATTTTTAAGTTTTTACATGAATATATGGGAATTTCTTCATTCAGTAATTCTTCTACAAGATGCATAAGAGATTTCAAATGATAGCATAGATAACGCAAAAAGATTGGTATATTAACATCACATGAATGAACAATTTACAACACTCAGCTAAGTCCTAGGAAGTAAGTAATCTAAAATGTTAAGCCAGTCTATTCATTCTCTTAAAAATTGATTGGTAAAATTTTCAGAAATGAGAAACATTTGCACATTTAGAACAAATCAAAATATTTCAAAAAGCTTGCTAGATTTTCTTACATTAAAATTCAGGTTGCAAAGAATAGGAACCTGCTATGGCTTTCATAAATACAATGAACATAATATCAAAGACAGGTTAAAATTACAGAAGCTTCCCCATACTTTCTGAGTATGAAATTACTTGCATATATGGGAGTTAGGCACCACAAAGGCTTTTCTTTCATAGTAAAAAAACAAAACTGAACATAGGTTGTATTATTAGCGAATGAACTGAATAAAACTATAAAAGAGCAATGCTATCTGATAGAAATCTAGAATGAAAAACTGACAGAATTAGGTGAGAGCTACGGTTTCAACTTCATCAGTTTTATTGGCAAAGTATGGTGAAGGAAAAAAAATACCTGGATTCATGTTGGGAAGTATTGCAGAAACTATTTCCCAAGAATCATGCTAGACGAAATGACAAACTCAGTTCAGATTCATTGATCGATTGCTGCAATGAAAACTTGCGGCAATCGCTGAATCAGTCTTTGGTTTAAAAACTATTATTGCACGGTCCTGTAATCACCAAAGCTGCGTGGTAACCATTGAATCAGCCATGCGATTACCATTGAATCAACCCCACGTGCTGTCTGGGCCTCTCAAAAAGCACCTCCAATCAAAGCTCTAGCCATAGCCATCTACATTTCTCGGACGCACACATAACCCCGTAATTGAATCACCACCGTGCTAGATGTACTGCACCTCCTGTCGGATTATACCACCTAAGGAATAGCTATTGCAAAGGATTATCTCCCATCTTTTGTGGTCTACCTCTTCTATATGTTAGGGCCTCTACGAAATTCAAAACATGGTGAGTGACCAAGGCTTCAATCACCCAGTTGCAGCTGGGCTTCAATCACAAAACACAGAAATGATAGTTGAAGGCTACATATACAAGGAAACACAAAAAACAATTCAAGAGACCAGATCCAACTCAAAACTTGATCCATGCCAAACAATCACAACCTTAGAAGAATGTTTTCAGTGATCACACTGATGACGCAAGTAATCTTTATCATCCAACCTTCAAGTAGTGAAACCACCTCCTATGAGTCCTATCCTTAATGCACCAATAGATTAGACTTGAGTTGACTCCAAACTCGAGTTAGGCTCAAAAATGCACTTCATTTATGTAATATTGCACCACTTTAGAGCATTTCTAAATAACTGGCAATTCATCCAGATCAATAAATCTGACACGTCCTTTTTGAGCCATGAAAGATTGACCACAACAACCATACCATCTCAAATATCCAACCTTATCATCAAATAAATCATAGGAGCATCACCTAATGTGTGGACCTTAGCAATCCATATATATTACCATGCTTCTCTTTCTTCATGAGCACGCTTCACCAAAATGCCACCCTTAGACCTTCACCACTGCTAAAAACCCGCATTTTATATTGTTTAATTTGCACCCACGATAAAATATTCTTGCACACCTACAATAAATAAGGTATCCCATAGTCCCACAAAGCCTGTGCACCATATCATTACACATTCTAATGCGCATTGTTCCAATGAAGACCTCACAAGCAAAGTCATCACCTAAGCAAATAGTGTGAGTCTTCTACAAAGAACCAAACAAGATAAATCGGAGAAAATATGTAGTTAACCATTAGAACCAATATTTAACTAGGAGTAGTGTTGAACCCGGAAATCAGGGTTCAGGAGGAGTTCTTGTTGGTGTTGCCATTGTGATCTGGAAGTGATCAAGTATGTAGTCTCACTGCCAACGCAGTATGAACTTATCAGGGTCGCACATAAAAATGTTTGGAGAAATTGGGAGATTGGATTAGTATGATTTTACTCATATGATGAGTGGAAATGACTTAGCTCAGCCAGGCTTGGAAAGCATCGAGTGCATTGAGACCACTCAACGCTTTCGTCGAGTCAAGTGTTGATTCGTCGAATGATAGCGTTGAGTGTGTTGAGTTTACTCAACGATTCGTCGAATCAAAGTGTTAATTCGTCGAGTATTACACTTAAGCGTTGAGTGTGTTGAGTCTACCCAACGATTCGTTGAGTCAAGGTGTTGATTCGACGAGTCTGGTTCTCAGGTGTTGAGTGCGTTGAGTTCACTCAACGCACTCGTCGAGTCTAAATTTGATTCGACGAATCTGGCACTTAGGCGTTGAGTGCGTTGAGTTCACTCAACGCCTTCGTCGAGTCAAATGTTGATTCGACAGGTTTGGCGCTGAGAGCGTTGAGAGCGTCGAGTTCACTCGACGCCTTCGTCGAGTCAAAGGTTGATTCGGCAAGGCTGGTGCTGAGTTCGTCGTGTATCTTATGATGATACTCGACGATTCGTCGAGTATGTCTTGTATACTCGACGATTCGTCGAATATGTTATGGATACTCGACGATTCGTCGAGACAAGGGTTGTCTGGTCGAATTCTGTATTCCAAGTCTTGGGTCTGCGAATAGCGGCGGGCTGTTCTGTTTATTCATTTGGGTATAAATAGAAGATTTTAGGGTTTCTCTACACACTGTTCATTCGTTCTAAGCACACGAGTCGCACTATGCGAAAACCCGACACCTAAAAGGCCGACGGAAGCTGTTCCGCCTTCGCCGATCCCTTCGTCGTCGCTGAGCCCGATTCCGACGAGTGTCGTCGCCGCCGCTTCTGTAACAGACCTAGCAGTCTGTGAAGACGCATGGTGGCCTCTCCCGACCTAGATCTTGTTCGACAAGAGTCTACAGGTTCTCCCGTTCGTGTGGATTTCCTGTAGAGGTGCGGACATTATTCTGCACTAAGGACTCTAGCCGCTTAGTGATCGGCAGATTTTCTGGAGCATCTAAGTTGAGTATAAACTCAATCCCACAGAGGTAAATTTTATTTACTGCATTTTCTTCTTGATACATGTTCATTGCTAGATCCGAACTTCTTTTGGGTTTTCATGTTCTTTTATTTCCGTTGCGCGCACAAGTGTTCTGTCATCTAGTAAAACCCAACAGTTCGGACCTAAGGGGGAACTTGCGCTTAATTCTCCCGAGTTAGATCACTAGGTCAGGCACTCAGAGCTAGAACCACACTCACAAAGGTTGATGATTACAAACAAACCATCGAGTTGTAGTGAGGATGTCCTGCCACACACCCGGAAGATCAAAAAGAACTTCCCCTCTCAAGCCAATGTTGAGCCGGATATCTTAGAGGGCACTTGAGAGCACCATACTGTAAAACCAAAAACCACGATGAATAGTGAGTTGTAGCTCTTGCTAACTAGAACCAACCTAAGGAGAGAGAAGCAGAAGAAGTCTCCTCCAAAAGTGCCCTTGGGGGTTTATTTATAGTTTTCGGAAAATGGTCTGCAAATAGCAGAATCCTGCCTTTTGGTTTTACTAAATGCAGCCCAAATTGGTCTACCAACAGTGGAATCTCGTTATTTGGAGTGGGTGATGGCAGGCCAAAATGGGATTTCATGGAAAAAGAGGTCCCTCGGATATAGGCGAGTCCAGGTGGTTCTATAAAAGCTCGCCTGGGGGTGGTCAGTGCTCGATGAGGTTGGGACCGCCACTCACCCCGCACCAAGGGCGGGTGCGGGCTTGTTAGCCTCACTCTCCCCTCTAACTCGCCTGGGCGTAATCTCCCCGACCGCTTGATGGCTGGATGAATCCACTTAACAAATATGGAGTTGTACAAGTAGCTTCCTTACCCTAGGAGACCAAGAGCAGATTGTCCCAATAATCATCATATTCTTGCACCACAACCACCTCAACTTCAGGATCTTTCCTTTTCTACGCACGTTGTGAGTAATTTCTTCTAATATGGTTAAATTCCTTGCAGTGAACATGCACCACCCTTCTTACTTGATGTCAATCGAAAGTGTATCACTATTGGTCCCTCATTAACAAACATTCCTTTTTTGTCCACCACCATCATTAATTACTCAACCTCATAAGCAAGATTTTTCAACAATAGATTAGATAAAAATGATTATTAAATTTCTTCATATCCATCACATACAAAAAATAGTGACAATATGCACGTACCAATATAAAAGTAAGGTAAGAAGCAGCATGGACTTTTTTTCTTCCTCCACTTTTGAATTAACACTAGGAGGTTTGCTCAACATGGTCCGGTGTTCAAGGAGATTTTCACCTTCTTTTATTCACAGTCCATATAAATGTTACCTCAGGAAGAGTCTTCTCATTACAAACTTCATCATGTACAAGCTCTCCAGCTTTATCCAAAGTCAAATTGTTGTTTCTTCCTCTATAATATTGAAGAAATTTTAAAAAAATATGGTCAATCACACAATCTAATGGTACTCATATAATTCAACTCTGTCTTCCCACCTGTCATCATTCATCAACTCTGGATTCTTATATTTTACCAGTAAGATCTTTAACTCTTCTCTACCACAATCTGAAGTCACCTCTATCATCAAACTTCGCTACCTCGAACAGTTTGATCATTCATATAGTTTTCTCCACCATTGCCAACCTTGAAGATCTTCAACTGAAGCTCTCAACATGTTTGAAGAAACTCACATAACTATGCCTTGAAGAATCATGCTCATGATGAAAAACAAACCCAGACAAAAATGTCATGGCAAATGTTGTTTAAACTTGTAGTAACTACTGAATCAACCCATAATTTAAGAATTGTTGTTTGAACAACTCCGCAATCACCGAACCAACCATACATGTCATAAAGTCCTTTCAGAACGCACCATCATTCAAGTCCAACGCTCTGGCCAGTGCAATCTATACTTTTGGCTCATAAATAGCTCCTTGTTGCGTGATCACTAGAACGCATGTCCCATCAGACTCCGCCACCGAAGGAAGCACCTATGTGAACGAATCGCTAAAGGAGAAGTCGCTGTTATTCCCTCCCTTCTTTTGTGGTCTCCCTCTTCTGATTGTTAGGAATTCTCAAAAATTTCAAAATAGATGGAGCTGGTAAGGCTTCAAGTGCACAGTTGCCTCTAGAGCCTCAATCGCAAATAATACACAAAGATAATAATTGAAGGCTGTACATAATATGCTCGCCTTTTTGTTAGAGTGGCATTACCAATGTAGACCGATGTCTACATCAATTACTCTGTAAAAGAGTGGCGTGATGACCAGAATTTAAAAATCATCGATATTCTAGAACAAAAACTCGTTGAATGAAGGTGGCATTATGGATTTTTCCTGCAACGTGCATAATCATTACAATCCACCCATCACTTTTAAACCTAAATAAGCAAATTATCAGCATGCAGACTGAAATTTAAAAGAAGTTTTTTCCACGCAAGACGCAACTATTACATACTAGGCTTTAAGAAGTTAGTCTCACATTAAAAATTAATGTAGCCATGCGCAATTAATACTACAACCAATTGGTTTCTGGTTGAACACACAAGCTATAACCTATATTAAAACACAGGTTTGACATTTCAACCCAAAATTAAATCTTGGAAATCTAGTTGTTTTCCTGACCTTGCAGCTAAATATATATGTGAAGTAAAGATTGTTTTCTTAGTCCCACATCATCTATAGCAGTGTCGGGCTCTTAGTTTTGCATGTGAGAAGGAAAATTTCACCCTTTGAGCTAGCTTTTAGGGCTGAGAAGGCCCAAAAGCACCTAAGAATGGTATCGGAGCATGCTAAACTCAACAGCCACTTCAACATCACCTTATTATTAAAAGAAGTCCATGTATTAGATGTCAAAGACCTGCATTTGATGGGCGTACTGAGAATTCAATCCTACATCAAGAACCTCATGTAGTCGTGGGCACTCAATAAAAATCATGGGGCCCTCCACCTACAACCAATTGATGCTTAGTTTGGACCAAGGTTGTAGATGTCGGATATCGAGGACACGTCGGTTTAGGTTTTTCATGTCGGTTTTAATACGTCGGGGGATATATCGGGGATATTTCATACATCGGGTTTTAACATTTAATTATTTATGTGTAATTATTTATGAATTTAATTCTTTTTAATTTATATATTAATATATTAATAATTTGATATTTATTAAACTTCTAAATTTATCAAATTAATATAAACATTTTGTTTTACACAAGTAATAACGATATAACGGGTGAAATAAAACAAGAGAAAGCAGAATATTGCGAAGTTGTCAATGACAATGGAAGATAAGGAATCTTTAGTCCATAATTCAAAGACCATGCATAATTGAAGTCGATAACGGACTTGAGCAAAAAATAAAGTTAGAGAAAGGGAAAACAACATAAACAGTGAAACAATTTTAGTTTATTGTCTATTAGATCATAAACACTAATTAAAATAAATTGAAAAAAACTGGTCGATAAAATGTCGGATATATCGACCGATATATCGGCGAATATATCGGTCAATAACAGACATATCAGAGGATATAATTCAAAATGATATTTTGCAAAAACAATATCGGAAACGTGCCGTTTTGACTATGAAACTTTTATGTCGGCCGACATGTCGGTCACGTCAGAAGATATCCACAACAGTGGTTTGGACACAGATTCTAAACAGTACGCATTTCTATCGAAGAATGAGGGCACTATCTAGATGTAACGGGGGTAATACGTAGCTCGACAAACACGCTCCTCACACACGTGTTTTAACAGTACACGCAATCCTGTCAAAGAACACATACAGCATGAAAGTAACAGAGGGCATGCATAGCTCTACACACACATACGTGCTCCTACCACAATAATTCATCAAAGTTCAAGGTATGATAATCCCCAAGTAATTACAGGACTCTTCTGCTGCCCAACAATATGAATAAGAATCGGAATCGAACTATTACTATCCAATGCTCAGCTGAATTTCACCAGCAACAACATCATCCAAATTAATCAGTAATTCAAAGTTGAGGTGGTTACCACCCAATCCACTCAGTAATTTAAAAAAAAAAACAGAAATCTCGAATAGGAAGCAAATCAGTGAGAAAACGCAATCCCCACCTTCTCCAGTATAATCAATCCTCAGGCAACAAAAACTCCAGTTTACAGATTTGCGTAGGCAAAGACACCTACAAGGCTACAACATCCCCAACTTCTAAATCCACTAGTAGAATCCCCTTCTCATCGTCCGCTGATAAATCCGCCACCCTCAAAGAGGAATCGGAGTGGCGGAGACACTATCACCACCTTCGATCTCCATCTCTAATCAATCGTCAATCGATAAAATACACGAATCCACTTCGCAGAACAGACACTAAACAGATTTGATTAGACAAAAAAACCCCAGATCTCCAACAACGCAATCCCCTTCTAATAGCTCTTCAATCAATCCGCCACCCTGATAAACGGAACAACAAATCTGCGATGAAATACATCTCGTCGATCCATCCCCCCCGGAAGCAGAACCATGGCATTTCAAAACAAGATGGAAACACAAGCCTGAGGAAATCCAAGATTCAGAGACGGACCACCGCCAATGAACTCAAGCCTCGTAGGGCAAAATAAACGAAAAAAAAAATAGATGACTGGAGGGACCAAAGCGCGCGGAGAGTACACCTTTGCTAAAGAGGTCTGCTGACGGAAGATGGCCGGCGAGACGAGCGCCGGTGTCGCCGGCGGCAGGTCAAAGAGGGGGACTTCGAATTCACCAACTTTTCTCTCTCTCTCTCTCTCTCTGTCTCTCTCTCCGTTAATACGTTTCCATTTTTCCTAACCTCCCAACGCTGGCTAGTCTTTGAACCGCCCTTTCCTTTTCTGTGGGTATGGAAGAGATCGGGGGACGTATCACGCATGTAACTGCGTTTTTTGTAGATCTTCCGGTTTTACCCCTAAATATCCATTTTTTACTGAAATATCAAATATCAGAGGAGCTAGGTTATAGAAGTAATTTTTGTTCGATTTCATTCCAGCACTCACATATTGACACTTGTCAACAAATTAGAAGCCTTCTTTTTAACATAAATATGATGATGATAATAATAAATGATAATCTTAAAAATACTTATTTCACTTCACAAAATTACAAGATGATATGAGTGTGATTGGATTTATTATCGCAGGCCTAAATTTTATTAAATTTAGCAATTCAAATTGGGTGCTGATATCCGCACCGTATTTTTGGCTATTCGCACTCACCGCTATCCGCAAGCAAAACGTTACTTGTACCACATTATTTAGGTTCCGTTTAGGAGGACTTATTTTCACCGGTCAAGCGATTATGACCGCATGAACCGGGTCTTAATTAAGATCAGGTTCATGCGGTCGTAATCGCTTGATCGGTGAAAATAAATTCCCCCAAACGGAGGCTTAATTTGAAAAAATATATATATTTTTTCATTATCAAAATAAGACATTAATAGCAAGCATTCTTGCAGGAATCGGTTATTCGCAAACAGTTTTATATTGAAAAACAATAATTGATCTGTTTCTTCTTCTTCTGTGCAAATTCATGATGTTCTTGAGCTCTGAATCTTACACTGCTCTTTGTAGCTTTCAATCTACATTAGAGATGGCTAGGATTGGGGATTTGAACTTGGACTGAATGGAGGGCAAACGCTGGATCTTAATTGCAAAAATGAAAACAAGATCGAGAAGGGTAAGCAATAGCACTTCTAATTGCCCTCATCTAGCACCAATAAATGATTAACAATGTCCTATAGCAGAACAACAGGAGGAGAAGTGCTTCGTTCAGGGATCAAGAACCGAAAGAGGAGGAGAAGAAGAGGCTTTCGGATTAGCGTGGAGGAGATCGTCTCTTGCCATGCACAGGAGAAAGAGGTGCTTCGTTCAGGGATCAAGAGGCTTTTGGTTTTAGCTCGCGATCTCCGCCCTCATTACCAACAATCGTTGCGGCGGGAGTTTTTCCTTCAATTCTGACCCGATGCCCAAGAACTGGAGGATGTTTGTCACTGACCGTCCTGGAAGAAGAGGCCGGAGATATGAAGGGGAAGTGTAGGAGCGAAAACCTAAATGCGAATAAGAGATGATGTGACTGTGTGCGAATAGGAATTAGAAAAGACCCCAAAACCAAAATTTCAGCGCGAATAGCCATATAAGCAGTGCGAATATAAGCGCCCTTCAAATTTTATAGTTATAATGGATGGGTAACATTCTAGAAGTACACGTAAAAATAGATAAACGTGATTGTTATTAGCACTACAGTTTTCGCTAGTCACAATGTTTTCTCCTAATTTATCACGTCTTTTGCAATTACGCCATGTACATGCATTTTTAGGAAAAGTGTTCAACACAAAAGTTGTAGATCTCGACGAGATCTACAACTTTCGTGTTGAACACTTTTCTTAAAAATGCATGTACAAGACGTACTTTGAAAATACACACAGATTTTACTCCTTTTAGAAATGCGCATTATACACATATTTTTAGGAAAAGTGTTCAACACAAAAGTTGTATATCTCGTTGAGATCTACAACTTTTGTGCTGAACACTTTTCCTAAAAATATATGTACAAGACGTATTTCCAAAAGGCGCGAGAAATTAGGAGAAAACGTGTGATTAGCCAAAACTGCAGTGCTAATAACAATCACCTAGATAAAATTATAATGTTAAATGTAGGTTGTGTTTGACACGGCTTATCGCAGCTTATTTGCTCTGGTAAGGTTGGATAAAATAGTCACTGTATGTTTGGTATGACAAATGTTACTTCCGTTATCAAAAAAGAAACTAGTTTGGTGCATAAGATTTTGATATGACAATGACTATGGGTGGAAATAGGTCAGGCGGCCTATCAGGGGCCTGCGGCCTGGCCTGGCCTGACCTATTTTCTACTTACCATAAATATAGGTCTATAATTGGGTATGTTTTAAAAACAAGCTCAGACCTCTATTATTAAAGCCTGACCTGTAAGCCTGCAGGCCGGCCTACATTATTTTTAAATAATAAATAAATTATTTTATTATATAACTTAAATATCCCTAATTACTAATTACTAATAGTATATAAAAATGAATTATTAAGTAGGCCTACAAGTCAGGCCATGCCTACCCGTTTTGCAAAATAGGTCAGGTCAGGCCTATATTTTGGCCTACATCGTGCTAATAGGCCAGGCTCAGGCCCAAAAAGACTAATGTAGGCCGGGTCTGGCTGGTCGGGCCTATTTCCACCCCTAACAATGACATTTTTGTCCAATCTAGCAAATAAGTTGTGATAAGTCGCGTCAAACACAGCCTTAATCGAGTGATGCTCAATCAAAACCGATAATATCTACAAATTTATAGGTGCCAATTATTATTGATTAAATATTTATCTTTCATCGAAAAATTAAAATATAATTGTTGCAGGCCGCTCGAGGCTCCTGGTAGACCGGATTAAATTAGGTCGTCTTAGCCCGTGGAGCGGTTGAGCACACAAACAGTCACAAAGTAAGTAGAGAAATGCACAAGACGATTTTTAACGTGAAAACCTCATAAATTGGGTAAAAAATCACGTGACCGGTTCGGTGTCACTCAAACTTCACTATCAGCGGCGGTTTACATGGTGTTAGAGAAATCTAGGGTCACAGGTCACTCCGCATTACAGCTTGGGGATGAGACAAATACAAGTACACTCGGAGGGTGACAGACCGCCACTTGCTAAGCTCAAAATATGTCTCTTATTGTTGGCGGATATCGCTCTCGAACATTGCTCGGACGCCGCGTGTAGCAGCGGTGCGCGTAAGAGATTTGTTGATGATGGCTCGCAGAAGGCCTTGCACGTAGGAGAATTTTTGGAAAGGTTGGTGGAATGTCTTACTCTCAGGAGCGCTGTGAACTTGGACGAATTCTTGAAGCACTTGAAGGGAGGAGACTTGTAAAAGGATTTCTGCAGAGCTCTGGCATGTAGGAGAAGAAGACTGTGAGGAGAAAGTTAGAAAAGAGAGGGAATGTAGGATCCTATTTATAGGTCGTATTGGGGGTCACGGTGGTTATGCGGCTATCTGCAGACCGTAACTACCTAAATTATCAAGTGCAAACCAGTTTTAATATAGTTTAAAGGCGCATATTATTTTATAAATTTACTATAACACTAGCCAAACTTATTTTTTTAATTTCCCCCTTATGATAGTTGTTACGCTGGTGGTTACCATGTGGTTACCCGAGTAACGGACGGTGGCGATCGTCCGAGGATGATCAGACGGTGGTGGACAAAGGGAGGCCGACTGGAAAAAACCCGATCGGGGAGAATGGCCGGGCGGGCGGCCGCGGGGGAGGCCGATTGGACGGTCGTCGACCTTAAGGAGGCCGGCAGGAGTAGCCCTGTCGGGGGCAGCCGGCCGGGCGGACGCCCGACGTTGGCCTCACGGAGGCCGACCGAGCGAGGGTCGATCAGTGTCGGCCTTTACGAGGCCGGCGGAAGGCGCCCGTCCCACGGAGGCCAATCGGGCAATGGCCCCCGGATGCCTACGATGACAGCGGTGGCGGCGGCCGATGGATGGCCGGCCACGGGCGGTTACTCGAGTGGTATGCGTAGTGGATTTCATGTGTGGATCTTGCATGGGTCGTACGTGCCAATCACGTGTTTCGGTTATTATTCTCATGATCCTCCACCAAGTTAGTGAGGTCATAGCTACTCGTACAATAAAATAAAATTAAAACAAGTTGTTTATTGAAATTGCTTAAATTGTTTTAAAAAATAAGTGAATATACTTTTTTGCAACCATTGCTTATTATAATATTTCAATATAACGATTAAATCTCTATTTTATAAGAATGAAAAAATGAGTGAAGAATGTATGTGAATTTTATTAATTTGAATCAAATTGATCCAAGAGTATTAAATAGTCATTATTTTTAAGGATAGAAATACTGTGAGGTGATGTCATTTTTTATGTGATAGACTCAATTGTTCAAACAATCAAAATAGCAAAAATCATAAAGCTGTGTTTGGTTGGGACGAATTAGGACTTTAGAATTGAAATTGAAGGTTGGACACAAGGTTTTGAAAATCGGACCAGATCGGTCGGTCGAACCGCCAACCGGTAACCTATCCGGTCTGGTCCAAGTTCCAAAATCGGCTTACCCACAGACTGTCCGAAAATCGGGGAACCAGGCGGGTCGACCTGAAACCCGGGAACCGTGAGCGGTTCCTCGTAACCGGGCGGGTACAATAAGAAGTTGGGATTTAAAAATTAGCGTTAAAATGCTATTGCAGAGATTCGAACCTGAATTAGGTAATATAACTCCAAAGTCCTCATGTTTGTCAACATGTCTTTGTTGACAATTACGGAAACATATTATATATATAATATATGTAGTTTTATTAATTAGTAAATAGCATCAAACATTTTAATTAAAAAGCTATTGTTCGTCATTATTAATATAATAAATCAATACACTTAGTCATTTTTATTATCTTATATACATTGTCGACTAATTATGTTTCATTTTAATTTTAATTATTTTTAAATTTTTATGTTTATGAAATAATGTTTAGCTTTTTTCATATTCCATATATTTATATTGAATTATCTTAACAAAATTATATTTTTATTATTGGTTAATTACATATCTTTCAAATTGTATTTAAAAAACATATGTAAGTTGCGATATATTATTTTTATTTATACAAAAATATAATGACGAGAAATAACGAATATATATGCTATTATTTTTACTATTGTTATATATAATTACGAGTGACAAGCACGAGCCTCCGACCCTCATGCCACGTGTGATAGTACCCGGACGATGACGGAGGGCTTCGCCCGCCCCCGACATTTTTAGGGTTTATGGTCTAAACCTTAAACCCTTTTTAGAAACCTTCGTGTTCAGCGGGCGAAGCTTAGGACTTCTCATACTTTGATGTTATCCGATTGTAAATATTGACATTATCCAACAAAATATTGTAAGGTTCCACATCAGGAGGAGGTTATCAATGATAAAAGCAATTGATTCAATTTTAACAAAAATACTACTTCCTATAGTAGGGATAATTCTCCATAATATTTGTTAAAATACGAACCAAAATAGATACATATATAAAAACACAATTAGCATTTATCAGCTTATGTGTCTTTTGAGCATTATATTGAATAAAAAAATCGCAGAACATACAAATAATCATTTGCACATTAAATGATAGGGATTTGGGGGACAAATGATAAAAAATGAACTTAGTAAATCATAATTTGAAATCAAATTTTTTTTATCTGTGGACAAAAGCTGATATAAGTACTTGCTTAGAAATTGATAGAGAATGATTATAGAATATCAGTATTTCAATTCGAAATAGTTTTAAAACATGGAAATTGAAAAATAGCAGTAGAGCTGAGATAGTAAGCATAGAAGTTGAAAGCAGAGTTGGGGGCGTGCACCTGTAAAAGGAAAACTTCTTTTGGATGCCACAACTCCAGATCTTCTAAACCCATAAAGACGTAGTGATATGCATTGGGGTTTGAAGGGATGTTGTTGGTTGAACGAACTTCAGGAGACAACCCGAGAGGGTTGCGAAGGGGGATGACAGAGGTTGAGTTAGAGTAGTAAGAAGTAGTTAACGATTGAAATGGTGTGATAGTGCTTATACCTTGGCGAGGATGGTTGAAGCACGAGTTTGGAAATGTGGTTAAGGAGTTTGCCTGAGGGAAGCAGATGGATGAGGGCCTGTTAGAAATCTGCATGTGTCGACGTCTGGAGACGCGGGAGGACGTGGATGAAGATGACGGCGCGTGGGAACTGGAGTATCATCGGCGGCCGACAGTAGAGCGAAGCCCTAATTGCGGAATAGAGAAGCGGCTTCAAATGAGATGGAAGAGCGCTATATTTGAGCGGCAGAAGTATCAGACGAATGTGTTTTCTAATCCCTTGAAGTCAAGGCCCGTGCAGAGGAGAGGGAAAGTCGCTGAGAGATCGGGAGGAGAGGTTTGACGGCGTCGTTCGTGGTAGATCGAGGAGCGGGACAGCATTGGCTAGATACGGCTGGAATTAAAATGCCGTGAGGGAGGGATTTTAAAATAGATGTTGTGAGATTTTTTAGGGTTTGTAAATCAAGGGCCAAGATTTGTTCTATGGATTTTAAAATCATGGCTTTAAAAAATCATTTGTATTTCTTTTTATAATAGTATAGATATATATTATTTTTTTAAAAAAAATAATTGTTCGACCCCGATTAAACCGGTTGGACCGATTCAACCTTGAATCTTTCCCTCCGTCGGTTCGATCTCCGTTCCGGTTTTCAAAACGTTGGTTGAACACTTGCACTCAATCCAAATTCCAAGTGATCAATATTTTAAATTTTAAGGTCAAAATTTTGTCCAAACAAATGGATGCTAAACATATTCATGTAAATGATGTGAATTTTGTTGTGATGCATAAAAAAGATAGAATGAAGTTATTCCAAGATCTTTTTATTTATTTATTTATTAAGATTTTGTAAGCATGCTTCATATTACTTATTGAGATCCTTTTATTCTTAAAATGGGCTTCGTCTATACTCGATGTTTTTTGTACGGGATTCATTCGGATAAAGCATGCCTGGATGCGGGCAAAGCCCATCAGTGAGCATCAAGGGATGGACGTATATTATATATTCAACGAGTGACAATACAGGGAGTGTTCCCCGCGAGACAGTACCCTGCCCGCTGCGGGCTTCGCCCGCTCCGATTATTTTTATGTATTATTTTAAAATTATTCATATTTTTATTTTATTTTTATCATTTTTAAATTATTTTAAAATGTCTAAATTTATTTAAAATTTTAAATTTTAAAATTTTTTCTTAATTGAGTCCAAAGTGTTATGTTTGGATTTTAAACAGAGAAGTTTGCTCAATCCATGAAGAGAAGAAGTCGGAAGGAGAGCTGAGCTTGGTTCGCTGAAAGGGAAGAAGAAGTGATCGGCTCGATGTTGACGACGTTGATGGGAAAAATCGGGAGTAGAGTTTATGTTTTCTAACCTAACTCCGGCGAACCCTCTGGTTGGGGCTAGGCAGGCTGCCGAAGACATCACCGGCGGCGGAGGAGGCTTCACCGTTGAGAGATTTTTTAAAAAAATCGTGAAGGCAGTTTTCTTAAAAAAATTTATTGTTTTTATAAAAAGATTTAAGGAAATAAAAAATAAAAACCACATTCACGATTATTGTCATCGCCACAAGCGGAGCCACCGTCTGACACTACAAGAAAAACTTCATTTAGCAACAAAAATTAGGAATGCTAAATAATTTGTTGCTAATTAGCATCGAATTTAGTTATGTATATGATATTTGTTTTTACCTACAAAAATAGCAACGAAAAAATTCATTGAAAAAATAGCAACGAATTATTTTTGTTGCAAAATATTTGTTGTTAAATTAGGCATGTCCAAAATGGTCGGGCCCAGTGGGCCGGCCCGAGACCGGTCCGGCAAAAGCTCATTTCGGCCCGGCCCGGAAAAAGCCCGGCCCGGAAAAAGCCCGGCCCGGGCGAGGTAGGGCTCAGGGCCCTGGTTTTGAGGGCTAGCCCAGCCCGATGCCCGACCCGGGCCAGACCGGGCAAAGCCCGAAAGTCGGGTCGGCCGGGCCCGGAGCCGGGCCCGGAGCCGGGCCCGGACAAAGCCCGGACCGAGCCCATAGGCCGGCCCGGACCTGCTGGCCAAAGGCTCTAAGAGCCGTTGGATTTAGAGCCGTTGGAACTGCAGCCAGCAGGGCTGCTGCTGGCAGCCCTGCTCACTGCAGTAATGTGGCCTAGGGCCTAGGCAACAGCCTAGGCCTAGGCCATATTAAAAAAAAATTATTGAAAAAAATTTATAACCCCCCTCTACCTGATCCTCTCTCTCTCCCCTTCACTCTCTCTCTCACTTTCTCTCACTCTCTCTCTCTCTTCCACTTTCCGCGCTCTCTCAGCTCTCTCTCTTTTTCTCTCTCTCTCTCTCTTCCACTTACTTTCTCTCACACACACTTACTCTCTCCCTCTCTTACTCTCGTACTCTCTCTCGCTGCATGAAATTGTCCTCCTCAACGTCGGCATTGTCGACTCAAAGCACGATCGAAGTGGTGGAGCATAATTGGAGGGCGCCCGTCTGGGAGCATTTCGACAAGGTTAAAGTCGGCGACGAATTCAAGACGCGGTACAAGTTGTGCTCAAAGTTGTTAACTCTTACCGGCAACTCAACACTAGCGAGACACGTTAAGTCGTGTTTTGTGAAGCAAGCTCCCGAGTCCAGTCAGGGACAAATATTAGCATCAGGACATATTTGGACATACGATCAAGCAAGACAGCGAGACCTACAGGTGAAAAATATCATCAGACGTGGGTTGTCATTCAATCATTATGTCAACAATGAGACGATGGAGTACATACACGAAGGGCTTCAGCCTAAATATCAATAGGTAAGTAGATCTACTATTAGACGTGACACACTTAAATTATATTTTGACGCAAAACAAGATTTAATAAAAATTTTTAAAACTTTCGAGGGGCATGTGAGTTTAATGAGCGACGTTTGGAGTAGTAGCGTAACGGTATGGTTATCTTATATTTGTATCACGGCTCATTGGATCGATCTCGTTTCATGAGAGTTAAACAAGCGCGTAATATGTTTTGAAGGTTTTGAATTTCCGCACACGGGTAAGGCTATATATTTGGTAATTATTAAATATTTTCGTGAATTAAAAATAAAAGATAAAATAATGAGTATTTCTTTTGATAACGCTAGTAATAACAACACCGCAGTAGAGTGGTTAAAACGTGAATTAAAACCAATGCTCAACGGTGCGTTTTTTTCACACTCGATGTGTGTGCCACTTTTTAAATTTAGTGGTACAAGATAGTTTAGAAGCTATGGAAATATATGTTAAAAAAATTTGGACTATGCTTAGATTTAATTATTGTACCAAACAACGAAGTCAGAATTTTCGAAAATTTGTGATCGCACAAGGTCAAAAATATTTGAAACCTATATTTGATATGTCTGTAAGATGGAACTCAATATATAAAATGTTAAAAAGAGCGTTTCAACAAAAAAACACTGCTTATGAAATATTACATTATGACAAATAATCATAATTTAACTGATAACGATTGAGACGTACTATTTCATTATATGGATTTATTAAAATGTTTTTATAGAGCGACTGTTTTTTTATCTGGTGTGTATTATCGCACAAGCTCATTAATAGTTGGAAATTTTGTAAATATTGCACAAAAACTTAACTATTTTAAGCAACACTCTGGATGACTTCCTTTAACTAAAGTAATAGAAGAAATTTTTTTAAAATATTATATAGAAATGTCTCCTGCATTTTCATGCGTCGCCGCTTTAAACCCGTTATTCGTTGTAGACGGCGTAGAAAATTTAATAAATGTAATTAACGTTAACTTAGACATAAATATAAGTTTCGATGACGTTGACGATGTTAGTACTACTAAATTTAATTCTATTTTTACCGAATGTTTTAATTATTACGACAACTTATGTGGCTCACCACCACGAGAAAAAATAACGCAACCTAGGACAAAAGATTTTGTTTACAATTAAAATTTGAGAATTAGCTTCCAGAAAAAAAAACACGCACATCGAGTAGTTTAAACGAATTAAGACTGTATACGAAAACGCAATTTCGTGATTTTATGACTACGAAAGAGATCGAAAACTTCGATATCTTAAAGTGGTGGAAAGGTAAAGCTAATACCTATCCTATTTTGGCATATATGACCCGTGATTTACTAACAATTCAAACTAATACAGTAGCTTCAGAGTCCGCTTTTTCTCTTAGTGGCAGGATTTTGAACACACGGAAGAGCCGACTAAATAAAGAATCACTAGAACTATGCATCTACTACAAGGATTATTTGGATGCTACGAATAGGAAGCAACACATTTCAGCGTTGGAGGAGAGCTTCGAGGAAATTGAAGAGAAGATGGACAACCTAAATTTGTAAAAATGTATATTTTTTTATTATCATTAAAAATAATAAATTCCATTTTTTCTCTAAGTTTATTTTTTTAAAGTGTAATTTTATTTTTTAAAATGTCAATATTAATAAAAATTTTATTTCAATTTTTAAAAATTTTTTTAACTAACATGTTTTTTAAAGAGGGCCCGGGCCAGGCCCGGCCCGGGGGGCCGGCTCGGGCCCCTTCCCGGGGTCAAAGCCCGAGCACGGCCCGAGCTCGATAAAAAAAGGGTCTGGGCTTGGGCCGGTTTGCAAAAGCCCGGGCCCGATCAGGCCCAGTCCGGGCCGGCCCGATCAGGCCCGGTCCGGGCTGGCCCGATCGGGCTTTTTGGACAGGCCTGTGTGCTAAATAGAAATGAAATATTTTCTTTCAAAAATTTTTATACTAATTATTTTAGATTAAATATTTATGGAGGGAAAGATTCAATTCCCTCCAAATATTTTTATCTCATTTTTAATAAAAAATATATATTATAAGTACTTAAACAAATTAAAGAAGCCTTTTATATCTTCATTCTCTTCCTGATATTGTTGCCCTGCCAAGATCGTCACTCTCCCACACGATCTCCCTTTGAGCTCGTCACACTCCCGTGCGATATCCCCGCCTTGCTGAAACGAGAAATAAATAAATATATACATATAAAAATATAAATAAACAATTATAAAATATAGAAAAATATATAAATATATATAATATATAGAAATAGCGATATATATAAATAATTATATGTAATAAACTATAAATAAATAAATAAACAAATAAATATGTGTATCTATAAATAAATAACAGGATATATAAATAATATAAATTTATAAATATATATCTATATATCTATCTATCTCTATCTCTCTATATATATATATATATCTATATATATATATATATATATATATATATATATAGATCTATATATATATATATATATATATATATATAAGATATATATATATATATATTACCGCCACCTATAAACGAAATAGTTAATTAAGGGGGTTGGTTGGGTAAGGAAATTATATATGAGAGGTCTCGGGTTTGATTCACAACAAGTGCATATTAATAAATATTATTTTGTATATAAATATTATTTAAATTTAACCAAATAATTATGTAAAATACAAAACATTAGCATCAAAAAAATTTCTTTCTAAAAAATTCTTTCTAATAAAAAAGAAATAAATTCTTTGCTAAATTTAGCTATGACCATATTAACGACAAATTTTTTTTCGTTTCTAAATTCGTTGCTATTTAAAATTAGCAACGAATTTATCTAATTAGCAACGAATTTTGCTCGTTGTTAATCAAGGTTTTTCTTGTTGTGTGCCTTCCGGGAGACCCCCCACCCCCTGCGAGCTCGCTGGTCTCCGGTGAACCGGCGACGGGGCTCTCTGAAGACCGGCGGGCCCGCCGAGGGTCGCTCGAAAGGCAGGTGGCTGCTCCGCCGGTGGTGGTGGCCAAAATCGTGAACGCTAGTTTTTTTTTTATCGGGAATTTTTAGAAACAGTTCATTTTTGTTTCATGAATAAATTTATTTGCAAACCATGCTCCTTCTTAATCCAACGGCTGAAAATAGCGTAATGAGACTCAAATATTACACCGTACAATCGCAACGACTTCTGATTCATTTTTTATACATATAGTATAGATATACTAATCATTCGAGATACATTCATATTAGTCATAATTAATAGTTTTATATTTGTATGAATTGTAAATGTTGAAAGAAAATTAAAACTAACCTTAAAGGCATCATGGGTCGAGGAATAGTAAAGTACAGCAGCTGTAAGACCCCCCCCCCCCTTTTTCAACACCAGGGTCTTAGGCCCAGAACCGCCGCTTTGCGATGACTACTTCACGCCCTGAAGGGTCATCACCACAAAGCGCCAATTCTGCCGGCCAATTCGATCACAAAAAAGTAGCATAATGAAGTAATGGAAACTAACAGTCCACAGAAAATCACATATCATAGTAAATAAATCTCCACGAAGGGAATGTCCACAAAATAATACATCAGAGTGCTAAAATACGGGCTTATGCCCGGTACATCATATCCTCACTACAAAATCACTCATGCGGAAGCAAAGGCAGAAAAACTACTCAAGGTCGAGACTCACAGTCCCGACTGTATGAACTCCGGAGCTAGATTGCCCCACCTCAAAGCGTATCGGTCTTTGGGGCTGCTCCTCCATGCTGGGATCCACGATCTCCTAAATAATGCGGTTCGAAAACCGTTAGTCTAAAAGACTAAGCCCTATCATCCACCACCCCTTCCCCCATGGCTCCTAAGCACCGAGCGGAGAGGAAGAAAGGGGAGGATTTGAAGGTAAAGAATAATCAAAAACAGATGGCAGCGGACCTACACTAGTAATTCTATAATAGTTGTTGTCAATAAGATGAAATATGAAAATTAACCTTCACTTATGTGAGAACACATAAGCCAAGAGGTCTTCTGCAAGACTCACATCGTATAAAGAGTCTCATACCAATTTATACATTGGGGTGTCGGTTATCACCTAGCAATATATAGATATATAACAAAATTGACCTTAATTTATAAACCTGCCCACACAAGCTTATAGACCAAGTGGTGGTTTTGCAGGTCCTAATGTATAAGCGTCCCATTTCACTTATACATTAGATGTCAGGGGTTAAATGATTCGATTATGCTATGACATGCAACTGGGTATGATGGAACATGCAAGTGCAACACACACACCCGACTCTATGCACACAGACCTTTAGCTCCCCCTTTCTGGAGCCGTAACCTCTCAGGATACCTCCGTAGTGGCAGACGGAAGCGGTGGGTTGGGCCTCGCCCACCTCTAAACCAGTAAAGCACTACCGGTCAGACCTATCGTACGCCTCAACGCTTGGTGCATGAAGCGGACTCCTGCGTACTCTTGTTGGCTGGCGCACCGGACTTCTGTTGGCGAAGTGCGAACCACACTTGCCGAGTCAACGTATTGGCGTTGGTGCATCGACCCTCCAATACCGAAGACCCACCACCTTAATTTTTCCTTTCTTTTATGCACATGCAAATTTAGCGTAATCAAAAACCGAGCCGAAGCTCCCCGGACCAAAACGTCCGTCTCAAACAATCGAGCCGAAGCTCCCCGGACCCAAAGTCCGTCTTTTAACCATCCGAGCCGAAGCTCCCAGCTATCTTCCGGTGCTATCAGTGTTTGTGAAAGGTGCAACCCTAATTACTAAGTTACTCTTTTCAGCTTGTTAAAACAGTTTACGTTAACCCAGGACTGCCCCCGGTATTCCCTGTGAAGGGCTCTCAAAGGGGTACTAGGAACTATGTTGGGATTACGCCCATCGTTTCCTTTCGCAAGGTACTTATTTTTGTTATTGGTTGATCCCCTTACCCATTACTTTTTCATGTTAAGATAGGCTAATCCTAAGGTGATTTAACTCCACCTCACCTCGGGGAGGACGATCTTTCGTCGGACCCGAGCGCCTCTAAACCCTAGCCAAAACATAGCCTACTCACTTTATCTTCCAATAATGCATCTAACTCTATTTATCATTTTCAGAAACCCAACAAAACCCAACACATGTGCTCTAATTCATATCTCAAATGATTTCCTGCAGTTTTGTTAAATGCAGACCACTTAAGCTATATGACCCGTAAAATGGGAAGTATACCAAATGATCATCCGATACTCATATAATAATTATTGGAGGACTATATTGACATTTGTAGCCTTAATCCATAATTTCCTAATTTTCATAATTTAACCGATAATTTATTTATTTATTCTAAAAGACAAAAGTTCCAAGTTTGAACATAAAGTACAAGTCTTAGGCAAGATAAAATTCCACTAAATTTATGATAAATGCAAAATGAATAATCATCTAAAAATTCAGAATCTCCCAATTTTTCAGCAAGCTTTAAGCCCTTAAATTGTATTTCAAACTTATTCTATAATAAATCATTTAAAGGGGATGTACAACAAAAATACTTCCAAAAATTCAGAGAAAATTCTAGGATGATTATAATGGTACATAAAACCTCCAAGTAAAGTTTCATAATTTTTTTGAAAGAATTATTCCCTGAATTAACTAAATATCCAATTCTCAAAATTAGGGTCTTGTGAAGGAAGTTCTGTAAAAAGACCTCTAAAAATTATAAATAAATTACTACATGTACCTTTTGGCCTGAAAACATCAAAACCTAAGTCTCATGATTTATCAACAGATAAATCATCAATAATTAATTTTATTCTACCAAGCCCCTTTCCAAAACTTGTGAAGGAAGTACTAGATAAACTCAAGTAAAAATTATACTAAAATTCAGGGATATTCACTTAGGCCTTTAAGATATTCTGACTAAATTTCATTAGATTTAAAAGCACAAAATAACCATAAGAAAATCAAACATCATTTTGGGCCTTTTTGGTAATTAACAATTGAAATATCAGGAATAAAATCCATAAAATTCTATAGAAATTATCAGGATTTATAGATGGCCTAAAACCTACTCTACCCAAATTTCATAACTTCTAGGGAAGGTTTAGTGGCTGAATCTTCAAATTTGTGTTCCTACCCTAAAACTAGGGTTAGGGTTTTGAGGTGTCTACCTTGCTCCAACTCCTCTAAGGATCCTACCAGAGAACTTAGGTTACATTACCCTCAATTCTACTAGGTTTCCAAGGCCATACAAGGGCATTTGCCCATATGTCCTTCACAACCCTCAAAAGTCCTTCCTTAGAGTTTGAGGTTGAACCCTAGGGTAAATCAAATCTAAATCATCGCATTTTCCTTAAGAGGGTGACATTGGTCATGCCAAGTCAGTGTCCAAAACCTCAGCCTATGTTGAGGGGAGGGGACCACCCTAAGACCATAGTGCACTTGTAATCAAAAATACCTCCTTAAAGCCAATCTAGGGTTTGGTCATTCCCTAACCAAAACATATCCAAATGAGTTAAAATTTTGTACAGATCTAGATCTTGATGCCAGGGACCACTCTTCAAAATTTGGAAGGGTTTGGAGGTAATTTGGCCACTTAATTAAATTACCCTAGCATTATTAAATAAAAGTAAAAAACTTTAGGCAAAGTGTATCCAAAAATTCTGAGTTTTGGGCAGGCCCTAGGTATAGCTAGGTTAGACTACCTGACAAATTTTCAAGTGATTTGGGCTAGGGATGAGGTGTGGGCACTCTGTTTAATGACTGCATAGCCCTAAGTATATGTCCCCCCAAAATGGGTGCCCTGGTCAGACCATACACCCAAATGGGTTCAAACCAATTTTAAAATAAAGTAGACACAAAGGACTACAACTTTCATGTTGAAGGTTTTCCCACCAGGTGATCTTAGGTATTTTTAAAATTTAAAACCGTTAATATCAAAATCTGTGACATAAATCACATTAATATAAAAATATTTCCTATAGTTTAAAATCAATTGGAGCACGAATCTTGGCGCGTTTTTGACGGGATCCCATCGTCTTCTTCATTGAGCCGACGGCCAGGATCCATCCCGCCTGGAGCCGCTTCCAAGCTCTGCCGCCGGCGATCCAGCCCCTTCCCCGGCCGGCCACCGCCACCACCACCTCCGTTGAGGTGGTGGCTGTCGTCAGGCGGCGACTCAGCCGCCGGAGAGGTGTTTTCCGGCGGTTCTAGTAGGAAGTTTTTTTGCCGAAAAACCATGAAAATCATGGTTTGGATCGGGCTCGATTGAGTTCGAACCTTAAACCTAAGGAGACCTATGATCTACCCGTGAGTTAAGGAGAGGGGGAGGACCTTCCTGGCGGCCTGAATGCGGGAGGAGCGGCGGGATGCCATAGTCGACGGCGGCTGCGCTCGACTTCTGCAACAACACAGTGGGACGGCCTGTCTCCTCCAGGTAAAAGCTCGAAAATGTTCCCCTCTGCCCACTGATGATGTTTAAATGAGCAATTGGGGAGGTGGCGGCTGGTTCTTCAATGCCCTTCAACACCATTAATGGTGCGCCTCGGGTTAAGTGGAGGGGGGCTGAATCTACCCCTTGGTGGCCGGGAAACGGCTGGAATCAACTCCTCTTCCCTAGAGAAGTTGATTGCAACCATTAAAAGTGGTTGTTGGCCTCCCTTTGGCCGGCTCCCACTCTCCCCCATCTTCTCTCTCCACCATTAACATGAAGGGAAGCTCCCTTCTCTCTCCTAGTCACCCATGTTGACTGGTCAACACCATAGGCTATGTGCAGCCCACTTAGTCATGATGATCATGAAAGTGAGGTTAGCCTAAGGAAGAAGTGGTTTGGGCTTGGGTTAGCTCATTTGGGCTAGGTTTGACTTGGCTTAAATTAGGGTTGACATTGGTCAATTTGATCATCTGGGTTGACCCCATTGGGTCCTTGGTGACCCATTGGCCTCCCCTAAGGCCTATGTGGGGTTATGTAGGGTTACCTTACACTTTAGAGGTCACCTACCCTTAATTAGAGCACTTTGACCAAATTAGGGGCTTGAGTTGACTTGGGTCAACTTGGCCTCTATGGTTGACCCCAATGTGTCCTTAGTGACCCCTTGACTTCACTTTAGGGTTAGGGGGGCATAGGTGGGGTCCTCTAGGCTAGGAGTAGGTCAATTGACCCTAAGTAGGCTAGTTTGACCCATTTTGGGTTAGGGTTGACCTTGGTCAACTAAGTCTCTTTGATTGACCCCAATGAGTCCTTATGGCTCTAATGGGCCTCCCAAGGTATTAGGGGGTGTTGTGATAGGGTCTTGGGTCAAGGTGTAGCCCCATGGTCATCCTAAACCATTGTTCAGAGTTCTACTATTTGTAGACCATTATGATTTCCACACTGTCTCCTATCCCTTGACCTATTTCTGGCTTCCTAGGGTTTGTCATGACCTAGTCACAGACAAAACCACTCCTAGAGGTCTAGTTGGAAATGAGATGTTACAACAGCTACACTTTACTGTGCAGTTCGACGATTCAATGGCTGCGAGCTCATCTCAGCTCGCGTGGAGATGTGTGTGTTGTGAGAAACACGTTCTCATGGACCTGAGCGCACGCAAAGACGCGAACTGAGCTACCAACAAAACCGTCAGTGAAATATGCAATAGCAAATACAATCAACCAATCACACAGGTGTATATGTGAAAACTCCCAAATCAGGGTAAAAAACACTGGACGATCGGAGTCCAACCCGGAAAGCCGCCACTAAATAATGTTCAACAATACAATGACTTTTCCACGCGATTCTCAGATGGATCTTACATCTAGCACAAAATAAAGACAAGAGGAAAAATACAGGTATACTGAAAAAGACGACCAAGTCCGAGTCAGAGAGACTCGTTTCAAACTGGTTCTCTGAATCCTTCGCAGTCTTTCAATATTGTGTCTAACTGTCCGCCTACGTCGACATGCGACTTCATTGGCGCACTCCGATCAGTCTGCAACCCGTCAGTAGGTTGCCCCGCACAAGGCACAGATGGCTCGCCGCCAAAGTCCGGCTAGTTGCCTCCTCGCGCTGACCGTTGCTTGTCGCAGATGCGACCCAATATACTCGTATGAGTAAATACGGCGTTGCACATCGCCGTCCTTTGCGCCGAGATGCGCACTCACAAATTGGCCTCTGCCAACACCACTTCTGATCCGCCCAAATCGGCCTCCGCCAACGCCGCTCCGGCTCCGCCCAAATCAGCCTCCGCCTATGCCGCTCTGGCTCTGCCCAAATCGGCATCCGCCTATGCCGCTCCCCCGCACACGTGCATCGCAGCCCCTCCACACAATACGGTGGCACCACCGCCTCCGCAATGGCCCCTCAAAAAGGTACTTGATGCCTCTGCCCTTTCGACAATCGTCGTCGTCAAATCTCAATATCGTGTGGTCCAAACCTCTGCACAATATTGCATGGAGGTAGTGATTGTCAGTCGAGGTAGCGATTGTCGCAAGGGTAGCATTGTTGTTGACCGTCGAGGTAGCAATTTTGCGCGTCTCAGGTTAGTGTTTCCGGAGTAGGGGAGCTATTGGTGCTCGAGAATTTCTTTTCTATGTCGTACTCCTTGTACTGGGGTGACTAGGTCGTGGCGAAGGATTCTCCTTCATTTTAACGGATACCGGACAGATGAGAATGATCGTTGAATATCTGGCGGCTAACGAAGAACTGATCCGTGAATTGTTTGTTAGTTCTGCAAAATTCTTGATTTCTCTTTACTTCAGGTTCATGAACATGTGTGAGCTTGCCCTTTCAAAGTTGTCGGGAAAGCTTAACACAATAGTTGATCTGGGGCATTGTAAAGTTTCATCATGATTTCGAAGTGTTTGACATGCTCTGGCGGATCACTTGTACAATCGTACGTCTCGATTGTTGGGATCTTAAAACCATAGGGGATTGGATGTGTCAGGACCTCATATGCAAATGACGAGCAATGATGGAGGGGGCGGATGGCCGAAACGACACTTCGCTTGGCTCGCTCGTGCACTTCTGTGATTAAGCTGAGAACTTTTTTACGTGTGAGCCTTTCTTTGTGGTCCGCTACTTTAGGGAAGTTGCAGTGATTTTGAGCCTCAGGTTCTCTGGCAGAACAAGCTTTGCGGCCTTGAATATCCACGCAGGGGGGTTCTGCTTCAAGCATGTTGACAGACAAGTGAGCGGGAACTGGACTGACATGGCCCCCAAGGGTCATCCCTTCTGCAGTGCGGGTAATTTCTCTCGCCATAGCCTCTAGTCACGAATACCGCTACGTTCAGGGTACTGTCTTCTGAGGATGCTGGGAACTCGATTCCCACAGACGGCGCCAAACTGTTGTGGTCTAACTCGACGTTCCGGTCGGGCCGGAATATCCTAGACTGTCTTAGCTCTCGAGACGGCCGAGCGCGCACACAGTCAATAAAGTAAGCCGATTGTACACACGCATTTTTAACGTGAAAAATCCTCTAAACTGAGTAAAAAATCACGTGACCGGATCTGTGTCGGTCAAAGTCCACTATTTTTTTGCTGTTACAGCTTGTTTGTAAAGTCGAAGGTGACAAGTCACCTCTTGTTACAGCTTTGGAGTGAGAGAACGCTTGACACACGTAGTTATGGGGAGTAACGCCACGTGGTTAAGAGATTGAGCGACCCCGAGCGATCGAGGTCTCTCTGGTTACAACCATGTCGGATTAGTTGGCCTGGGAAAATATTATTTCAAGAGGATTGTTGTGACGCACGTAGAGGCTGCATGCATACTAAAATTAATTAGGCTCTGTTTGGCACGGTGGCGGCGGTCGTAAACGCATGGATTAAACTGTCACTCGTTAAAGATCACATAATTAACAAACATAATCTGTTTGAACACAAAAGTGAATGAAGTTCCTTAGGTGAACGTTAACGAATGACAATTTAACCCCTTTCGTCATGATCGCCGCCACCATGCAGCCTAAGGCTTCGTTGTGACCGCTATAAAAAAAACTACTTTTGAACATAAAATGCATGAATTTTTTTAGGTGAAATCAAATGTTCATGAACGACAGTGGTTCATGAAGAAGAATCCGGGCGAGAAAAGGTGAGAAATGAGCAGGCCCGAGACTCTTTTTATAGCCTCCGGGAGGTGGTTATGGTGGGCCCCTTCACTAACTTGGTGGTTAGTGGGTGGTTACCTGTAGATCGGACGACGATGGATGTTTTGTGGTGATCGGACGGTGGCCATCCTGCAAGCGACGGCGGCGGCGGCGGTTGGCGGCAGCGGGCAGTCGGCGGCGGTCGGCGGCGGGCAGTCGGCGGCGGGCAGTCGGCGGCGACGACGATAGTTGTTGAATGGGAGACCCCCCCCCCCATGATTTCTCCTATTGTGGTGGAGATCGTGAGGAGTAGGTTGACCGATCAAACCCATGATCTCCACAATAAGAAAAATCATGCCACTTTCACACGGCCGCCTCCGCATCAAATGAAGCCTAAGCAATATGGAACTATGCAACCCTTATTGACTTAGCTGGGCAGGTCAGGGTTGTTGGAAGAAAGGTATGAGTTGGTGAAAAGCTTGCCTTTTGTAGGAGATGCCGCGCGAGAGCTGAGTTGTCAGCTTCTAGGATTTATAGAGAAGTCAAGGCAGGGGAGAGGAGTATCCTGCGATGCAATTCTTCTGTCCTCGAAGGACATGCATTTGCAGGGAGATAGGGCGAGGCAATGAAACTGTTGCATTTTGAGGCAACTGGAGCATGAATTTGGAACAAAATCAAAAAAGGGAGGCCATGGATTTTGGGCGCTCGGAAGGAGGCCATGAAAGTGAGGGTCCGGGGACTGTAAAGTACAGCGCGATCCAATGGATGCAAGCCGCTACACTTTATCGTGCTGTGTGATCCAAGGATGCGAACACGTGGAGATGCATGCACATCTCAACGCACACATCTCAAAGCCACTGCACGCATCTCCGCGCGAGCACGCATGTCAGCGCGAGCACGCTGTTGGGTTCGGGTTCCCTGCAAGGTGGTTAAAACCCGCGGCGAAGGATGTTGAGAGGTCTGTACGAATTTGGATTGAGTCGTGAAAAACTTCGGACACAATCGAATCAGATTCATCAGATCAGGGAAATAAGACTCATATCCCTCGGTTATATATATTATTATTATCATATGATATATAATAATATATATATATATGAGATATATAAAAAAAAAGTAAACAAATAATTCCCAAATCTGCTCCCCTCCCAAAAGCAGCCCGCCCATCTTAGGCTTTGTTTGGTTGGGCTGTTGCTGATGGAAAGCTGCTGATGAACTGTTGCTGATAGAAAAAGTGCTGATTCTGGAAAACGGAGTTTTGTTAAAAAATTGTTTGGGTGAAACGGAGTTTACAAAACGGAGTTTTCAAAAAGTTGTTTGGATACAAAACGGAGTTTTGAAATTTTTTTTTCAAATTTAACACAAAATAAAATTTCATTCATAATTTTTTTCAATCATAACATATACTTTTCAATACTTAACATCTTCTACATAACGTAACACCCAACGCAGAAAATCTTTTTTTTCATCCAGACATTTTTTAAGTCTATGCTCTAGCTTCAAACACCTGATTTACTATAATATCACGCAGTGCAATCATCTCCTCTACACCAGCCGCAGTGTCAGAGCAATCTTCTTGCCGCCTTTGAGAGGTCATCGCAAGATATGGATCTCTTTGCTCAGACTCAATGAAATCTAGATCTACGCGCGAAGGGTGGCGACGAATGAAATTATGCAGTGTCATCGTGACGATCACTATACGTGCTTGTTTGTCGAAGCTATAGCTTGGCATGTCCCGTAGTATGACCCACTTCTTCTTCCGGACACCGAATGAGCGCTCTATCACACTTCTAAGCGATGAGTGTGCATGATTGAACATCTCCTGACATCCTTCTGCTCGACGACCAACACGAGCAAAGTCTAGTAGATGATATCGCGCGTCCTGATATGGTTTTAAGTAACATCTTTGCAGTGGATAGCCAGAGTCAACCAAGTAATATTTTTCTGCACATTAATAATAATTATTTAGTTGCCCAAATATTATTAGGAATAAACAGATAAAACAAATTTAATAGTTACCTAGAGGTGGATGAGGAAAATTATAACGCGGATCACTTAGGGCATAATTGAATATACGACTATCGTGTGATGATCCTTCCCAACCAGCCATAACAAAAGTAAAGCACATATTAAAATCACAAGCTGCCATGACATTTTGAGTTGGACTACCACGCCTCCCAATGTACGGCACTTGACTTCCAACTGGCACATACGCGTGAACATGTGTCCCATCTATCGCTCCAATGCAATTTCTAAAAAAAGGCATGTAACGTCTGTCATATAAAATCTCTGGTGATGTTCCACTGAAATTCCTATCTGATGGTTGTATCACTTCCTTCGATAACTGCATCAATGCGCGAAGACCATGAGAAAAAAATCTGCTAATTGTCTCTGTTGAATGCTGAAATCGCTCGCACGTTTTTCTCATTGATTCATTATGTGACAATATGTATACCGTCAATGCTAAAATTTCCCTTGATGCAGTTCTGCGAGATCCTTGGAAACCACATTTCTCCTCCAGAGACAGTAATAAATCCATAAAAATTTCTTGACTCATCATAAAAGAGTCATGAAATCGAACTCGAGGCGCACGAAGAAGCTTGCCAACCCATTTGTCGCCAGTTTGTTTTGATGTCATTCGAGGAACTGGACCGGTTAACAGAACAGTATATTCTGATACCAAACATACTGCCGATACCACATTTTGATGACTTGCAATAGCATAATTTCTTCTCGTAGTCTCCTGCTCTTCCGTCGAATATTCAGAATCACCGCTAGACATTTCCTGTTAATATACACGAGGAATAATTACGCATAATGATATCCACATCCATAAAAGATATAAACAACACATAATAGATAAGATAACATAAGTCCACGAATAACATGAGTCCACTGACAACATACAATAGAGATAAACACAACCAAGAGTACATGACCAGAGTTTTAAAGCTAAGCGATAAGAAAATCCAAAAACAGAACAACTAAGATAGTATCATAAGCTCCCTATTAACCCCCACGAATGAAACGGTTACGCAACCACTTGACGTTCTGGGAATCTGGAAGGCACAGAAAAGTCTCTCTATGACTTCTATCCATAAAATATGTGATGGCAAAGTCATTGAAGTCTTCATCAGCTACCACTTCTGGGTACATGGCTAATTTGTCTAATGCTCTTTGAATGCTAAACTCAGAAGAAGCTTTTGGTGGTGGTTCTTGGATGCATCTGCTGATGGTCTTAGAAGACTCGGCCAAATCTTCTAGTACAGAGCTAACAGGTTTGCTTTTCCATTTCCTTCTTTTTTTGGAAACTTTTGATGCACCGTCATTAGTCGCATGACCCTTGTTGACCTCAACGTCTACATGTTCACCATCTGACATCACTCTTTCATCAAAATACTATGGTGGGTCATTGACGGTGTTGGGGGTACATGAATGATGTCCTGTCGCGACAACAGCACTGAACATCAGGGTGAGTTTCTCCTCTAACTCTGGATGGATGCCTGAATACCGAAATTTCTTGGCGGCCGGGACAACCTGCAAAATTATACATTTTAGTAAACATGAATTAATAAAAATTTATTTTACGAAATTAATAACTTTAAAAAAGAATACCTTCAATCGCTCATCCCACCACTCGTCGGAGGCGTCGATAGTTTTCCTTGATGTATTCCAACCTAACCCGGTCTCACCGCGTTTCAACTCCATCCAGAGTTTCCTTTCCTTCTTCAGATGATCCCATTTATTTTTGAATTGGACCTTATCATATTTCTTTTCAGTTGACTCTTCAAATTTCTTCATAATATTACTCCACCCCTCCTTGTTGAAATGCGTCGTTGGTCGATTCCTGAGTTCTATCTCCTTTATGCAAATATCGCAAAAGAGCAGAACATCGGCATTATCCCACATTGCTGCAACATCACCATCTTTTGCTTTGCCCATCTTGATAAGGCAAACACACGCATACACAAATAACATCAGGTCTAACATATTTATATCATGATGGTGTACTAATAACCAAGATGGGGGGAAATCTAAGGTACTACTTAGAAGATCATTCTTGCATGCATAGAATTGTGTATATTTGACAACAACATAAGACACCATCATAAACTATAACATTGCAGACATCATCAATCTATAAGACATGTCACAAAAATTGATTCATTAATAGTATTTAGAGATAATTGGGATGACTTGTCATTATGAGTTTGGATGTTGATATCATGTAACTAGGGAAGGTGCAGTGCATGTATAAAGAAGATGTTAACTGTGAGTGTATAAAATGAATTTTATAGCCATGTGTATATTTGAAGTTGGAAGAATCATTGAAAGTGGGTTTCATTAATTTTGTAAGAGGATACATGACAAATGTTCATTTATGTTGAGTGTTCTCCATATAACATCAGTTCTAACTTATTTCCTTGATAATTCTTCTACACACACAACAACACACACAACTCACACACATACACACAAATCAGCACACACACATACATACCAGCACACACACACAAATAATACTCACATAAATAATAATTGGAATGAAGTGCAAATCATCAATATGCTACCTGAAAATTGAAGAAATGTATGGCCAGAAACGGAGAGAAGCAAAGCAGCCCCTATTCCTGGATTTTCAGCAATAATTTCTGGATAATCAAAAAACACAATATCAGAATTTCTGCTTAGGAACAAATCGGACATCGAAGCATAAGATGAGATCGAAGCTGAGGAAGATCGAAGAAGAGGATAAAAACAGAGGATAAAAAAAAGAAGAAGCGGAGGAAGAAGAAGAAGAGGATAAAAAAAATAAGAAGAAGAAGCGGAGGAAGAAGCGGAAGAGGAGATCGAAGAAGAAAACCGCTGCTCGAAGAAAGAAGAGGCCATCGAAGCAGAAGAGGAGATCAAAGCAGAAGAGAAGATCGAAGAAAGAAGGGATCGAAGAAGAAAACCCGATCGGGACATACCAGGGTTGAAGGATCCAAGGATTGCTGTGGCCGTCAGGGAAGATGTAGCTGCGGTGTTTCGCCGTGGTCGACGGGGAATACGGATCGGAAAATCGCTGCTTCTGCGTGGATCGGGATGCTCTAGGGTTGCAGCATCTACCGAGGCGAGAGCGAAGAAGCAGCGGCTGGACTGGAGGAAAAAACCGCGGCTAGCCTATAGAAGGAAACAGCGGAGGTTAATAACCCATGTTTTCGAAAAAGCCGAACCAAATGACGCTTCTAATGGAAATCGCGGTCCGTCCCAGCCGCAACGCACGGAATAAGCCGTGCCAAACGCCCGCTTAATATAAAAAGGAAAAATTGTAAAACCTAAATACTCTCCGGCCATCAGCCCATCACTCCAGTGAACAGAAGTGGAGCACGCCGCTTTGTTTTTCTTTCCTCCCCGTGTGCAACCATCACAACAAATCTCTCCCGCGAGTGGATTATTTCTCACTGTTGATCTTGGAGCGCGGCGGCAGGCCGGAGTCAGCAACAGCGGCGAGTTGGAATCAGAGGTTTTGGACAGCACGATATTGGGATTTGACGGCGGCGATTGTCGCAAGGGCGGAGGCATCAAGTACGTACCTTTTTGAGGGGCTGTTTGCGGAGGCGGTGGTGCCGCAGTATTTGTGTGGAGGCGCTGCGGTTCATGTGTGCGACGGAGGCGGAGGCCGATTTGGCCGGATCCGGAGCGGCATATGCGGAGGCTGATTTGGGCAGAGTCGGAGCGGCGTTGGTGGAGGCCGATTTGGGCGGATCCGGAGTGGTGTTGGCGGAGGCCAATTTCTGAGTGCGCATCTTGGCGCAAAGGACGGCAGTGTACAGCCGCTGTATTTACTCATACGAGTATATTAGGTCGCATCTGAGGCAAGCGACGGTCAGTGCGAGGAGGCATCTTAGCATCAAGTGGACTTTGGCAGTGAGGCATCTAAGCCTCGAGCGGGGTAACCTACCGACGGGTTGCCGACTGATCTGAGTGCGCTAGCGACGTCGTATGTCGACGTAGGCAGACAGTTAGACACAATATTGGATAGCTGCAGAGGATTCAGAGAACCAGTTTGGAGCGAATCTCCCTGACTCGGACTTGGTCGTCTTTGTCAGTATACCTGTATTTTTTCTCTTGTCTTTATTTTGTGTTAGCTGTAGGATCCATCTGAGGATCGCGGGGGAAAGCCATTGCATTGTTGAACATTATTTAGCGGCGGCTTTCTGGGTTGGACTCCGACCGTCCCGTGTTTTTTACCCTGATTTGGGGCGATTTTCACGTATACACATATGTGTTTGGTTGATTGTATTTGCTATTGCGTATTTCGCTGACAGTTTTGTAGGTAGCTCAGCTCGTGTCTTCGCATGCGCTCAGGTCCGTGAGAACGTGTTTCTCACAACAGTGGTATCAGAGGGAGGTTCAGTTGAGGCGATTGGATATTTTGGGTTTGTGAATTGATGTGATAGGTGACGACCATTGGTCCGCTCCCTATCCTCTCTAGTCACATTCTTTGAAATAGTCAGCTCCAAGATCAGTGGTCAGAGTTGACAGTGAACTGAGTGCAGATGGATTCGAGTTCTGAGATGAATATGATGTTGAATGGGACCAACTATCACGAGCGGCACATGATGATGAAGGACTTGATCTATGTCAATAGTTGACACTCGTCTATCTTTGAAGAGATGCCCAAAGATATGGAACCTGCAAAATGGGCGATTGAACATCGCAAGATGTGTGGCTTTGTCAGGCGATTCGTGATGCGCAATGTTTACAATCATGTGACGCGTATTGTTGATGTCAAGGAGCTATGGAAGACATTAGAGTATCTATATGCGAAAAGCACGAGTTTGAATAAACTTCTGTTGCTGACGAAGATTAGTGAGTGCAAACAATGGGAACATCAGAAACGCAGCGACAGACGGATTTCAGAAGAAGAAATAAGAAAGCAAGTCACACAAGCCGCTCAAAAGGAACTGCAAGCAAGGCGCAAACACATGCCAAATGAAGAAGTCACGCCGACACCAAGAGCTCACGCCACTCAATACCTCTCAGGATAAGATTTTCCAAGCAATTCGTAATCACCCAACATTGCACAAGCCCAGGTCGCTTGCTCGATCTCGAGGAAATTCATCAAAATATTGCCAATATCATCAGGGGACTAGACACAACACCGATGAATGCAATCATCTAAAGGAAGAAATTCAGCGACTAGCCAGCTTAGCTGCAGTCGACCAATTCCTAGTAAAGGAAAAGCAGCCTCATGCTCAGAACATGAGAAGCATAACCATCGGCATCGGCGAGCGGCCGATCAAATTAAACCAAGTCTTGGTAGATGAAGGGATTACAGCGAACATACTATTCTTATCAACACTGCTCCAGCTCAAACTAACCACTGGCAGGCTCAATCTAGAATCAGCTAACGTGCGCATCCCGGGGGGAACTTCAGTACTAATAATAGGCACCATTGTCCTTCCCATCACTCTTAGAGAGGAGCCCGAGTAGGCCACCTATGATGTGTAGTTTCTTGTCATCCAGGTTGACTGAGATCACACCGCAATACTTCAGCAATCACTCCTGGACGTCTTCCAAACCCGTTCCCGCCACTTTTTTCCCTGAACTATAAACTTCTACTTACAGTTTTTTCACCCTGTCATTGTTCCCCGACCAACTACTGTATAAGCCACAAGCCTGAACTTTGTGTGAACTATTTTTATATAAAGTATTGTGTTTCCTTTTCAATGGTGTCCGACTAGTTTCAAGTAAGTTAAGCTGCGAACGATCCTCGTGCAAAAGGTAAGACTGCGCATGCGGTTTGAGTACAAGAACTATTCACCGAACCTACCTTTCTACGCCAGAACATCGTCATGGTCTGCCCCCCTCACGACCAAGTCGCGAGCGATCCTCGTGCAAAAGGTAAGACTACGCATGCAGTTTGAATACAAAAGTTAGTCACTGAACATGCTTTTCTACGACAGGACGTTGTCAGGATCTGTCCCCTCATGATCAAGCCGTGAGCGATCCTCGTGCAAAAGGTAAGACTATGCATGCAGTTTGAATACAAAAGATATTCACCAAACCTGCATTTCTACGTCAGGACGTCGTCAGGGCATGCCCCCTCACGACCAAGCTGCGAGCGATCCTCGTGTAGAAGGTAAGACTGCACATACAGTTTGAATACAAAAGCTATTCACCGAACCTGCCTTTTTATGTCAGGACGTCGTCAGTGCCTGCCCCCCTCATGACCAAGCCGCGATCGATTCTCGTGCAAATTAAGCCACGGGCGATCCTCATGCAAATTAAGCCGCGAGCGATCCTCGTGCAAACTAAGTTACTAAACAGCTACATGTATAATTACAGCCCCCACAGAGCAACATCACGAGTCAAACAATGCTCTGAAAAAAGAAGAAAAAGAGCACAATCATCACAGCAACATGCAAGTACATACACAAATGCGCCTATCAAAAACCGTCAGATAATAATGACGACATATGAAAAACCAGACTAGAAAAGCAAAAGATGCAAACACATTAATACAAGAAGATAGTGTCACTACATATCAGCCGCGTCAACATCAGAACTCTTATCGCCAGAGATATCATCAAAGCTAAGGCCGAATACATCGCATCCAAAGCTCTTGCCAACAAATCGAAAAGTCTCTGAGACTCCACGCCTGAGGGCCAGCTCTCGGAAGTCTTCCATCTGAGGCTCCACCTCCTTGCTCCAGATCTCATCACGAACGTCCTCACTAATCAAGCAATGATCCTGCATATAATCCAGAGACTTCATGTACTCCGCAAGACCAGCAACCTTCAACTCTGACATGCGGTTATCAGAAGATAACGCCTCCACCTGGGTCTTCGTCGCACAAAGCTCTGTCATTAAACAAGAAGTCTCCTCTTGAGCGCACTTCAGTATCTGAGTAGTTCTTCCCACTAGAGATTTCTCCACCTCCAAAGATGCTCGAGTCTCCTACAATTCCGCCTTCAACACTGATCCAATCCGGCAAAATCGAGAAACGTCTCGGTCATGATAATCCCTCAGAGTGATTAGAGAAACCGCCGCCGCTCGAAACTTCTCCTGGAGGGCTAGATACTCATCCTTCAAACTCACGTAATGATCATTCCAGGTGACGGCTATTTGAACCTGTGCCTCAATTTGCAAAAAAAAAGGACGGAGAAAAGTCAGCATAATACAACAATAAAGAAAAACCAAGAATAATTAAGCTTGCTTACCACTTCATTCATCGCCTTCAAAGAATAAGAAAGCCTTAGAGCCGTGGCGACTCAGGCCTGGCTCCACTCGGGACCACTTCCACCAAGGGAGACCAGCGGGACCCAGCTGGCGTCGTCCGGGTTGCAGCCCAAGCACCCCAACCCCTTTCCAGCCCATAGGCAGGTTGTTGGTGGCCACAACCTCCCTTTGATGAGTCAAACTCGATAGTCAAGCGCGCACCATGGGGACTTCCCAGGAGGTCACCCATCTTAGTACTACTCCAGCCCGAACACGCTTAACTATGTTGTTTTTCCATTTCTCATCACCAATTGAGTTGCACTTTTATTGTAACGACTCTAGCCGATCCAATGGACAATGTCACGGCTCCGCTCTAGACGACGTTACCGGGCTGCAGCCCAAGTACCCCAACCCTCTCCATCCCACAGACGGGTTGTTGGTGGCCACAGCCTCCCTTTGATGAGCGAACTTGACAGTTAAGTTGGGTTGTACGAGGACTTCCCAGGAGGTCACCCATCCCAGTATTACTCTCACCCAAGCTCAATTGGTGATGAGAAGTGAAGGAACTCCATAGTTAAGCGTGTTTGAGCGAGAGTAGTACTAGTATGGGTGACCTCCTGGGAAGTTCTCGTAAGGACCAACTTAACTGTCGAATTCGCTCATGAAAGTGAGGTTATGGCCACCAACAACTCGCATGTGGGCTGGAGATGTAACATCTCGACTTTTATTGGGCCACCAGAGCCCTAGTGGGCCCAATAAAAGTGGCCTGAACCCTACCCATGACCCGGTGGGAGATAACTCTAGGCAGGAAATAGAGCTAGAGAACTACGAATTGAGTTATGTTAGTCCCTGTGACCTCGTATAGTCGATACAAGTGCATCGGAACTCGTTCAGTTGGACCCCGAGGTCATATGGTGGATGTAACCATTTCACGTAAAATGCAATGAGAGCGAGATCTTGAATATCGAGCTAGAGAATTCCGAATTGAGTTCTGTCGACTCCTGTGACCTCATATAACCTATACAGGTGCATCGAAACTCGTCGCATCACAATCCGAGATCTAACGACAGATTTAGACACTTTGACCATTTTAACGCGCTGCGACGCGCAAATTTTGGACTTTCGCCAAACAGACTCTGATTCAACCCCAGTCAGTGGCGTTGGACTCGTGTGGTCAATACGAAGTCAACGGAAGTTGTCCCAGTCCATTTTGACGATAATTGGTCAACTCGTGGTCAAATCAATCGCCTTCCCTCTACGGTTCTCCACGGCCAGACCCCCTTCTCCATTCTATACCCGAGCAAGAAACCATTTCCTCTCCCTCTCCGTATCTTTGGGTGTACGGCTTTCGTACACGCTATGTTCGCTACCTGAAAGAAATTGAATCTAGAGAAGAGAGATGTCGACACACAAGTTTGGTCTCGAAACTTTGGTGAGCGTGTCAACAGACAATGACGAAAACCTATTTATACCTTTCTAGAATCGAAGATGAAAGGGCGCGTCAAAATACTCAAATTGTGTCGACACTGTTGAAAAGTGTCGACACAGACTTATAATGTCTCGACAACTATGTGTCGACACAAGTATAGTCGACAGAGTATATGTGTCGAGACTTGTTTATGTGTCGACACCACTTAGCTCGACACTTAGTCGAGACTTTACTTGTATAATTCTGTGTAAATCTAAGTGTCGACACCACTTTGGATGTGTCGACACCTACACTACATGTGTCGACACTAATGCTCTGAAGTGTCGACACAGACTTCCTAGATGTGTCGACACCATTTCTCTGAAATGTCGACACCACTTTTCTGTGTCGACACAGACAACTCTGTGTGTCGACACCTTTTTACTTAGCCAATTTTTATAAACTATACTAAGTTTATCATACCTAATTCAATTTTAAACCTATTGAATTTGGTTTCATCTAAGGGCTTAGTATACATGTCAGCTAGTTGATTATCTGTATTAATATATTTTAGGGAAATATCTTCTTTTTCCACATGTTCTCTTAGAAAATGGTATTTTTTTTATGTGCTTAGTCCTACTATGGGAGACAGGATTGTTTGCAATAGAAATGACACTTGTAGAATCACAAAATAGAGGTGTTCTAATTACTTGAATACCATAATCTTCAAGCTGATGTTGTATCCATAGAAGTTGAGCACAACAACTCCCTGCAGCCACATACTCTGATTCTGTTGTGGAGATAGCTGCACTTGTTTTTTCTTGCTACTCCATGATATCAGTCTTCCACCTAGGAATTGACAGGTACCAGTTGTACTTTTTCTATCTTCCTTGCAGCCTGCAAAATCTGCATCTGAATAACCTGTCAGTTCAAAGTCTCCATTCCTAGGATACCAAAGGCCTAGATAAGGAGTGCCCTTAAGATATCTCAGAATTCTTTTGACTGCTGTCAAATGAGATTCTTTAGGGCAAGCTTGGTACCTAGCACAGACACATGTAGCATACATGATATCTGGTCTACTTGCAGTCAAATACAATAAGGAACCAACTATCCCTCTATACAAAGTCTCATCTACAGGTTTCCCTGCATCATCTTTGCTAAGAGACATACTTGACCCCATAGGAGTTTTCATGGTACTGGATGATTCCATATTATACTTCCTTATCAATTCTAGAGTGAACTTAGACTGGCATATGGATAAACCATTCTCAGTCTGTCTAACTTGCAGACCCAAGAAGAACTTAAGTTCCCTCATACTGCTCATTTCAAATTGTCCTTGCATAAGTTTTGCAAACTTTCTACAAAGACTACTTTCAGTAGACCCAAATATGATGTCATCTACATATATTTGGACTAGAATGATCTTGCCTCTGGATTCCCTAAGGAATAGAGTCTTATCTATTTTCCCCCTTGTGAATTTATTCTCAATGAGGAAACTAGGCATGGTTTCATACCAAGCCCTAGGGGCTTGTTTTAACCCATACAATGCCTTCCTAAGTCTATAAACATAATTAGGTTGAGTTGAATCAACAAAACCTGATCGCTGTTCCACATAGACCTCTTCCTTCAGATTTCCATTCAGAAAAGCTGACTTAACATCCATTTGGTATACTTTAAACCCTTGATAGGTTGCATAGGCCAGGAACATCTTTATTGCCTCTAGTTAGGCTACTGGAGCAAAGGTCTGATCAAAGTCAATACCTTCTTCCTGCCTATATCCTTTTGCAACCAGTCTTGCTTTGTTCTTTATAATAACTCCATGTTCATCCATCTTGTTCCTGAATATCCACTTAGTTCCAATTATGTTGTGGTCTTTTGGTTTAGGAACAAGCTCCCAGACTTTGCATCTTTTGAACTGATTCAGCTCCTCTTGCATTGCCTCAATCCAATGAGGATCTAGGATGGCTTCTTCAAATTTCTTTGGCTCAACTTGGGATAGAAAGCTGGAGTAGAGTACTGAACTTAGATTTTTGCTCCTTGTTTGTACCCCTTGTCTGAGATCACCAATAATTTGATTGGCTGGATGATCTTTTAGATGTCTATTAGCTGGAGGCAGCCTGTCTTCAGGTTGTACTCCTTCAGCTTCTTCATCTTGCTGCACCCCTTGGTCTTCTTCTGCATCAGGTACATCTAGTAATCCCCCTGGACAACAACCACTATCATCCACATGCTGACTTACAGTAGATCCTTCTTCAATAGTAAGCTTGTCCATCTTCTTAGTCACACCTGTGGAGCTGCAAATACTTCTAGACAATTCATTATTAATGAGTCTAGCTTCATCAAATACTACATGTACTGACTCTTCTACAACTTGAGTAGTCAAGTTGTAAACCCTATAAGCCTTACTGTTGTTGCTGTACCCAACAAAGATCCCCTCTTGGGATTTGGCAGCAAACTTGGTTAACTAAGACTTTCCATTGTTAAGTATATAACATTTACAACCAAAGATCCTGAAATAGGATAGATTTGGTTTTTTGTCTTTCACAATCTCATAGGGGGTCTTATTGTGGCTCTTGGTGATGGTAGCCCTATTAATTACATGGCATGCAGTGTTTACTGCCTCAGCCCAGAAATATTCTGGGAGAGATGTGTCACTTAATAGGGTTCTACCAGCCTCAATCAAGGTTCTATTTTTCCTTTCAGCAATGCCATTTTGCTGAGCTATTCTTGGTGAAGAAAATTCCTGAAAAATTCCAAATTCTTCACATAGTTTTGTCATACTGTCAGACTGAAATTCAGTAGCATGGTCACTTCTGATTTTGACCACTGTACTGTTTAATTCATTCTGAATTTGTTTAACAAAGCTGTATAAGATACTTTGAGTTTCATATTTCTGTCTAAGGAAGAACACCCAGGAAAACCTTAAGTAGTCATCTACAACCACAAATGTGTAGACCTTCCTACCTAGGCTGTGAACTGACATAGGACTAAAAAGATCCATATGCAAGAGGTATAAGCACCTCACAGCATCTTTGTTTTCAATGCTATTAAAGGTGGATCTAGTCTGCTTGCCCTTCTGACAAGCTGAGCATATCCCATCTTTAATACACTTAACCTGAGGACCATTCCTCACTAACTCTTTACTATAGAGTTGGTCAATTATCTTGTAGTTAAGATGGGCTAGCTTCTTGTGCCATTTGACATAATGAGAGACTTTCTCATCAGCTACAAGACACACAGGAGAAACATTGTTCTCACACATAATGTCTAGGCAATAGACATTTTTCTTCCTATAACCAGTCAGAATGATCTCTTGATCATTTGACCTCCTGATATGACAACCATCTTTGACAAAAGAGATGTCATATCCTAAATCACTCAGCTGACTTATACTAATGAGGTTGTGTTTCAAACCTTTAACATAAGTCACTTGAGTAATTGTTATAAGGTTGCTAGAAATATTACCAAAACCTTTGATGATTCCTTTTTCAGAACCACCAAAGGTGATTTTAGGACCATCCTTGATTGGTGTGTAGTCCTTTAGCAATCCCCTAGTTCCAGTCATGTGCTTGGAACATTGATAACTTCTCAAAAAGAAGTTATCTTGTGTCTTAAATACTTATATTTTGATGAAAGGATTTATCAATTTTTTATAAAAAAAATGTATTAAATTTACACATGCTGACAACTTTTAAAATTGATGGAATTAACGCCGTTTCAATATGATTTTATCTAGGAAACCCAATATATTCACCTCGATGCGGCATGGGTCAAGCACATGGGAAGTCCAACAAGGCAATTACAGCAGTTTTGGAGCCGTTTGGTGCAATTTCCGTTTTTGGACAGCCGGAAATTTGTTATAACAAATTTCTGCAGTTTAGAAAATTTGTTATAACAAGTTGCGAAAATTCAAATTTTGAATTCCGAATTCCTCCTTAATTTTGGCAGTTACAAGTGTATAGATGGCAACCTTTCAGCAATTAAAACACTCCTTTTTGGAGGGGATGAATATAAAGAGGGGGTGTGTGAGAGAAAAGAAAAAAAAGCTTGATAATATTCAAATTTCAAAAAGGTAGATCTAGGTTTGGGAGAGAAGGAGGAGGAACCCCACCGGAACTTCATCAAGGAGGGATCTTGCATGCGTTTGGGTGGACTTTTCTACAGCGTTGTTGAACTCTAGGCATAATGTTTTGTAAGATCTATTCAATCTTGTATTCCTCTTTTCAAAGCATGAACTAAATTCCCTAGGTTTTGTATTTTGAAAGTACTTTGCTCTATTTTGATGTGATCCTTATTTTATTTGAATTTATGAGAAGATTTGTGTGAATTCCTTATTTAGTTGATGATCTTGTGGTAGAACTTTTGGATTATTGTTTTATTTGATGCTTCATTTCGAGATTCGAGAGAGGAGAAGTGTGAGTATTTGAATGAAACATATTTTACTACGTGGCGAGATTCGAGAGAGGAGTCACGTAAATTTTAACCAAAGTTTTCGGATCGTTTTACTGCGCTTCGAGATTCGAGAGAGGAGAGGCGCAAGTGTATCATCAACTCGATATAGCAGAGTGGGGGAAAGAGATTTCACCTTTCCGTTAGCAACTTTAATTTTTATTATTAATCGTATTTTTGTTCGCCTGAGTTAGAGATGACAAGGGAACAAGGGGTATAGTGATTTCTGATATCGAGAGATACGGATCTCTACCGTAAAATCGTTGCAGGAAAGCACACATAGATTTCTCAAACATCATCTTCTTTTGATCCATCATTATAGGCTTAGGAAATCAAAATACAAGACCGTTTTCCCAAACTTGATAAACAGTTATTTTAGAAAGTCTTAGCAATTTTAATTTAAAATTTTATTTGTCTTTAAACCCACTTAAATCTACTCACTTGGATTTAAAGAAAAGGACTAACTAGTATTTGTGAGCTTTAGATTAATCACCTCTCCGTGAGAATGATCTTTACTCACTCTTTATTACTTGATCCGGCACGTGTACTTGCGTAGTTTACGTATACCTATTTCGGGCGTATCAAGTTTTTGGCGCCGTTGCCGGGGAGGTGCGTTAATTTATTGTTTATTTCTTGCAATATTAGTAATCCTTAGTATTTAGAGCTCAAGTTATAATTCCTGTTTTATTTCACTTCATTTATTTTTACTTTTTTTTCTACTGCTCTATTTGTGCATGTCCCGTTATAGATCACATGAACTGTTGTCATTAAACTTGGAAATTGAACGGACGTGTAGACTAAATAGAAGAGCATTTCGGTTAGAACAAAACAACCCTATGACCATGAACCCTAATAATCAAAACATCGACCATTTGAATAATCAGGAGGTTCAGGAGCAGGAGGGTCAGGTAGAACAAAATGTACAACCTGCGAAAGTTAGGAGAACGTGTCGTGATTATAACATGCCGTATAGGGGAGGATTGCATTATAGTATCATTAAGCCCGCCATCGAGGCGAATAATTTTAAAATCGATTCCATGGCTATGCAACTAGTTCAACAAAGACAATTTAGTGGACTTAATCATGAGGACCCCAATTCTCACCTACGGACCTTTATAGATATATGCGACACCTTCAAGATCAATGGTGCGTCTGATGAAGCAATACGACTTCGTTTGTTTCCCTTCTCCCTAGTTGGAATAGCAAAAGAGTGGCTCGATTCCCAATATGGCCTCACCACTTGGTTACAAGTGGTTGAGAAATTTTTAGCGAAATATTTCCCACCGGCTAAAACTGCCAAGCTAATGCGCGATATAACTACATTTCTGCAAGGAAATAGTGAAACGTTGTATGATGCCTGGGAACGGTTTAAGTAGTTGTTACGGAAGTGCCCCCATCATGGATTAGCTATCCATCAACAAGTGTGGATTTTTTATAACGGTCTCCAGACTTCTACTATGATTCAAGTAGATGGAGCTGCAGGAGGATCACTTATGAACAAGTATCCCGAGGATGCTTACGCTATCCTTGAAGATTTATCCTCCAACAATTATCAATCTTTCGATAGGCAAGGTCCTTCCACCTCCACGAGTGGTATGTACCAAGTAGATCAACTAACCTCCTTCGCTGCACAAATGACTGCCCAATTCAATTCGATGAATAAGAGGTTAGATGCTTTAAGCTTAAATAATTCTCAATTGAATCCGCAAGTGAATAGTATAGTTACCCCTCCTGCCCCCTTGAACCCATCACTCACAGTTGAACAACTGATCGGGCACAATGAGGAGGTTAACTATATAGGTGGTCAACCAAGACACAATACCAATCATCCCTTTCCAAATTATTATAGTCCGGAATGGCGGAATCATCCCAACTTTTCATGGAAGAACAATTCCGGCATATCACAACCACCCGGATTCAACTCGAATCTGCAGCCGCATCACAACAATAACTTTAATCAACAAGGTTCATCCAGGAAGCTATCCGATGAGATTCTCATTGAATCCATGCATAAGAGTGATGCTCGTATTACTAGCCTAGAGGGGTCCTTACGCATTATTGAGTCGCAATTGGGGCAAATTGCCAATGCGTTGAGCCTTAGACCCCAAGGGTCACTCCCATCTGATACGACCCCAAATCCTAAAGGGGATAATCAACATTGTAAATCGGTCACCTTGCGTAGTGGAAGAGAATTAGCGAGTCGTGACCCAATTAAGAAGGACGAGGTAGAAAAGAACTCGAGAGATGTTAGCCCTGTTGACTGTGACAATGACTTAGAGAAAACTATTGACGAAAAGGAAGAGGAAGTAGAAATAATAGGGGACAAGAAGGTGGAACCTAGTATTGAGGTGGCAAAGAAGAAAGACAATGTGGTAGTCTACCCACCTCCACCATTCCCCCAAAGGTTAAGGAAAAGCAAGCTGGATCAACAATTTCAGCAGTTTGTTGAAATTTTCAAGAAGCTTCAAATAAACATCCCGTTTGCGGAAGCCTTGGAGCAAATGCCCAGCTATGTTAAATTCATGAAAGATATCCTGTCCAAGAAAAGAAGATTTGGAGTGAACGAGACTGTAGCACTCACTCAAGAGTGCAGTGCCATTCTTCAGAAAAAGCTTCCACCCAAATTAAAAGATCATGGAAGTTTCACCATACCGTGCTCCATAGGGTATCAGTTTGAGGGCAAGGCATTATGTGACTTGGGAGCAAGTATTAACTTGATGCCTCTATCGATTTATAGGAAGCTAGGGCTAGGGGAGATTTCAAAGACCTCCATCACTTTGCAATTGGCAGATAGAACGTTAGCCTTCCCAAAGGGGATAGTGGAAGATGTATTAGTAAAAGTGGACAAGTTTATCTTCCCTGCAGATTTTGTGGTAATGGATATGGAGGAAGATAGGGAAGTACCTATTATTGTAGGTCGACCATTCCTAGTCACTAGAAGGACTTTGATAGATGTACAAAAGGGAGAGTTAACGATGAGAGTTAACGATGAGCAGATTACATTCAATATACTGAATGCTATGAAGTTTATTGATAGAGAGGAGGATAATCTCGAGATGGTTAACACCATATCTGTTTGTGAATATCAATTGATAAATGAAACTGAAGAGGAGAATGAATTGTTATCCAGCTTATTGACTGAAGAAGGAGCATCCGATAAAGATGATGATAGTCAAGCATGCTTTCAAGTATGTGAGAGGCCAACTAGTTGGACTCGTAAGCCAGAACCCCTGGAGATGCCAGAGAAATCCTTGGCGGTCAAGCCGTCAGTTATTGAGCCCCTAAAATTAGAATTGAAACCTCTGCCCGAGCACCTCACGTATGTGTACTTAGGAGAGAACAATACTTTGCCCGTTATTATTAACGCAAGGTTACAACCTGAGCAGCAACAGAAGCTGACTGACTTATTAAAGCAGTATAAAGTGGCTATAGGTTGGACCATAGCGAACATTCGAGGGATAAGCCCTTCGCTGTGTATGCATAAAATTCTATTAGATGAACCTTTAAAGGGCTCTATTGAGCACCAACGCCGTCTAAGTCCACCTATAAAGGAAGTAGTCAAGAAGGAAATTATTAAGTGGTTAGACGCGGGTATTATTTACCCCATCTCGGATAGCGCTTGGGTGTCACCAGTTCAGTGTGTTCCGAAGAAAGGAGGGATGACGGTGGTGAAGAACGAGAAGAATGAGCTGATCTCCACTAGGACAATTACAGGGTGGCGCATTTGCATGGATTATAGAAAACTGAATAAAGCCACGAGAAAAGATCACTTCCCTCTACTCTTCATCGACCAAGTTTTGGATAAGCTGGCCGGAAATGATTTTTTCTGTTTTTTGGATGGTTACTCGGGATATAATCAGATTTCAATGGATCCTGAAGATCAGGAGAAGACCACTTTCACATGCCCGTATGACACCTTCGCATTTACGAAGATTCCATTTGGATTATGCAATGCTCCCGCTACTTTTCAGCGGTGTATGATTGCGATATTTTCTGACATTATGGATCATGGTATAGAGATTTTCATGGATGATTTTTCTATCTTTGGGAAATCTTTTAATGCCTGCTTAGAGTGCCTAGAGAAGGTGTTAGTTCGATGCGTGGAGACCAACCTGGTTTTGAACTGGGAAAAATGTCATTTTATGGTCCGCGAGGGAATAGTACTAGGACATCATGTATCTAGGAATGGATTAGGTGTGGACAAGGCCAAACTCGATGTGATTGAAAGGCTCCCACCCCCGAAGAATGTGAAGATGCTGCGAAGCTTCCTGGGCCACGCAGGATTCTATCGAAGATTTATCAAAGATTTTGCAAAGGTTGCCAAGTCGTTGACTGGCCTGTTAGAGAAAGATGTGCGCTTTGATTTTAATGATGCTTGCTTACGTGCTTTTGATGAACTGAAGAGACGTCTGACTTCTGCTCCTGTTGTGGTAACTCCCAATTGGGAGGAACCATTCGTTTTGATGTGTGACGCCAGCGATTACGCCGTTGGAGTTGATTTAGGGCAAGTGCGGGAGAAGGTCTTCCACACGATAGCTTACGCTAGCAAAACTTTGATAGAAGCCCAAGTCAACTATACAACCACTGAAAAAGAGTTACTGGCCGTAGTTTTAGCTTTTGAAAAATTCAGATCGTACCTTTTATGTACCAACGTCATAGTGTACACCGACCATGCGGCTATACGATACCTCATGGACAAGAAGGATGCTAAACCACGATTAATCCGATGGGTACTCCTTCTACAAGAATTTGATGTTGAAATTAAGGATAGGAAGGGAGTGGATAACCCCGTAGCTGACCATCTGTCAAGAATTGAGAGCCCACCATCACTGCAGCGATCTGAAATTGATGAGAGGTTCCCCGATGAGTGGCTATTAGCGGTATCTGAAACCATGGTGCCCTGGTATGCCGATTATGTTAATTATATAGTTAGTAGAGTCTTTCCATCGGATCTACTCTACCAATAGAAAAAGAGATTTCTGCATCAAGTTCGTTCGTATATGTGGGACGCACCATATCTATTTAAGGTTGGCCCCGACGGGATGGTGAGGCGTTGCGTCCCCGAATCGGAAATGAAAGACATCTTGGAGAAGTGTCACAACTCTCCTTATGGCGGACATTTTATGGGAGATAGAACAGCAATGAAGATCTTAGAGGCCGGATTCTTCTGGCCCAATTTATTTCGCGACGCCCGAGATTTTGTTAAACAATGTGATAGGTGTCAGAGGTCTGAAAACATAAAGAAAACGGATGCGATGCCCATGAATACGATCCTAGAAGTTGAACTGTTTGATGTATGGGGAATTGATTTTATGGGACCATTCGTGAATTCACGGGGAGACATGTACATTCTTTTAGCGGTTGACTATGTATCAAAGTGGGTGGAAGCAATTGCTACACCTAAAAATGACGCAAAAGTGGTCTTAAAATTTCTGAAAATTTTTATATTTAACCGGTATGGGACCACCAGGGCAATTATTAGTGATGGGGGAAGTCACTTCTGCAATGCCCAATTTACGGCTCTTTTAAAAAAATATGGGGTAACGCACAAAGTTGCACTAGCATATCACCCCCAAACGAATGGGTTAGCGGAGGCTTCCAACCGCGAGATTAAGAAAATCATAGAGAAGACCGTTAGCGTCAACCGAAAGGATGGGTCCCAAAAGCTGAACGATGCACTATGGGCGTACCGCACTGCTTTTAAAACACCGATTGGTTTAACGCCGTATAGACTAGTATATGGAAAGACATGTCACCTTCGTCTAGAGTTGGAGCATCGAGCTTATTAGGCGATAAAGAAAATAAATTACGATTTTAAAGACGCAAGCAAGCAACGACTATTGCAACTGAATGAATTGGAAGAACTCAGGTTGAACGCATATGAGAATTCAAGAATTTATAAAAAACGAACAAAAAAATGGCACGACCGACGCTTGAACGATAAACAATTTGAGCCCGGACAGTTAGTTTTATTATTTAAAAATATTTCCCGGGAAATTAAAATCTCGTTGGTCGGGTCCATTTAGAATTAAAGAGGTGCACCCATATGGCGCGGTGATAATTTTGAATGACAAAGACGGCACCGAATTTAAAGTGAACGGACAACGAGTTAAACATTATCGAGGAGACGAGAGTGATCGAGTCGTCTCGTCCATTGCGCTGAAATAAAACCCAAAAGTTCGGACAAAGTCCTGTCGGGACTTAAAATTAGGCACTGCTTGGGAGGCAACCCAATTTCGAATTTGCGTTGATTAGTTAGTTTTAATAAATTTATTTTCAGTACTTATTTAAGAATTCTATTTGAGCACTAATTCGGTTTTTGCAGCTTTTTAATCATTTAAATGATTAACTAGTAATAAAAAAAATATATAATAAACAAATAAAAGAAAAAAACGATCAACAAGATTTCTGGACAGCAAAGAGAAAGTTACAACTTATTTGGCTAGTGAAAAAAATATGTCATAACATGATTCTGGCTGTCCGCATTTTCAAATTCTCGCTGAACCGCCGGTCCAACCGAACCGGGGCGTCAAAACTGGAGCAAACCGGTTCAGAAAAGGAAAACCTAAAAGCTAAAAACGGTCCGCCTCTTCCTAAAATCCCGATCCCATTCTATTCCCTCCCTCTTAAAAAACCCGATCTCTACCAAACCCTCGTTAGGGCAAATCGAGAGCAGCGACAGGGGAGCGCGACGGCTTCCGACTGGGGGCGACGGCTTCGACAACGCCAGTAGAGACGAACGCCGGCGAGTTCAACGAGTTGATCCCGATCTCCAGCTTCCATTTCCACAACCCGCCTCTCACATTAGGGCAAAACCGCGAGCAGTGATTGCGGAAAGAAGAGACGGCGGACGGGCGATTTTCCGAGGGGCAAGTCCGGCGGTTTCCGACGGTGACTCCATCGGAAAGAAAGGAGAGGATCAGCGTTCTCCTGTTCGTCATCTTCACCCCAATCCCAAGCCTCGATCTTTTGCACAGCTGATTAAGGTCGGCGGCGACACCAAGCAGCAACTCCCTACTTCCAGCAGCGACAACTTTGGGAACCCTATACGAGGCTTGATCTGCATTATTGCGGCCACCTTCATCCCAATTTCTGAAGCTTCGGTGGTGCAGTCAGAGGGAGCAGATTGTGAATACGCCATAGGATCACCAAATCCTCACTCATTCGTCCAGTCTCCGCCCTTCGTAAGCCTTCAAATCCCATTTTTCTCATTTGGATTCCTAAGTTGAAAAACTAGGTCAGCCCCTTACTATAGCATAATTTCAGTTCTCACAAGGAATTGCAGTGTTTTTCGGACGAAGGTTGCGGCATTCACCATTCGAGTAGTTATCACCAAGGAGCATCGTCAATTGTAAGTAAAGCACACCTTCATTTCCTAGTTTTTGACTTAGACTGAAATGTTAGGGTTTTCTTATTTGATTTTGTGCCCAGTGTGTGCAATGTCTGGTAGAAAGGGCAAAGGGAAAGTCATAGTGTACAAGGATGATAGATTTGTTAATGATGAAGCAAGGGTTAATTATGATTTGGTAAAACTGAAGCCCGTGATTTTTGAACGGGGATTTGAAATCGAGATGAAGTACTGGAGCAAGGGATATATAGATAACATGCAGAAGCAGGGATGGTCGACCTTCTGTCATCCACGAACGGAGGCAATCCTCCCATGGGTTTACGAATTTTATGCAAACGGAAAATTTCAAACCGATGACAAGGTGCTGGTGAGGGGAAAGGAAGTCAACTTCTCACCGCAAGGGATTTGTGAGTGCTTCGATATGGAAAATCCGGAGTGGGACGATTTCGAGCAGATCAAGAACACAGTCTCCCCTGACGAAGTGGCAACCCTGCTTTGCCAAACTAAAACGGATGTGTGGGCAAATCCTCGGAAGCATGTTCTGAACTCCACGAGCTTCACGAGGGAAGCAAAAGTTTGGATGCTATTTGTAAATGCGAGCTTGCTTCCGACAAAGCACGCAAACCATATCTCTCTTGAGCGAGCTGTTTTAATATATTGTATTATGCTTGGACGAAAGATTAATGCTGGCCAAATGATTTATGATCAGTTGAGAGAGAAGTTTGCGGTCAATGGAGGACGACAGCTATGGTATCCCACGCTGATTACTATGTTATGTCGCTTTGCTGGAGTAAACTTGAGGGAGGGAGACATATGCACTCCGGTGGGCCACCATATCACTGAGTCTGTTATCTTCAAGAACATCAAGGTCCGCACAGATCAGAGCTCTCTGCCACGTATCTCCAAAGGGCAGTCCACCACGACCGCTCATCGCATCGACATAGATATTCCAGCAGTGGACTGCGGGTCGGACCCAGACGCCATGATGGAGAATCTAGAGTACATCAAAGCTTACCTTAGATGCGAGCACATCTATTCTGAGTCCCGACGTGAGCAGGCCCGACAGGAGCGGGCGTTGATTATGCACAAACTCAAGATTCCAGTTGTGGAACCATTCTACAATCTCGGGGGCTAGTTCGACGAAGAGGGATATCTACTAGGAATTGATGGATCGAGAGTGGATCCCACCATCGTGGCTGCGGAGAATGATGCAGATCGTGAAGATGACGACGACGATGACGGCGACGACTGACTACTCTAGTACCTCTTCGCACTTATTTACACTCCCCCCCCCCACTTATTTTATCATAAACTAATTATGTCTGTATTAATCTAAAACAATGCTGGGAGGCCACTATGACCATAGACTGCTTATTTCTGTATTGCTTGGATTGCATGGTTATTTTGTGTTGTTAACTGTTTGCTTATCAGCTGATTATTACTGCATTTTCATCCCCATATGTATTTTTAGATTTCAACACTAATCATGCGCTGTGATGATCTGTTATATGTTATTTTCATGGACATAGTGTGCAATATTTTGATCATATCTGTAAGTTTTATAATAGTACATAACTTTATGGGAGTATAGGAATGTCATTGCTATATCGGTACTAATCCACTCTTAAAGACTATTTTCTTCTTGTACTAGTTTTCCTTCTTGCAGCTTATTTTGGATGCCCCAAGTTTTGAGTTACCCCCTCCACCATGACATTCGGCAAGTGACACTCAGTTTGATAATGAATGATGCTCGAAATAACGGACTTCAGGGGAGTATTTTATTTCAGTGCATCTATTTTTATTGCCTTCATTTACATGATCTAAATCTTGTGAGAGGCACCACTTGAGAGTATTTAGGAGAGAAGGAGGAGGAACCGCACCGGAACTTCATCAAGGAGGGATCTTGCATGCGTTTGGGTGGACTTTTCTACAGCGTTGTTGAACTCTAGGCATAATGTTTTGTAAGATCTATTCAATCTTGTATTCCTCTTTTCAAAGCATGAACTAAATTCCCTAGGTTTTGTATTTTGAAAGTACTTTGCTCTATTTTGATGTGATCCTTATTTTATTTGAATTTATGAGAAGATTTGTGTGAATTCCTTATTTAGTTGATGATCTTGTGGTAGAACTTTTGGATTATTGTTTTATTTGATGCTTCATTTCGAGATTCGAGAGAGGAGAAGTGTGAGTATTTGAATGAAACATATTTTAGTACGTGGCGAGATTCGAGAGAGGAGTCACGTAAATTTTTAACCAAAGTTTTTGGATCGTTTTACTGCGCTTCGAGATTCGAGAGAGGAGAGGCGCAAGTGTATCATCAACTCGATATAGCGGAGAGGGGGAAAGAGATTTCACCTTTCCATTAGCAACTTTGATTTTTATTATTAATCGTATTTTTTGTTCGCCTGAGTTAGAGATGACAAGGGAACAAGGGGTATAGTGATTTCCGATATCGAGAGATACGGATCTCTACCGTAAAATCGTTGCAGGAAAGCACACATAGATTTCTCAAACATCATCTTCTTTTGATCCATCATTATAGGCTTAGGAAATCAAAATACAAGACTGTTTTTCCCAAACTTGATAAACAGTTATTTTAAAAAGTCTTAGCAATTTTAATTTAAAATTTTATTTGTCTTTAAACCCACTTAAATCTACTCACTTGGATTTAAAGAAAAGGACTAGCTAGTATTTGTGAGCTTTAGATTAATCACCTCTCCGTGGGAACGATCTTTACTCACTCTTTATTACTTGATCCGGCACGTGCACTTGCGTAGTTTACGTATACCTATTTCGGGTGTATCAAACATCCACTGTCCAAGTACCATATTGAGGCATGGCCACTTGGACTCACCTGCAAAACAGATTAGTTAACCTTAGAACCCAAAGAATTCTTGGGTCCTTGGTGCTGGTTATTTTGCCTCTTAACAAAACTACCTGTAGTTTTTCTAGCAGCCAGATTGCTACTCACTTTGGCACTTGAATTATGCCAACAGTCTATGGAAAAGTGGCCTACATTGCCACAACACCAGCACTCAAATCTGTTGTACATTTGCTTAGGTACAACCCTAGCTGTTTTGTCTACAGCAGGCTCCTTGTTGAGTACTAGGGCTTTGCCCTTAGACTTGGACTTTACAGTCCTATCAGATTTTGTAAACCCTAATCCAGTTTTATTCTTTTGATGTACAAATTCATCTATCAAAGGTAGAACAGACTTTGGTTTAAAAAACCTTGCAACTATGTCTCTCTCTTTCTGAAGACTAATCTCCAGATTTATGATTTGATCATTTTTAAATGTTATAGTCCCCATATGAATAACAATTATGTTCTTCAGCCTGGCTATTTCATTTAGTTTTTGATCAATCAACTTATCAAAATCTGTTGCGGCAACTTTAAGATTAGCAATCTCCTTAGCCTGACTCTTGGCCAAGGATTTGCTTTTCTTTAAAGCTTGCAACACTACTCTATATTCATCAATCAATTGATGAATATCTCCTTCAGATTCAGATTTACTCTCATCACTTGATGCTGATGAATCTGATTCTGAACCAGCACTAAAAACTGAACTTGAAGAACAATTTTGTACCTGACTAGGTCTAGGCTGCTCCTGGATTTTGTCTCCTTCTAATAAGGCCATCAGTCCCTGGCACTGATTGTCCTCATGCTCATATATAGAGTTCATTAACTGGATGAACTCTTCTTCTTCTTCTTCTTCAGCAAACAGTCCAATGTAAGCTTCAGCTTCTGAATCTGTTTCTGAAGAAGACATATCTGACAGACTTTTGTCCTTCTTAGCAACAAAGGACCTTTCCTTCTTGCCCTTGATTTGAGTCTTCTTCTTATCTGTTGACTCTCTCCTCTTCTCTGGACAGTCAACAACAACATGTCCCTGTTTGTTACAATAATAACAGACTATCTTTGAAGATATTGTTTTACTTGTCTTGGGCTTTCTCCTATCATACTTTGATGACTTCTGTGAAGTGGATGACTTAGACCTCCACTATTTTTTTCTTAAGAAACTTCTGAAAATGTCTTGTGAAAGCTGCAAAGTCCTCATCACTCTCACTGCTTTCAGAATTCCTGCTTTCTGATTCATCTGACTCAGTCCCAGCAACTTTTGGAGGAGAAGATGGAGACTTACTTTTATATTTCTTGGTGGCTTCTGTCTTGAATGTCACAGCTCTTTCTTTATGCTCAACTCTGGTAGTCTTCTCATCTTCTTTCCTTACCATTAGCTGCATTTCATAGGATAACAGGTTTCCAAATAATGTTGAAGGAGGAATATCTGCTAACTTGGTCATTTCCCTTATGGCACAAATCTTAGTATCCCAGTCTTTAGTTAGGGATCTCAAGAACTTATCATTCAGCTCATAATTGCTGAATTCTCTTCCATAGGACATCAACTCATTGACAATCCTATAGAATTTCTTGTAGCATTCTGTTATACTATCAGACCTGCCTTGCCTGAAACTTTCATACTCCTGATTTAGTAAAGACTTTCTGTCCTGTCTAACTTCTTCAGAGCCCTCCATGTACACTATCAGTGTGTCCCACATTTCCTTTGATGTTTTATAGTGAATCAAATTCTGGAATGTGGCATCATCTATTGCACTCACAATAATATTCTGAGCCCTCTTGTCCATAGTGGTCAGAATAATTTCATCTTTTGTCATCTCTGAAAAGTCCTTAGGAGTTCTCTGATTTGCATCCATGACTGATACTTTCATAGGCACATATGACCCTTCTTTGACTGTAATATAGATTCTAGGGTCAGAGGTGTAACAGCCCAAATTTCGGAAACAGGAAATTTTTGGGTGACACGGCCTGTGACACGGGCGTGTCAGCTGACACGGCCTGCGACACGGGCGTGTCGCAGGGCGTGTCGAGGTTGTGTCGACGATCGGCCTTTGTCTCGACGATTTTTCTCTCGACGATGTGTCGAGAGGAGGCACACGGCCCAGGACACGGGCGTGTCCAAGGCCGTGTCGTGTACTCGACGATTTGTACTCGACGATCGTCAAGTGTCGAGACGTGAGTGTTGAGTGTTAAACACGGCCTGTGACACGGGCGTGTCACAGGGCGTGTCAAATTAGGTCGACGAACTCAGCCCGCCGAAGGATTTCGACAGGGTGTGTCTTTGTGCCGTGTCTGGGCACACGGCCTAGGACACGGGCGTGTCACAGGCCGTGTGAAGTCTCGGGATGTTTTGGGATTTTTTTTCACCCAGGCACACGGCCACAGACACGGGAGTGTCTGAAGGCATGTTGGTGACACGGCACATGACACGGGCGTGTCCCATGGGCGTGTCACTGGTTTGGATAAGTCGGTTGACCACCGCTTGAGGCACACGGCCTGGCACACGGCCGTGTCAGAGGCCGTGTCGGGTCAAAATCAGTGTTTTTGGCAGAATTGTGGATGTCTATTCCTTCAGCCTGGATCCAAGGGCTGAAGCTTCTTCCTCTTTTTCTTAAAGGCCGAAATCAGAGAAGTGATTCTCATTTACTTGACCTTTATCTTTCTTCAAAAGAGAGAAAGAGAGAGAGAAAGGAGGAGGAAGAAGGAAAGGGGGCTGCTGCTGGTGGTGCTGCGGTTTACCGACAAGAGTTCCGAAGCCGGCGTTGCGGAGGAAACGATCTTGCTAGTCTTGCAAGCTAACTTTGAGTTCATGGCACCGAAGCGGTCGTCAAGGGTAACGACTTTTCTTCCTAGCCATGTGAAGGCTTCCTTTTGGCATATTTTGTGATTTCCCCCACCAAGAGGTGGTTGATTTTGGGAATCTTTGGGTGGATGCTTGACATCCTCTTTGTTAGCATATAGATCCGGAAATGGAGTACGGAATAGGCATGCTGTGTGAAGCCCATCTGGACAGGTTGGTCTGGATTGGTGATGCTGCATACGAACCGGAGAAGACTCCGTGATAACGTGTAGTGTAAGGAGTCTACGGGTTATGCCTGCGAAAAGGAGTAGCAGGAAGTACTGGAGTGGTAGCCCAGGAAAATAGCCATGTGATGTTTTGGGTCCAACCTATGAATGAGGCACAGGAAGTACTGGTGGGACCAGGAAAGACCCTTTTGTGATGCTTGATGTCGTAGGGTGTCCACCTGTGAAGCGAGTAACAGGAAGTACTGGCCTGATAGCTAGGAAAGACCCCTGATATTTGTGCTTGTGCGGTGTCCACCTATGGAGAGAGTCACAGGAAGTACTGGGAGGCCCAGGAAAGACCCGCTGTTGTGAGAAAGAAATGGGTATAGAGAAATACCCAGGCTTGAATGTCAAGAACAGGATTGGTGAGACCGACCCGCGCCTTTGATATAGCCATGAGTACGCTGTACTCGGAGAAGGCAAGGCGATTTGAGCAACGGGGCGTGGAGGATCCGACCTGCGCTATGTCCGTCCGACGTGAGACCAAAAGGTGCAGTCTGTTGGAACGCATAGCAAGAGTCTTCGGCCTGCGCGCCATGACACAATGGGGGGCTACGGGCCATCCCGGTGTAGGAAGACTAACTCCGGCTGCACGCCATGGAGTAAATGCTCAAGAGATTTACCGTTGGGTTGTGACCCTGATACGGTGGTGGGCAAGAGCTTTTCCTGAACAACAAGAATGTGCCCTGAGTGCACGGACCGTTGGGCCGGGTGGCGAACAGTTGTGATGGCTTGTGTGCGTGAAAGCACATTTTGATGATATATCTTGTCATACTTGTGATCTAATATGCCTGCAGGGAAGAATACCGCTGCCCCGAGAGAAGGGGTAGGGTTGTTATAATTTGGTCAGCTGAACGCTGACCGTTGATTTTGTTTGCCACCGTTGGGTGGATTGTCCTTGTACAGGTGCTGGAGAGCCGAGCGGGACGCATAGAGGTTGATGTTCCTGCTGTTCTTGCTGCTACTGTTGTTAGCCCTCGAAGGCTATAGCTTATGTTGTGTGTTTTCTTTTATTGTGGCCGGCCTGCGCGCCAATCTGTTTAGGCCACTATTTGAAAGTCATGTAAGGCCATAAGGCCAACTCTTTTGACTTGTTGTAAGACATTCCTATACTTTATAAAATGTGGAGTTTTATGTTTGGACATTCATGAGGAGTTCCAGTTGTAGTCTAGGCTTCCGCTAGAATGATTTGTGATAGGTGTGATGCGCGACTCTGGTATCATCCTGTACCTTCACCGACTGTTTTGTGATATATCCTGTGGGGTCTTGGCCGGACCTTCTAGAATATACCATATGAACGGATGGGGTTGTTACATTTTTGGTATCGGTCGTCTTGGTCTTTCCCTCTCGAAGTCGTGGTCGACTTCTTTTGTGGGGTGGCGAGCACGTGTTTGTGCAAACTAAAGTCTACGAATGAACTCCTGAATGTCCATGATAGGAATGCAAACTTGATGTGTTTGAGGAACCTGTGTGTTCTGATTTTGTGTTGATTGCTTGGGTACGACCGCTAATGTGTGTGTCTTGTCCACCTTTAGGTGACACGGAGTGGAGCTGGGCCGTCTGAGTCCCAGTGTTCTGATGAAAGTACGGCACCAGCCGTGGTGCCGACACCTCCACCGTCTGCGGAACATGTGCATTTAGTTGCAGAGGCCTTATTTACCATGATCCAAGGCCAGCCCCTTCGGCAAGAACAAGCGGCTGTGAGGCCAGAACAGGTGGCGGCAAGGCCTGAACCTGTTATGGATGTGGCTCCTCGAGCGGATGCGAAGCAGCTAACGCGGTTTATGAGTTTCCATCCGCCTACATTTTCGGGAGCGGGAACGCCGACGCAGGCTGAGGATTGGCTATCACACGTCAAGCGAGTGATGACGGCGATAGGAACGGCGGAGCATCAGAGAGTTACTTTCGTTACCTTTTTGCTAGAAGGAGAAGCTTGATTATGGTGGGATGAGATGGAGTTGCATCACTTGGCGGGTCATCCGTTAACCCAAGTATCCATGGAAGAATTCTCCAGACTCTTCCTAGCGAAGCACCTTCCTGCGGCTCAGCGGATAGCCATGGAAAATGAATTCCAACGGTTGACCCAAGGTGATGGCAGTGTTGACGCATACTTGCATGAATTTACTCGCTTGGGGCGGTATGCGGGTTCTATTTTTGCTGATGAGCAGAGGAAGACTAATCGGTTCTATAAAGGACTGAGGGACGAGCGGAGATTCCTTGTGTCAAGTTCTGTGAACCAAGATTTCCAAGCGTTGGTTGACACCGCGACTGCGTTGGAAAAGGATATGAAAAGGGTGCAAGGGAAGAGAGCTTTGGCTGTGACGCAACCGGAATGGAAGGCGCCCCGATCGGGAAAACCATTCTATAAGAAGAGATGGGGCAAGAAGTCCAAGCCTAGTGGACAAGCTCCTTCATCAGTTGCAACGGGAGCAACATCAGGGGATACCTCCAAGCCAGACACTCGTATCTGCTTCAATTGTGGCCGGATGGGGCATATTGCGCGAGATTGTCGGATGTCGCCAAAGAGTGAAAAGAAGGCGGGAGCATCTTATGCGAAAAAAGGAAAGGCGGTGGTGGATTCCTCTGCCTCGCAGGCGTAACCCCGGGTCTACAATCTTGGCCTGCAAGAGGCCATCAAGCAGAGTGACGTTGTCACAGGTATGCGTTGAGTTTTGCATCTGCTATTTGTTTGTATGCTTTCGTAGTACTCCTATGTTTGCGGTTTGTGTGTGTGACATGTTTGTCATAGGCTTTGTGATGATTCGGGACACGCTGGCGCGAGCACTGTTTGATACAGGTGCATCACATTCTTTTCTGTCTAGTGAGTTTCTTATGTGGCTTGGGATACCCAGTCGTGCAAAGACAGATACCGTCAGAGTGGTGTTGCCGAATGGCTGTTGGATGCTTGCGGATCAAACTTGCGATGTGGCGGTTCAGTTAGGAAGTCGGGATTTTCGTTTAACTGCATTTGTTTTGCCAATATCGGAATTCGACGTGATTTTTGGGATGGATTGGCTTGCGGAGCAGCATGCTATGATTGATTGCCAGTCCAAAGAAATCACGTTGGGCCAGAATACCGAACAGGAGACAAAGTTCGCGGGTCTGCGAGGAGTAGACAGGACGTTGATGTCTGCACTCCAGGTAGTCAAAGCTATTCGGAAAGGTGCAGAGTGTTACTTTGCACTGATTCAGGCTGTTGAGCCTAAGGCCAGTGTGTGCGAGGTTCCGATTGTGGCAGACTTTACAGATGTGTTTCCCACGGATCTCCCTGGGCTACCAACCCAGCGGGAGATTGACTTCACAATTGAGTTGGTGCCAGGTGCGAAACCTGTGGCCCATTCGCCATATCGCGTTGCGCCAAAAGAGATGACTGAATTAAAGGTTCAACTACAAGAAATGCTAGAGCAAGGTTATGTAAAGAAAAAAGATGGTGGGTTGCGATTGTGTATTGATTACCGTGAATTGAATAAGCTGACCGAGAAGAATAAGTATCCTATACCCCGGATTGATGAGTTATTCGATCAGCTGGTGGGCTCGACCGTCTATTCGAAGTTGGACCTGAAGTCTGGTTATTACCAGTTAAGAATTCGGGAAGGTGACATTCCTAAAACCGCATTTGGAACGCGTTATGGGCACTATGAGTTCACAGTCATGTCATTTGGACTGTGCAATGCGCCCTCGGTGTTTATGGATTTGATGCACCGTATTTTTCGCGAGTACCTGGATCTGTTTGTAATAGTGTTCATTGATGACATCCTGGTGTACTCGAAGTCCAAAGCCGAGCATGAGATTCACTTGCGGTTGGTGTTGAATACGTTGAGGCAAAATCAGCTATATGCCAAGTTCTCGAAGTGCGAGTTTTGGCTATCGTCAGTGGCATTTTTGGGCCATGTGGTGAGTGGAGCGGGCATTGCAGTGGATCCAGCGAAGATAAGAGCCATACAAGAGTGGCCAATGTTGTCTTCCGTGGCCGAGGTCAGGAGTTTCCTTGGACTTGCGGGCTACTATCGAAGATTTGTGGAAAATTTCTCGCGGATCGCTTTGTCGCTAACCACACTGACGCGAAAAGATCAGAAGTTCGTTTGGACGCCAGAGTGCGCACAAGCTTTTGAAGAGCTGAAGGTTCGGTTGACCACGGCGCCGATGTTGTCTTCGCCATGTGGAACCGATGGATTTGTGATTTATAGTGATGCCTCAGGGAGCGGCTTAGGCTGCGTTCTTCTGCAAAAGGAGAAGGTGATTGCTTATGGCTCACGCCAGCTAAAGGTGCACGAGCGAAACTATCCCGTCCATGATTTGGAATTAGCGGCGGTGATTTTTGCACTCAAGTTGTGGCGACACTACCTTTATGGTGTGAAAGTGGAGATCTATACCGATCATAAGAGCCTAAAGTATCTTTTGGAGCAGAAAGACTTGAATATGCAACAACGAAGGTGGTTGGAGTTCCTTGGGTACTACACGTTTGAGATGCACTATACGCCCGGGAAGGGGAATGTTGTCGCGGATGCCTTGAGTCGGCGAGTTCCGACGAGAGCAAATTGGTTATAAAGGCATGATGAACGTCTTATCCAGGAACTGGAAGCATTGGAGATCTATTGTGTTGACAAGAATTCCACTGCCACTGCATGTTTGAACTGGACCGAGGTGCAATGTGACCTTGCGGACCGAGTTCGACGGGCAACGGAGTTGGATGAAGATCTCTTGCGCTATGTGAATGAAGGGCCAGAAGGCAAATTCACCTGGAATGACGGTCTTTTGCGAAAAGAGGGCCGTTTGTGCGTCCCGAATGTGGGGAAATTGAGGGAAGAACTACTGTATGAAACGCATTATACAAAATATTTCATTCACCCTGGGAGCACAAAGATGTTCAACGATATGAAATAGCTTTTCTGGTGGCCAGGACTCAAGAAAGATGTTGCACTTTATGTCTCTAAATGCCAAACATGTGTGATGGTGAAGGCGGAGTGCCAAAAGTCGGGCGGTTATTTGAAATCACTACCGATCCCAGAGTGGAAATTTGATGATATTTCCATGGATTTTGTGCATGGGTTGCAAAGATCGCAGCGAGGAAATGATTCCATTTGGGTAATTGTTGACCGGCTAACGAAAGTGGCACATTTTCTCCCGAACAGACGAGATGATTCAGTTGAAAGTTTGGCAAAGTTATATGTTGACCAGATTGTGCGGCTTCACGGTGTTCCTCGGAGCATCGTAAGTGATCGAGATGAGCGATTCACGTCAAATGATTGGAGGCTAGTTCACCGACTATTGGGCACGAAGTTGACTTTCAGTACGGCCTTTCATCCCCAAACAGATGGCCAAACTGAGCGCACCAACAGAACAATGGAGGACATGCTCCGAATGTGCGCCCTTGACTTCGGAAAGAGATGAGAAGATCATCTCTATATGGTGGAGTTTGCATATAATAACAGCTACCAGGCGTGCATTGGGATGACACCATATGAAGCTCTATATGGAAGGAATTGCCGTACTCCCTTGGCTTGGGTAGAAGCGGGCGAAGCTCGGGTGTTTAAACCAAATGAGGTTGATGAAGCAAACTCAACCATATGGACTATTCGAGAGAGATTGCTTATTGCTCAAGATCGACAAGCGAAGTACTACAACGCCAAGCACCGGAACGTAGAATTTGCGGTTGGCGACTGGGTCTACTTGAAGATCAAGTCATTCAAAGGTGTCTCCAGGATTCGACGATTGAAAAAGTTGAGTCCAAGATATTTGGGTCCTTTTGAAGTGGTTGAGCGAGTGGGCGAAGCGGCTTATCGGCTAGCTCTGTCGGCGGACTTGGGTGGGTTACATGATGTCTTTCACATCTCGGTGCTTCGGAAGGCCGTGAAAGATCCAGCTCAAGTGATCGCGGATGATCGTGTGCCGGTGGAGTATGGGCTAACAACGAGAGTTAGACTCATTCAGATCGAAGATCGAGCCGAGAAACAGTTGCGGAACAAGACGGTCCGTATGGTTAAAGTCCGGTGGGACAACTGTGGCCGTGAAGAACTGACATGGGAGCGCGAGCAAACCATGCGAGCAGAGTTCCCTGAGCTATTTTTGTAATCTGTAGCAAGAATGTTGTAACATAAAATTTTATATGTTGTCACATTTTTCTTGCTGATTTCTGTTGCCTTTCCTGTGTCTGAATTTCGAGGACGAAATTTCTTGTAGGAGGGGAGGATTGTAACAGCCCAAATTTCGGAAACAGGAAATTTTTGGGTGACACGGCCTGGGACACGGGCGTGTCAGCTGACACGGCCTGCGACACGGGCGTGTCGCAGGGCGTGTCGAGGTTGTGTCGACGATCGGCCTTTGTCTCGACGATTTTTCTCTCGACGATGTGTCGAGAGGAGGCATACGGCCCAGGACACGGGCGTGTCCAAGGCCGTGTCGTGTACTCGACGATTTGTACTCGACGATCGTCGAGTGTCGAGACGTGAGTGTTGAGTGTTGAACACGGCCTGTGACACGGGCGGGTCACAGGGCGTGTCAAATTAGGTCGACGAACTCAGCCCGCCGAAGGATTTCGACAGGGTGTGTCTTTGTGCCGTGTCTGGGCACATGGCCTGGGACACGGGCGTGTCACAGGCCGTGTGAAGTCTCGGGATGTTTTGGGATTTTTTTTTCACCCAGGCACACGGCCACAGACACGGGCGTGTCTGAAGGCGTGTTGGTGACACGGCCTATGACACGGGCGTGTCCCATGGGCGTGTCACTGGTTTGGATAAGTCGGTTGACCACCGCTTGAGGCACACGGCCTGACACACGACCGTGTCAGAGGCCGTGTCGGGTCAAAATCAGTGTTTTTGGCAGAATTGTGGTCGTCTATTCCTTCAGCCTGGATCCAAGGGCTGAAGCTTTTTCCTCTTTTTCTTAAAGGTCGAAATCAGAGAAGTGATTCTCATTTACTTGACCTTTATCTTTCTTCAAAAGAGAGAAAGAGAGAGAGAAAGGAGGAGGAAGAAGGAAAGGGGGCTGCTGCTGGTGGTGCTGCGGTTTACCGACAAGAGTTCCGAAGCTGGCGTTTTTGAGGAAACGATCTTGCGAGTCTTGCAAGCTAACTTTGAGTTCATGGCACCGAAGCGGTCGTCAAGGGTAACGACTTTTCTTCCTAGCCATGTGAAGGCTTCCTTTTGGCATATTTTGTGATTTCCCCCACCAAGAGGTGGTTGATTTTGGGAATCTTTGGGTGGATGCTTGACATCCCCTTTGTTAGCATATAGATCCGGAAATGGAGTACGCAATAGGCATGCTGTGTGAATCCCATCTGGACAAGTTGGTCTAGATTGGTGATGTTGCATACGAACCGGAGAAGACTCCGTGATAACTTGTAGTGTAAGGAGTCTACGGGTTATGCCTGCGAAAAGGAGTAGCAGGAAGTACTGGAGTGGTAGCCCAGGAAAATAGCCATGTGATGTTTTGGGTCCAACCTATGAATGAGGCACAGGAAGTACTGGTGGGACCAGGAAAGACCCTTTTGTGATGCTTGATGTCGTAGGGTGTCCACCTGTGAAGCGAGTAACAGGAAGTACTATCCTGATAGCTAGGAAAGACCTCTGACATTTGTGCTTGTGCGGTGTCCACCTGTGGAGAGAGTCACAGGAAGTACTGGGAGGCCCAAGAAAGACCCGCTGTTGTGAGAAAGAAATGGGTATAGAAAAATACCCAGGCTTGAATGTCAAGAACAAGATTGGTGAGACCGACCCGCGCCTTTGTTATAGCCATGAGTACGCTGTACTCGGAGAAGGCAAGGCGATTTGAGCAACGGGGCGTGGAGGATCCGACCTGCGCTATGTCCGTCCGACGTGAGACCAAAAGGTGCGGTCTGTTGGAGCGCATAGCAAGAGTCTTCATCCTGCGCGCCATGACACAATGGGGGGCTACGGGCCATCCGGGTGTAGGAAGACTAACTCCGGCTGCACGCCATGGAGTAAATGCTCAAGAGATTTACAGTTGGGTTGTGACCCTGATACGGTGGTGGGCAAGAGCTTTGCCAGAACACCAAGAATGTGCCCTGAGTGCACGGACCGTTGGGCCGGGTGGCGAACGATTGTGATGGCTTGTGTGCGTGAAAGCACATTTTGATGATATATCTTGCCATACTTGTGATCTAATATGCCTGTAGGGAAGAATACCGCTGCCCCGAGAGAAGGGGTAGAGCCGTTATAATTTGGTCAGCTGAACGCTGATCGTTGATTTTGTTTGCCACCGTTGGGTGGATTGTCCTTGTACAGGTGCTGGAGAGCCGAGCGGGACGCATAGAGGTTGATGTTCCTGCTGTTCTTGCTGCTACTGTTGTTAGCCCTCGAAGGCTATAGCTTATGTTGTGTGTTTTCTTTTATTGTGGCCGGCCTGCGCGCCAATCTGTTTAGGCCACTGTTTGAAAGCCATGTAAGGTCATAAGGCCAACTCTTTTGACTTGTTGTAAGACATTCCTATACTTTATAAAATGTGGAGTTTTATGTTTGGACATTCATGAGGAGTTCCAGTTGTAGTCTAGGCTTCCGCTAGAATGATTTGTGATAGGTGCGATGCGCGACTCTGGTATCATCCTGTACCTTCACCGATTGTTTTGTGATATATCCTGTGGGGCCCCGGCCGGACCTTCTAGAATATACCATATGAACGGATGGGGTTGTTACAAGAAGCTTCCATAAATAGTCTAACCCTTTCTTTCCAGATGCCAAAAATCTCCTTTTTGCAAATTGGCAACTTCATGGATCCAAGTTCTTTGTGATTCTCTGTTGAACCCATTTTCTTGATTTTCTTGATTATGCTGAGTCTGCCCTTGATTATACTGAATCTGCCAACAGGATCTTTTACTCAGACAGTTATGTCATTTTTTAGTAACCTCGCTTTGATACCACTTGAAAGAAATTGTACATAATCACCTAGAGGGGGGTGAATAGGTGACCTTAATCTTTTTAAACTTTAGGTAGAATAAATCACAGATTTCATAGAACATAAAACAACAACCACATAATCATTCGCACACAGAGTACACACAGTTTTATATTGGTTCCCCAAGGTCTGGGTACATCCACTTTCCCCCTTCGCTTATCTAGTAGTGTACTAGATTCGGCCAAACTCCTCCACTATTCCTCAGATCCTCAGATCTTACACTCAGAACCCCAATCAGGTTCCTACAGCTCAGAGTGATCCCACTCCTACAACTCAGGCTCAAAATCCCTACCACTCAGTCTTCACAAAGACCTACACTCAGCCTTCAACAAGGCCTACACTCAGAGAAATGGATCTCCTACACTCAGGCACACAGGCCCTACCACTCAGCCTTTATAATTTCAGGCTTACAACTCAGATCACTAAGGATCCTACAAGAAATTAAAATTACAATGAATAAACCTACAACTCAGAATGAGAGAGAAGAGTTGTCTGGTTTCTTGAAGAGTTCTTGGAAGAACTCTGCTTAGATCAACCTCCCTTGGCTTCCTTCAAAGCTTCTTGAATGTAGAACACAGTAGGGTTGATTCTCTATGCAGCTGATCGTCAATCACTGCAACTTAAGATTCAGATCTCAATCTGAAACCTTCTTCACAGCCTGGTTCAACTGCTGTCTTCTTGGAAGGAGCTCTCTCTCTCCAACTTCTTAGATCTTCTGATCACTTCAATTGATTGTCATTAATCATCTTCTTCTATTGACAGAATAAGCCTATATATAGGCCTTCTTCATGGTGACCGGCTGATCTGGTTTCTAACGACTTTCTGACAACTCTGACAGTTGCAGTAGACCATCTGGAATGGCAGTTGTCAAGTCATTCAGTCACTTCTTGAATTTTCTGTAACTGTCTGAAATTGTCGAGACAGTCAGTCTTTAAGTGTCGACACTGATAGACTAAGTGTCGACACAAGTAGACTAAGTGTCGACACTAGCCTTCATGGTATCGACACTAGCATTCATGGTGTCGACACTACTCCTTGTGTTGTAGAAATTTCTTCTCGACACTGCTTCTTCAACATGTGTCGACACTGATATTATGTGTCGACACAACTCCTTGTTCTTTAGTACTTAGTTGAATTCTTGTAAGTGTCGACACAACTCTTTTGTGTCGACACATCTTCTTGTGTTGATACTTGCTGAGTGTCGACACATTTCCTTAGTGTCGACACCTGCCTTCTGTGTTGATACTTGCTGAGTGTCGACACTTCTCCTTGTGTCGACACATTCTTCTTGTGTTGAGACTTTGGCTGAGTGTCGACACATTCTTCATTATGTCGACACTTGTACTTAGACTCTGTTGAAATTTGCTGAGTGTCGACACAGCCTCCGAGTGTCGACACTTGTACTTGAACTTTGTTGAAGTTTTGCTGAGTGTCGACACAGCCTCCAAGTGTCGACACTTTCTGATGTCGACAAAGTTCCTCTGAGTGTCGATACTGCTTCTAAGTGTCGACACAGCTTCTCTGGACATTTCTTTATTGTGTGTCGACACAGCTTGTATATGTCGACACTTTCCTTCTGGTGTCGACTCTGCATTCCTGGTGTCGACACAATTACTCCAAGTGTCGACACTCCTTCTCTGGGTGTCGACACAAGTATTCTTACGTGTCAACACTTTTCTTCTGGGTGTCGACACATGAACTTAGAAACTTTTCAGCTTTCCCTACAAATACTTAACCTACACAATTAAACCCAAAACACATCAAATATATTTTTGATGTATATCATTGAGTAGGGTGAGGCTTCTTCAAATCGGATACATTTAATCCAATGTACCCAACACTACCCGTGACAAGCTTTCCCCCCGTTTCACCAAGTGTCTTTTTGGGTTACTCTATCACTCAAAAAGGCTATTGTTGTTTTGACCCCGTTCTGCGCAAGCAGTTTGTCTCCGCAGACGTGACCTTCTTCGAGAATGTGTCCTACTTCTCTCCTGAATCCCCTCTTCCTCCCGATGTCTCTAATTCTCCACCATCTCTCTCCGTTCCTTCCACGCATATCGATGTCTCCCCTCTTCCCTCATCTCCTCCTCTGTCTCCTCCTCTCTCCTTCATACCCCCTCCACCTTCTCCCTCTTCTCCGCAGCCATCTCTCTCTAGTCTCAGGCCAGCCTTCTCCGCCACGGACGCTCCAGTCATCGAAGCACGCGTCGACCTGGATCTTCCTACTGCTCTTCGCAAAGGGGTGCGAGCGTGTACTTAACAACTGCTTACGGCAGTTGTTTCCTATGATCAGCTTACTCATTCTCACAGGTGTTTTGCCTTGGCTATCTCGGCTATTGCCACTCCTCGCACCTACCAGGAGGCTCTTGCTATTCCTTATTGGGAATCTGCCATGGATGAAGAGATCGTCGCTCTTACTGAAAGGGGTACCTGAACCCTTGTTCCTCGACTAGTGGGTACTGATGTGGTTGACTATCGCTGGGTGCTTGTTGTGAAATTTCGCCTCGACGGCACTGTGGATCGCTACAAGGCCCGGATGGTGGCCAAAAGCTTCACTCAGACTTATGAGGTTGACTACTTTGATACTTTCTCTCCGGTTGCTCGCATCAGCACCATCCATGTTCTTCTCTCTATGACTGTCAACAGGGATTGGGCTATTTCCCAGCTTGATGTCAAGAATACATTTCTCTATGAGGATCTTCAAGAGGACGTCTACATGGAGCAACCTCCTAGGTATGTTGCTCAGGGGGAGTCACAAGTATGCTTGTTGAAGAAGGCCATTTATGGCATGAAGTAGAGCCCTCGGGCGTGGTTCAACAAGTTCAGTGGCATTGTGGCTGCCATCGACTTTACAAAGAGTTCGGCCGATCACTCCTTGTTTATTCGCAAAACTGCCTCGAGACTGGTGGTTTTGGCGGTGTATGTGGATGATATTCTTCTTACTGGCGATGACCAAGTTGGGGTGGACTTGACAAAGAAACACCCCCGTCAACACCTGATCACGAAGGATATGAGCTCCCCGAAATACTTTTTGGGGATAGAAATCTCTCGGAAGTTTGATTCGTTGGTTCTCTCCTAACGGAAGAATGCTCTTGATCTTCTACAAGAGGCAAGATTAACTGGTGCCAAACCGGCCCGGTATCCCATGGCTACTGGAGAAGACAAAACATGGACAGATGACTCGCCTCTTCTATCTGATGTCACGAGGTACAGACGTCTGGTGGGAAAACTCATTTTATCTCACGGTGACCAGACCCGACATCTCCTATGTTGTAGGCAAGGTTAGTCAGTTCATGCAAGCTCTTAGGGAATGTCATCTTCAGACTGCCTTGAAGATATTAGAGTATGTCAAAGCAACACCAGGAAAAGGGCTACTCTTTCAGAAGAATGATCATCTGAGGGTTGAAGCCTACTCAAATTCAAGCTATGCGGATGATAAAGGCGATCGTAAATCTACATCAGGTTTTTGCACATTTGTTGAAGGAAATCTTGTGAGCTGGAAGAGCAAGAAACAGTCTATTGTCTCCAAATCCAGTGCAGAAGCCGAATATCGGAGTATGACGTCAACCATGTGTGAGTTAAAATGGTTGTGTGCTCTCATGTTTGACCTAGGAGAGGTCTACGACTATCCTCTTCATATGTTCTGTGATAATAAGACCGCTATATACATATCCAAAAATCCGGTCTTCCATGAGAGAACAAAACATATAGAAGTCGACTGCCATTTCATTCGGGAAGAGGTCTTGAAGAAACAGATTTGTACTCCGTTCGTCACCTCCGACAAAGAGTTGGCGGATATCTTCACAAAACTGGTTTCTACTTCCTTCTTCCACATTTGTGACAAGCTGAGCATGATTGATATCTATGCTCCAGCTTGAGGGAGAGTGTCAAAGTATGAGACCGAGTGGTCTGGCGGTCTAAGTCTGGCGGGTTGTTGACCGCACGGTCTAGTAGTTACTCTCCAGTGGTTTGGTATACAGACTATTGATGTTTGTTACCTGAGCGGTCTGGCGGTTTCTCTCAGACTACTTGAAGACCGGACGGTCTAGCGGTCTCCTAATGCGACTTGTTCTCTTCCTTCTGGTGTTGCCAAACAGTTAGCCCATTTGTCTAACCGCTCGGCCTGTTCGATCTCTTTATTTTCTAGCCGCACAGCTATGTATTTTTTTAGTCCCACATTGTTTATTTGTACTCTTTCCTTTCTCCTACATTCTATAAAAGGGAGGTCAAACCTTTGTAAATGATATCTTTTTTAGATAATAAAACTTTCAATTATTCAAATCTCCGACTTATTTTTTTGTCGTCTGTTTGCTACTCTTACAGGGCGCTTGTGATATTGTGTAATGCATGTTGTGTTATAACTACAATGTATACAGGGAATGAACCACTGCCCCGGATAAGAGGTAGGGTCGTTATAATTGGTCATCTAATGCTGACCGTTGCTTTGTTTACTGCTCTTGGGGTGGATGTTTAATTGCAGGTGCTGATGGGTTGAATTGAATTAAGCGGAATGAAGCATTAATGCTTAAAGGCCCTTGAAGGCCGTGCGAAGAATTCTTGGATTTCATGTGTGACCGGCTTGCGTGCCGATGTATGAAACTGTGTATTTTGTAAAGAGCAACTTGTAAGGCCTTAAGGCCATGAACGTGTGTGTGTTGTATACATTCCTAGTGATATATATAAATGTATGATTTACATAATTAGTGGACATTCGCTGTGAGGAGTTCTTATAACTTAAAATGTTGCGCTAGAATGCTTTGAGTTAGGATTCGAGTAGAACGTGATTTGATATTCACACGTAATTTCGCCGTTTGTCGGTGAAATATGACGTGAGGCACCGGCCGGACCCACCATTATATTCCAAATGATGAATGGAGGCGTTACATCGTCAATCAGCCACAAGGAGGATTTTGGACCCTCTCCTCAACATGTGGTATCTTCACTTCAAGGTCGGCACGCAGGCCGAACCTCCTCCTCCAAATTGCAACCTGATCATCATTAAGGGAGAAGTGAAGATACATCGGCCTCGCAGTACACTTCGAGCCCTGTCACAAAATATTAAAAATAAATTTAGACTAAAAATCTGCAAACCAAAATGTATTCGCTCCCATCAAGCACATAAAGGCGCGTCACCCAGTAAAATTAAAACTATACGACGCACCCAAGCACGCACGCACACCGGACACCCAGACACACAAGTGCCCGTCCAGAGCAGGCCCCCACGCACACGCCTGCGTGTGGCCAAGCACACACGATCGCGCACGCGGGCGCGCGAGGGGGGCCGGGCGCGCCCGTGCGGCCCGGTGCGGGCACAACCCGACGTGCGCGCCCGCGCCTGCGCGCTGCAAGGCTCACGCAGGCGACCAGACCCGTGTGCGCCCCATGGGCGCGCCCGCGCTGTCTTGACGCATCCGCACGCGCACATTCTTGCGCGGGACCAAGTCCGCGCACGCCCATGCACGACCACGCGCACGCATCCGCGCGCACCATCTTGACTACGGGTGCGTCAGCTTCCTTCCTCAGGCACGTTCATCGCTTCTCCTCCATCATAATATATTCTAACATTTTTACCCGAGTTTGCAGGGCGCCACTGCTCGCCTCTCAAGTCCATCACCGTTCGCCATCGTCGTCGCCGTAAAAGATGAAAAAAAAAGATCCTTGTCTTTCTTCGTCCGAAGCGGTCTCGTTCGCCGGCCACCCGTGTAGTCCCGCTCCCGTCGTCCGATCGGTTGGAAATGTTCTCGACCGTCCGATTTGCGTGTCACCACCTACTAACCATCCGGTTAGTGAGAAGATTTAGTTAATAATTTTATGATTCATTTAAATGGTCTCTAAATAGCGAAATTAATATCTTAATATGCGTATTTAAACTATAATGAAAACAATCATGATGGTGGTTATGCTGTGCGGATAACAGCGTAACTACCATAACCACCACCTAGAGCCTATAAAATGAGCTTCAGACCTCCTCATTTCTCATTTTTTTTCCTCTGAGTCTTCTTATTTCTTTGATTCAAACTCTGTTGAATTCCTCCTACGAGCAGTATCCGAGTCGCACCCGAGCCGCACCCGAGCTACAAGCGAGTCATGTCAAAGCCACCCGACGAAGTCAAATCTCTCAAGTTCCAATTTTCCCCGCAACCGCAAGTTTAGGCGCACCGCTCGCACGTTCAGAATCAGCAAATCGCTAACCTAAGATCACCATCGCGAAGCGCAATTTGTAACAACTCCCGGTGCGTCAGTCTGTCGTCCGCTGCGTGTCAAGCATTCTCTCACCCCAAAACTGTAACGAGAGGTGGTTTGTCACCCTCGATTTCACAAAAAGCTGTAACAGTCAGGAAATCGTGAACTTCGACCGGCACAGATCCGCTCACGTGATTTTTTACCCAGTTGAGAGATTTTCCACGTTAAAACTGTGTGTACAATCGATCTCTTTTATTGACTGTGCGCGCTCGACCGTTCCGAGAACTAAGACGGTACAAGATATTCCGACCCGATCAAAACGTCAAATTAGACCGCAATAATAATAAAGATTTGTATATTGTGTACAAGACTGAACTGTTAGTTACCGGCTCACCGGGATCCAGATCCCCTGGAGTTCCTACGGGAACTCCAGGGGGTGGAGTTCCTATTTTGCGAACTAATGGAGCGGTATCAGAAAAAATGGTGAACATGAAAGTTGTAGATATCCCCGAGACGAATACTTTCATGTTGAATATTTTTTGATTTGAAGTCGTTTAGAGCCCGATTTGGGATCCAAAAAAACTCTGTCCGAAAAATATTAATTTAATATTTTTCGGACAGAGTTTTTTCGGATCCCAAATCGGGGGTCTAAACGACTTCAAATCAAAACATGTTCAACATGAAAGTTATTCGTCTCGGGGATATCTACAACTTTCATGTTCACCATTTTTTTTGATTCCACTCCATTAGTTCGCAAAATAGGAACTCCATCTCCTTCAATTCACGGAGGAACTCCATGTGATCCGGATCCGGCTCACCGACACCCTTAGCGCGTTGTCGTACCATCATGGAGATTCCTGGCCTCTTCCGTTCCACTACACCACGGAACAATTCATTAACCTATACCCAGCCAATCATTATAGGAGCAATTAATTACACTTTAAATAATAACACTTCTTTTCTAAGCTGTAGGCCAATTAATCGATAATTAGTTATTAATAGTTATCTAATATCCCCCTCGTAATAGCAATGCTTAGCTAATTTGCGAACTGTGAACTGAGAAGGTGAGAGAGAGAGAGAGAGAGAGAGAGAGAGAGAGAGAGCTGTAACAATGGCGATCTTGGCCCAAAACCCTCGCCGGATCTCGATTCCTTACCCTACCTTTTCCATACCCTCCTTCTCGTTTGTGGCCGTCACCATCACTCTCTCCCTCACCAGCTGCGCGTTCTTCCTGATCCCTTTCTCCACTCCTGACGGCGCAGACGCCACCTTCTCCTTCGTTTACGGCGATGCCTCGCCCGATCGATACTTCCTCGGAATCCCTCTGCTTCGCCGACACCTTCATTCCGTCAAATCCGACCCTCTCCGCCTCCGCATCGACCAGATCCGGAAACAGGCCTCCGACCACGCTGCTCTGGCATCCGCTTACGCCTCCTACGCCCGCAAACTAAAGCTCGAGAACTCCAAGCAGCTCCGTCTCTTCGCCGACGTATCTAGAAATTTCTCCCTTCTCCTATCCGACCACCGCCACCTTCTCGACCCTTCGAACCCCATTGAAGAGCCCGCCCTCCGCCGTTTCGACCGCGGCGTCAAGGACCGAATTCGTTCCGCTCGAACCCTAATCGCCGAAGCCAAGGAATCCTTCGACAACCAACTGAAGATCCAGAAGCTCAAGGATACAATCTTCGCCGTCAACGAGCGGCTCACCAAGGCCAAGAAACAGGGCGCCTTCTCCAGCATGATAGCGGCCAAATCCATCCCCAAGAGCCTCCACTGCCTAGCGATGCGCCTCATGGAGGAGCGAATCGCGCATCCTGACCGCTACGCAGACCCCGAGACTCCGCCGCCAGCGCTCGAGGACCCTCGCCTCTTCCACTACGCCATCTTCTCCGACAATGTCCTAGCTGCCTCCGTGGTTGTGAATTCCGCCGTGAAGAACGCCAGGGAGCCCCCGAAGCACGTCTTCCACGTCGTCACCGACCGGATGAACCTCGGCGCGATGCAGGTCATGTTCAAGCTCAAGGACTACGGTGGCGCCCATATCGAGGTTCGAGCTGTCGAGGACTATAAGTTCCTCAATTCTTCCTATGTTCCCGTCCTCAGGCAGCTTGAATCTGCGAATCTTCAGAGGTTTTACTTTGAGAACAAGCTGGAAAATGCCACCAAGGATGCAACCAATATGAAGTTTAGGAATCCAAAATACTTATCCATGCTTAATCATCTCAGGTTCTATCTGCCAGAAATGTATCCGAAGCTTCATAGGGTTCTGTTTTTGGACGATGATGTGGTGGTGCAGAGGGATCTCACTGCATTGTGGAAGCTTGATATGGATGGGAAAGTAAATGGAGCGGTGGAGACTTGCTTTGGGTCATTCCATCGCTATGCGCAGTATATGAATTTCTCTCATCCGCTGATCAAGGAGAAGTTTAACCCAAATGCATGTGGATGGGCTTATGGCATGAATTTCTTTGATTTGGATGCATGGAGAAAGGAGAAGTGCACTGAGCAGTATCATTACTGGCAGAATTTGGTGAGTTACTGCTGATTTATTTTTGCCTGTTTGTTTGGAAAAATTGAGTTTTGGAATCCGGTTTCAGCTATAAATATTTAGTTCTTTAAGGCTATGTTTGGTGCTGTTGTTTTTGCTTGTGTGAGTTTGGTCAAAAATTCAAAAATGCCACCATCATAGAATGTATGTTGAATGTTGTTTTTGCTGCGAGTTTGGCATGACAACAATTATGACCATCATCAAAAAAAGAAAACTAATTTTGAATGTAAAAGTGGATGAATTTTCTTAGGTGAGCTCGGCATTCATGACCGTTGCCGCCATGCCAAATGGAGCTTAAGATTCTCACTCTGAAAATTTTAGAATTTGGATATTAAAATTTTTTATTAAAGCAAGCTTTAATAAATTTATGTAAAGTTCTATTCAATTTAAGTTTAGCAATTCTTTATAAATGTGTTTATTGGCATAATAATTTGTCTTACTTTGGGATTTGTTTTAGAGCATAAGAGTCCATCCTAAATCCGATCACTTGCAGTGGAGGGACGTGAGATTATATTTTCAATGTGCAGGGTCTTTGATCTCTAACACATGATTCTTTTTAATTAGATGATAGTATGACATTGTGATGAGAAGGGGAGCTTTGGCGCATCGGTAGAGGTGTTGTTGTGTGATCTTGAGGTCACAGGTTCGAGTCCAGGAAGCAGCTTCTTGCAAGAATGTAGGGTACTGTTTGCCTATATTTCACCCATGTGGTGGTACCCTTCCATGATCCCTCGCTATGCGGGGATGCTTTGTTCACTGGGCTGCCCTTTTTTGGGTGACATTGTAACGCAGGACGAGTACAAAGTTCAGTACTGACCTAACTTAATATGGAGCACCAAACTAATCACACAAACAACACAAATAAAGCAACACCTAATCTTAAACAAGTAGAATGCGGCTATATATTCATGAAACAATGATATCCGACATTCACACATAATTTACTCAATTATTAACTTGCAAGAACTAATAGTTGAAAGCAAAAAAATACAGGTTTTTGGTTTAGGCAATGATGGTTAAGTATAAAGTGTGCGATGAAACCAAACATAGGATAAACATTTAAAATAAGTCTAATGAAATGAAGAGACAAAACACAGTCACTACTAATACTAAATGGATACATTTAATATCCCTACAATGTTAACAAAAGTGATGTTGTGGATTTGATACAGTGGTAGGTCGACTCAGGAGGAGTTTTCTAAATGCAATCCTAAATGCGGTGCAGAAGAGTGCTAGTGCAAGAGTCAGTCCGCTAAAATTACAACAAGCAATTAAATATTATAGAAATTAACAGAAGCACGCGCAGTTGCAAAAAATTAATTTAAGGGAAACAATTATCAACCTTAATTCGACAGAGATGCAATTATTTAAGCATTCACAGAATAAGCTCTGCAAGTGGTACACCAAATGATCTAATAGCGCAAAACGATAAAAATCCGCTACAATATGAGTTGTTAATAGTAAACAACTAAAAAAAATAACTTTACCCCAATTCACACATGTAGATGGCGGCTAGGCGGTTGTTGGTGGCAATCCAAGGGTTGTAGCACATGAAGAAGGTAATAGTGGTGTGGATTTGGGCTGTTAATGGGATAAATGAACTTAACTGCAGGAAAGGGAGGAGAAGGTTAACAAGAATTGGTGAGTGGTGTCCACAAGTGGGTGGGGACTTGGGAGGAGGCGGGTTAGTAGATGAAGGGGCCAGGTTTAGGTGGAGTCCACAAGAGAGTGGCAGAAGTAGTTTAGATGAAGAGGAAGGGGAGGCGGTTGGGAGGGTGGAGTCCACAGGGCTTCTGATTGGGTGAGGAGGAGGGAGGCAGTTGGGAGGGTGGAGTCCACAGGGCTTCTGATTGGGTGAGGAGGAGGGAGGCAGTTGGTAGAGTGGAGTCCACAGGAGGGTTGGGGGTAATGGATTGGCGAGGAAGATGATCAGGCCGGGACAGAAGAGGCAAGAGAGAATATGCTCCCTTTGGGAAGGGGGGCCCGACAGGCTTGCGGGATTTTCCGGTGATGTCGGGAGGAATCCAACGAGACAGGAGCAGTAGGCTGCGAGGGGTTCAATCGTTTAGGTGGTGGAGGGTGTACCCGAGAAATGATGGTGGCATGCGGTTTGGCAGGCGAAACAGGGAAGAAGGGGAAGACGGGCGAGAGTGTCTGGAGTTGCACCAGGCGGAAGCCTCACTGCGTCGCACCAGGCGGAAGCCTCACTGGCGTCGCACCAGTAGGAAGAAGATTGAGCGGATCTGAGTGAAATCCAAAACCTTCGATGCCTTCCCCCCCCCCCCCCCAATCCTCCGTCTGCTTTTAAAGCCCTAAAATAACTGCTGCAATAAAATAACTGTACAATCAAATCAAACCACCCGAATCAAACGACTCAAACTATCTGGACCGATCGAGGGAAAAATGCAACTCAAAACAAAAAAACTCATATATAAAATCGACTCCGATCGACCACCCGGACGCAACCACGGGCTCTGATCGTCCGTCCGGGCAGCGTATCACCGCCTCCCGCGGGAATACACACGAGTCGATCGTGGTGCGCCGTCAAAAAGACGACTAAGACTCACAATGTACAACAGGACATGGGCGGAAAGAGGGATCAAAAGGGTCCTTTCGTTCAGAAGTAAGCTTCCCGAGGGGGAGATGTTTCTAATGGTGGTGGAGGGGAGGGGAGGGGAGGGGAGGATTCAATGAGATTGGGCTTTTTTGGGGGTGGGAGAAGCTTGGTTGTTGGAGGAAGTGGCACTACTTGGTAAAGGGTGGAGGGGATAGCTGGCGGGAGAGGGGTGGTGTGCGGGTGACCAGCATTTGGCTTGGCTGCTCGGTGCAGGTTGGGGAGGGGAGGAAGAGGTTGGTTGCAGGGTGTATAAGCGACCTCAAGGTTGCCTGGAAGGTGATTGGGCGACATTGGACGGCGATGAGCTTCACACTCGGTTGTAGGCTTCGACACCCAAACTCACGACCGATGGTTTCGTGAGCGGAACAAAAAAATTTTGATCATTATGAACCGATACTTATGGGATATAAATAGGGGGATTTTAGGTTAAGTCTTTTGACAATCATATCATCTGATTGACTGAATTCATTTTACTTCTAAATTACAGCTCCGAAAATACAAAAAAAAGCTATAGAAAAATATGAAAAATCATGTTGAACATGATGATGGTCTCCGATCGTTCAAATGATGACCATAACGATGTCAATAACTAAAGTAAACTCTAACAAGTCTCTGTTGTTCGCGCTCTGCTTGAATTGATTGATCTCTGTCAATCTTGGAATTATTCATCTCCGATGAATATAGACTGTCATACTCCTAACGCAAGTGAGGTGCGAGTCGATCAGTCGATCAAGCACCTCGAACGCTAGTCAGGTGTCATTAGTGAAAGGATGTTCTCTCTAGTTTGGTACTTAGCGATCTTGCAGTTCCCAATCTCTGTGATGTACTGGTGGCTGATAACTGTTCCATGGGGAATAGGAAAAACTTCCTTCTGTCTATTCCTAAACCTAACCTTAAGAGGCAGTAATCAGTGAGGGGTTCCCTGCTGCTAGATGGAGTTCATTTTTGAAAAGGGGAATTGAGGAAAGGTAATAAGGGAGAGTTGGCTACCGTTCCATCCGGGTAATCTTCTTCTCTTATGGCGTGCAAACGTGATTCTTAAAATTTGAGAGCGGTAGTCAAGCCTTTCTTTTAGGCTTCGTTTGGGGGGGGGGGACTTTTTTTCACCGGTCAAGCGGTTACGACCGCATGGTCCGGTTCATGCGGTCGTAACCGCTTGGCCGGTGAAAATAAGTCCCCCAAACGGAGCCTTAGTCGGATTCTATCTTTGTTTTTTCTTTTTTTTGCGGAAGCTTTTCTTTATCTTCCAATTCCCAATAAAGAACTTAAATATAAACTATCTCTATAACTATATCAGAGCAGGCGTCTGCTACTTAGCAAAACTTCACTTTGCTTTCTTCATGTTATTAGGTGATTAGGTTATTAGGTAAAGGATGGAGGGGATAGCTGGCGGGAGAGGGGTGGTGTGCGGGTGACCAGCATTTTGCTTGGCTGCTCGGTGCAGGTTGGGGATGGGAGGAAGAGGTTGGTTGGAGGGTGTATAAGCGACATCAAGGCTGCCTGGAAGGTGACTGGGCGACATTGGACGACAATGGGCTTCACACTTGGTTGTAGGTTTCAACACCCAAACTCACGATCGATGGTTTCGTTAGCGGAACCAAAAAATTGTGATCATTATGAACCAATATTTATGGGATATAAACAGGGGGATTTTAGGCTAAGTCCTTTGACAGATCATATCATCTGCTTGAGTGTTTTCATTTAACTTCTAAATTACAGCTCCAAAAATACAAAAAAAATATAAAAAATATGAAAAATTGTGTTGAACATGACGTTGGTCTCCGATCGTTCAAATGATGACCATAACAATATCAATGGCTAAAGTAAACTCTGACAAGTCTTTGTTGGTTCGCACTCAGCTTGAATTGATTGATATTCGTCAATCTTGGCATTATTCATCTCCAATGAATATAGAGTGTCATACTCCTGACACAAGTCAGGTGTGAGTCGATCAAGCACCTCGGATGCTAGTCAGGTGTCATTAGTGAACGGATGTTCTCTCCAGCTTGATACTTAGCGATCTTGCGGTTCATGATCTCTGTGATGTACTGGTGGCTGGTAACTGTTCTGTGGGGAATAGGAAAAACTTCCCTCTGTCTAGTCCTAAGCCTAACCTTAAAAAGCAGTAATCAGTGAGGGGTTCCCTGCGTTTAGATGGAGTTCATTTTCGAAGAGGGGAATTGAGGAAAAGTAATAAGGAGAGTTGGCTACCATTCCATCCGGGTACTCTCCTTCTCTTAGGGCATGCAAAAGTGATTCTTAACTCTATCTTTGTTATTTCTTGTTTTCGCGGAAGCTTTTCTTTATCTTTCAATTCCCAATAAAGAACTTAATAGCGTCAATGGAAGAAAAAAACTATCTCTAGAACTATATCGGATCAGGCGTCTGCTACTTAGCAAAACTTCACTTGCTTTCTTCATGTTATTAGGTGATTAAAGTGTGGAAGATGGCCCATGATGTTGACCACTCTGGAGGGGTGTATGCCACCACTGAGATGTAGACTTCGTTGAAGAGTAGATTGTTGCAGAGCTAGAGGCGTAAGGTGAAGCTGAGGTGTATCAGATCGAGCGCATCATGATGTGGCTCCAGGTGACTCGAGGCTGAGGTGTATCAGATCGAGCGTATCATGATGTGGCTCCAGGTGACTCATAGATTGAAATCAAATCTTCTACATTAAACTCTTGGTGTATATGTTAAGATAATTTTTCTCCTAAGTATGAAAGAGAATTAACCATCTTTGACCTGGAATTCAACATGTGCTCTTAAAGGAAGCTTGTAGGAAATTGTCCAAAGGAAGCTTCATGTCAAATGACATGTGTTTTTGACCGAGGGAAGCTTCGTGAAAGCTTCATCCACATGTCATCTACCACACCTACCTCCTTGATTTTGGACCTATAAATAGGGATGAAGGAGGAGAGGAAAGTCATCCACTTCTCTCCAAACTCAAGCATTGAAAGATCTAGAGAGACTTTTACGGCAATCGTCTTAGTTTGGGAGAGCTTTCGGACGTCGTTATACGACGTTGACAAAGAGTACTTCGCCTACACAGATTGGATCTGGAGCAGATATTGGCAAGGATTCGAAGAGGCATCTTGGAGAGGATTTGTGTAATCCGTCTCATCCGCCGCTGTCGGTAACTTGCAGTTTTTCTGTTGCTATTTATTGTATTGTGTAGTGTGAATCTGGTGGAGATCCTTTGTGGATCGGTGGAGGGAAAGCCTGTAATCCGTGCGTGTGTTTATCACACACTTTTAGTGGAGGCTTTCCTGGTTAAACTCCGATCGTCCTGTGGTTTTTCGCCCAAGTTGGGTTTTCCACGTAAAAATTCTCTGTGTGCTTTTATTACTTTCTGCACTTTTTGTATTGCGCTTGCTCGAATTGCAACAGGTGTTCTGGTCGGGATTGTTCGCTCTCTTTCCCAACAGTATACCCATGTCCTTAGGGGTACCCAACTCGTCTTGTATGTTATTGACCCAATCTTTCTTAGAATAACACACATACTCATGTCCTTATCATTCACTTTCTTCATCGTTCTCTGGTCGAATGCAAGCCATCACTTGATCGCCTTCATTGAAACATCGCTCTCTCCTATAACTATCAGTGCAAGCTTTATATGTTTCATTGCTTTCTGTGAATCTAACACCGGATATTATCATGCAACTTGTGCAAATGTGAGCAAAAAAACTTTTTAACTCACAAAGGAAAAACTTTATAGAAATGAGAATCATATCAATAGGCTTCATAGGGTAATAATTTATGACTACCTGAAAATAAGCTCAACCCAGTAGATGAACATCTATTGACAGAAGTATTGTATGCAAGCTCCACTATAGACAACACCAAATTATAACTACATGTGCTCATTGATTAGGAAACACAAAAGATACCTTGAGCGTTTATTGATGACTTCAGTGTACCCATCAGCCTGGGGGTGATAGGCTGAAGAAAACTAAAATGTCATACCCATTTTTCCAGGATTAAAAAGGGAAGATGTTGACTTCTTTGTGCATTTTCATGAACAAGCTGAAATTCTATATTTTATGGAAAATTCTTAAATGTCATGCCAACAAATTTTACTTTGTGATTTGCTTACCAAATATAAAACATATCCTTCTCTTATCATTTTTTGCCCCCTTTACCTAAAAAGGGCAGCCCGGTGCACAAAGGAATCTCCGTGCAGCGAGGGTCTGGGGAAGGGTCCCACCTTACCATGCATTTTTGCAAGAGCCTGCTTCTAGACTAGGTCAACCAAGCACCTCAACCGGTGCGCCAAGGCTCCCCTTCACCTATAAGAATAAATTTCATTCTATTCTAAATATATGTTTCTTCAAATATATTGAGGTGTTGCCGTGTGACTTTGAGGTCATGGGTTTAAGTCCGCGAAGCAGCCTTTTGCAAAAATGTTGGGTAAGGTTTGCCTACATTTCACCCTTGTCGTGGGACCCTTCCTCGGACCCTCTTTGTGCGGGGATGCTTTGTGTACCGTGCTGCTCCTTTTTGCCCCCTTTATCTATAAAAATAAATTTTATTCTATCTTAATTGTATGTTTCTTCAAATATATTGATATCATTAAAGGAAAAAAGACAGCTTTGTGTTTCTCACTTTTCACCATTGAAGTTATTTCCGAAGATTAACAAAAATCATCTGCCTCTTTATCTTGTCGCAGAATGAAAACCGCGCCCTGTGGAAATTGGGAACTTTGCCGCCAGGCTTGATCACATTTTACTCGACCACGAAGCCGCTCGACAAATCATGGCATGTTCTCGGTCTCGGCTACAACCCAAGTATAAGCATGGACGAGATCAAGAACGCGGCGGTCGTGCATTTCAACGGGAACATGAAACCGTGGCTGGATATCGGCATGAACCAGTTCAGGCCGCTCTGGTCCAGGTATGTGGACTACGACAATAAATTCATTAGCCTGTGCAATTTTGGCGCATAGGAGAAAATAATGCCATGGCCATAGCTGCAGAGCCACTGTTGTAGAGTTGAAGGGTTAATTAGCGTTATTTGGGTAGCCTGCAACAATTTAAAAGCTTTGATGCATAATTGCATATAAGAAATGGTGTTCTAGATTCTTCTATGGGTCTTTTATTTATGTATCATTTCTTTAGTGGAAGTCCTCTTTTGACCAAAATGTAGTGGTCAACTCAGCTGCTATTAGGCAAGAGATGATCTTGAGTCTTGTGTATTTACTCTTTATATTGAATTAGGGTTCTTTTTGTTAGAGATAGACATAGCTTAGAGTGTATAGCTCATGTATATATATGTACACATATTGTTGAGAATAGATTGATTGAATCTCCTTTTCCTAATGTAAGACCCCCCTTTTTTTTGAAACACCGGGGTCTTAGGCCCAGAACCGCCGCTTTGCGGTGGCACCTTCACGCCCGGGAATGTCACCACTACAAAACGCCGATCCTGCCGGCCAAATTCGATCACAACTGTAGCAAAGAAATAAAATGCAAGTCCACAAAAATCACATATAGTAAATAATCTCCATGAAGGGAGTGTCCACAGAAATAATAATAAAAGTACTGAATCTTGGGTTCATGCCCAGTACATCAAGACCTCACTACATATCTCTCATCGCGGAAGCAAGACAAATATAACTACTACCGGTCAGGACTCACAGTCCTTGCTGTCTGAACTCTGGTACTAGACTGTCTCATCTCCAAGCCTGCCGACCTTCGGGGCTGCTCCTCCATGCTGGTCTCCACGGTCCCCTAAAATGATGTGGTTCGAAAACCGTTAGTCTAAAAGACTAAGTCCTATCATCCCCCGCCCCTTCCCCTATGGCTCCTAGGCACCAAGCGGGGAGAAGGAAAGGTGAGGACAAGAAATTGGAGAATAACAAATGTAAGCAGGTGGCGGCGGAACTAATCTAGCAGTTCTATAATATATAAGATAGAAAGAAAACATGAAAGACTGAACAAAAAAAGTAACCATAACTTATATGAAAACACATAAGCTAAGAGATTTTTTGCAGGGCTCTTATCGTATAAAAAGTCTCATACCAATTTATACGATAGTGTGTCGGTTTTCTAACAAGCATATATATATTTACTGACTAAAAACCTTAACTTATAAGCACGCTCGAACGAATTTATAAGCCAAGGGGTCGTTTTGCATGGCCTATTGTATAAACCGTCTCATACTACTTATACAATAGGTGTCGGATTATATGCAATGACTATGCTATGAAATACAATTATGTCATGATGTGAACATGCAATTGCAACTCACCCACTCGACTCGGTGTACACAGACCTTTAGTTCCCCCTTTCTGGAGCCGAACCTCCCAGGATACCTCCGTAGTGGCAAACAGAAGCGGTGGGTTGGGCCTCGCCCACCTCTAAACCCGTAATTGCACTACCAGTCAGACCTATCGTGTGCCTCAACGCTGGTGCACTAAGCGGAGCTCCTGCGTACTCTTGCCGGCTGGCGCACCGGACTTTATTTGGCCAAGTGCTAAACAACACTTGCCGAGTCAACGTATTGGCGTCGGTGCATCGACTCTCCAATACTGAATACCCACCACCTTATACTTTATGCACATGCAATCTTAATGTATCACCACCGAGCTAAAGCTCCCCGGACTAATCCGTCCGTCATATATATCCACCGAGCCAAAGCTCCCCGGACTATCCCGTCCGTCACAACATCAACCGAGACAAAGCTTGCCGGACTATCTCGTCCGTCACTAAATCCACCGAGTCTACAGCCCGAGTGAGACCACCTAACATCCCTGGGTATCGAGGTGAGTGAAAGTGAAACCCTAGTTATGCTAGTTACTCTTGCAATTCAGTTTTACCTACAGTTTAGGTTAGCCCAGGACTGCCCAAGGTATTCCCCGTGAAGGCTCTCGAGGGCACTAGGAATTACGATGGACTGAAGCTCAAAGCTCCTTTTCGCAAGGCACTTTTTTTTATTGGTTAATACCCAACTCCTAGTCCCTTAAATGTTGTATTGGATCTAACCATAGTGTATTTGACACTTCCTCTCCACGACAAAGACGATCTTTCGTCGATCCCGAGCGCCACCTAACACTAGTCAATCCAACACTCTACTCATCCTAACTTTCAATGATAAACTCATTTTTATTTATCCAAACCAGCAAACAACTAACCCAAACTCATGTGCCCAAATTCATATTCCAACATAATTGCTGCAGTTTTACTAAATGCAGACCAACTTAAGTTATATGATGTGTAAAATGGGAGGTACTCAAAATAATCATCCAGTATCCATATAATAATTATTGGAGGGCTGTCATGACATTTTAGCCTAAACCCAAAAATTCATAATTTTCCTAATTTATTTGATAATTTATTTAATTATTTTAGTAATCCAAAAACCCCAAGTGTGAACATGAAGTACCAATTTCAAACAAGCAAATGCTCCACAAAATTTATGATAAATACAATATGACTATTTAACATAGAATCCAAAGTTTCCTAGTTTTTCAGCAAGGTTTATGTCTCTAATTCTAATTTTAAATATAACCTGCGATAAATCATTTTAAGAGATAAGTACAGCAAAAATACTTTCAAAAATTCTGAGAAAATTCAAGGATGATTGTAAGGACATATAAATACTCTAGGTCAAGTTTCATAATTTATCAACAAATAATGAGCTCTGAACAAAATATTGAACAAGTTTTCAAATTAATGAGCTTGTGAAGTAAGTAATGTAATTATGTATTCAAAAATTCTAATAAAATTCATACATGAGCACAATGGTCTAAAACTTTCTCTGCATAATTTTCATGACTTTCCAATGGACAGTGAGTTCACAATAACCAAATATTTAAGTAGGGCTAGCTCATGCATTACAAAGGAAGTACTAAGATTATTAATCCAAAATTCCAAATTAAATTGTCAGAGGTTCATACTACCCCTATGACCACAATACCCAAGTTTCATTACTGTTCAATGAGTTTTAATACCTTATTTTATCACTACTAAGCTTGTGCCCTAAACTAGGGTTAGAGTTTTGAGGGGCCTATCTATTTCCACATCCTCTAAGATTTTTACCATAGGGTTTTAGCTACCCTAGTACCCTCCCTACCAAATTTCAAGTTCATACAAGGTCTTTTGATTACATGCCCTTCACAAGACATGAAAGCTTATCCTTAGGGTTTGGTCTTAGGTCCTAGGGCAAACCTATTCCAATCCTCCCCATCTTCCATGGGACGGTGTTAAAAGCAATGCCAAGTCAGTGGCCCCAATTTCAACCTCTGTTGAGGTGATTTGGCCACTCAAAATGCAAAGTGCACTTTTGACCTAAATACCTTTATTATGGCAAGACTAGAGTTTGCATGATATAAACTCAAACCATCTCTAAATGAGATGAAATTTTAACCAGAGCCTTATGATGACCCCAAGCACCACTCACCAAAATTTGAGTGAGTTTGGATGTCATTTGGTCCATCAATTAATTTACCCTAGAGAAATTAAATAATTTCCAAAACTATAGAAAAATCATTCCCAAAAATTCTCATTTTTGGGCAGGACCTAGGTATAGACTAGAGTGACTCCCTGTCCAAATTTCAAGTCATTTGGACCAGAGATGAAGTGTGGGCACCCATTTTAATCTCTGTCTAGCTCTATGTGTAGATCCCACTAAAATGAGTGCCCTTGTAACACCAGACACCCAAATTGATTCAAACCAATTTTGACTTAAAGTAGACCCCTTGGGCTACAAATTTTATGTTAGTCATTTTCTCTGACTTAGTCTCTAGGTATTTTTAATAATTAAAAACATTAAATAGATAATGTGTGACAGAAATGAAATAAACATAAAACATAACCTATAGTTTAATTTTATATTTGCACGAATCTTGGCGTAGTAACGGACAACATCTGGTCGTCGTCCCCAGCGTGCCAATGGCCAGTATTGATTCTTCCTGGGCCAACTTCAAGCCGCTGTCGCTGGCCACCCCGCCACCTCCCTGGCCAGCCACCGCTACCACCACCACCACCTCCGTCGAGGCGGCGGCACAGCCGCCAGAGGGGGCTATTCCGGCGAACCCGATAGGTTAATTTTTAGGGAAAAATCTGGAGAAAACTTCTCCCGATCCTTATTCCTAATGAGTCCTAAGATCTACCCGTGGATTAAGGAGTAGGGGAGGACCTGAATCGCGGCCTGAGAGCGGGTGTTGTGCCTCCTTGCCATTTCCGACCACCAAGCTTGGGTTCCTCTGCAACTTCTACACCAGCAGCAAGGAAATCGAGATGTGATCGGGGGAAACGCCTGCTCTGACCCTGGTGAAGGTTCTTAAAGAAGGAATTGGAGAGAGGAGGATTGTAACTCCCCAATTCATCAAAACACCATTAAAGCCATTAATGGTGAGTTTTCGGTTTCACCCAATTTGATGGGCTGAGCCTCCCCACTGGCCGGCCACCTCCTGAAAACTCCTCCCCTACCTCCAAGGAGTTAAAGCCCCATCAAAAGGGGGAGTTATGAGGCCTCCATTGCCATGATGGCCATTAAGCTCTTCTTTCTCTCTCCTCCAAATTTGGGTAACTCCCTCTTTCTCTCTCCTAGCCATCAAATTCTGAATTTGATGAGCCCAAAATGTGTCTCACCACCTCCTAGACCAATGGGTCACACTTGCCTAGGCCTAGCCCACTTGGATTGGGCTTGAGTTAGCCATTTAGGCTAGTTTGACCACTTTGACCCAAGAGTTGACTTTGGTCAAATTAGCCACTAGGGCTGACCCCAATGGGTCATTGGTGACCCATGGACCTCCCCTAAAGTCTAGAAGTACTTGGGTAGGGTTAACTTGCACTCTGAAGGTCACTAGCCCCTTAGTTAGGGCACTTTGACCTTTTTAAGGCTAAGGTCGACTTGGGTCAACTTAGGCTCTGAAGTTGACCCCAATGGGTCCTAGGTGATCCATTGACCTCACCCTAGGGTTAGGAAGACATGAGTGGGATCCACTTGGTCAAGGGAAGATCAGTTGACCCTATGTAGGTCAGTTTGACCCATTTAGGGTTAAAGTTGACTTTGGTCAAATTAACCACTTTGACTGCCCTCCATGGGTCCTTAGTGACCCATTGACCCCACTTTAGGTCTAGGAAGGCCCGTGTAGGGTTGGTTGGGCTTTGCTAGGGCACACTGTCCTTAGTTAGGGCACCTTGCCCAATTTAGGCCTAGAGTGGTCCTAGGTCAACTTGACCACCCTGGGTCTACTCCAATGGACCCTTAGGGTTCTAATGAACCTCCCAATGGTTTGGTGAGGTCATGGTGGAATCTTAGAGTCATGGTAAGCCTCATGGTCTTCCTAAACTAAGGTTTAGGAATCTACTATTTGCATGCCTTAGTGATCTCACCTACATTTCCAGGTTCACTTGGCCTTCTTGAGCTTCCTAGGATTTTGTCATGACCTAGTCATGACAAAATCACTCTTAGGGGTCTAGCTGTTTGAGGGATATTACAAATCCCAATATATAAACAAAAAAGTTTATTCTCGAAATTCTAGTTAGGCCTACGTGGTTTCAAATATGAAAGGAAAATTGTAACATCCCGAGTGGTTGTGAGTAATACCTGACTGGAAAGCTCTGGGTACCTCTGTTGCATCAAGTCCTGAGGCTCCTATGTGTGCACCTCTCGCCCATGATTCCTCCACAGTACCTTGACCAATAGGACCCTCTTGCGGCGCAAGACTCGTATTCCCTTGTCGTCAATTCGGACCGGTTCCAAGTGAACTGACCGATCAGATGCTACCGGCCCATCCGTGGTTGTAATCTGCTGCTCCGGGCGTAGTAGAGCCCTCCTGAGAGAGGATACATGGAACACGTCGTGCAGACTCGCCAGCTCCGGTGGCAGCTCCAGCCTGTATGCCAAGGGACCGATCTGCTCCAGGATCCTATAAGGCCTCATATATCTTGGGCTGAGCTTCTTCTTCCGACCGCGTACCCGTGAGACCTCATGCATTGGTCGGATCTTCAAGAAAACTCGGTCTACCACCTGGAAGTCCACCTGACGATGCCGGGCGTCGTAATACTTAGCATGTCGGCTCTGTGCCTCTAACATCCTGTCTCGTATCAGTCTCACCTGAACCTCGGTGTCCTCAACAAACTCCGCACCCAAAACCTTCGGATCCTCGTCTTGTATCCATGACAGCGGAGTCCTACACCTCCGTCCGTATAGGGCCTCATAAAGAGTCATCCCTATGCTGGACTGGTAGCTGTTATTATATGAGAACTCGATCAGTGACAACAACTTCTCCCAAGGCTCACCGCGATCCAATACGCAAAGTCGCAACAAATCTTCCAAAGTCTGATTGGTGCGTTCCGTCTGCCCATCAGTCTGGGGATGAAAAGCTGTACTGAATGTCAGCCGAGTGCCCAAGTAAGTCTGCACTGATCTCCACTTCCTGGACGTAAACCGTCCATCCCGATCCGACACAATCGTCCTGTGTACGCCATGATAACGGACGAACTGCTGCACAAATTTCTGAACCAGCACACCAACGAGTCATCTTTGTAATTCCCGGGTGTACCGAATACCGACTGCAGTGAGCCTCCGTCATGATATCCTCCCGAACCTGGCCTCCCTCTGGTATGTAAACCCGTCCTCTGAAGCACACTAGGCCATCCCCCAGTGTGTAATATCCAGCAGTGCCTGCTTCTAAGGCCCGGAATATCGACTCTAGATTGGCATCCTGCCTCTGCCCATCTCTGACTTGGTCTCAAATGTCATCTGTGGCAACCAACGACGATAGGTACTCCCGGTACAGCTCTGGGTGATCCTCGGACACCAAGGATATTTGCATCTTTTCTAACATCTGGACCAACTCCAAGACCATCAACTGCGGTCCTGCTCCAGAGTTTGTGGCCTTCCGACTCAGCGCATCTGCCACCACATTCGCCTTCCCTGGGTGGTAGTGCATCTCGTACTGGTAATCTGCTAGGAACTCCACCCACCGTCTTTGCATGATATTCAGCTCTTTCTGCGTGTCCACATACCTCAAATTTTTGTGGTCGGAGTATATGTCGCAGTGGACACCGTACAGATAGTGCCACCAGACTTTTAGAACAAATACGACCGCTCCCATCTCTAATTCATGAACATGGTAGTTCTGCTCATGCTTCTTCAGCTGCCGAGAGGTGTACGCTATCACATGACCATTCTGCATCAGCACTGCACCCATGCCCTGGTAGGAAGCGTCGGTGTAGACCTGGAATCCTTCATTCCCCGAAGGAAGGGCAAGTATAGGAGCCGGGGTGAGTCGATCCTTCAGCTCCTGGAAGGCCACCTCGCACTGCGGGGTCCAGACAAAGGGCACATTTTTCCTCGTCAGGGATGTGAGTGGAAGGGCAATACGAGAAAATCCCTCCACAAACTTCCGGTAGTAACCGACTAGTCCTAGAAAACTTCGAACGTCTGTGGCCGACTTCAGCTGCGGCCAATCCCTAACTGCCTGAATCTTGGCCGGATCCACTGCCAACCCAGCACCACTGATGATATGGCCTAGGAAAGCCACCTCCCTCAACCAGAACTGACATTTGCTGAACTTCGCATAAAGCTGATGCTCCCGCAGTCTCTCTAGGGTCAACGTCAGATGTCGTGTGTGCTCCTCCTCTGTCCTCGAGTAGATGAGGATGTCATCAATAAACACGATGACGAACACATCCAAATATGTCTAGAACACCCGATTCATGAGGCTCATGAACGCCGGCGGTGCATTCGTGAGCCCGAAGGGCATCACGGTAAACTCGAACAACCCATATCTGCTACTGAAGGCAGTCTTCAGAATGTCCTCCTCCTGGATCCGAAGCTGGTAGTAATCCGACCTCAAATTCAATTTTGAAAAGAAGTGCGCCCCCTCCAGCTGATCAAACAACTCATTTATCCTTGGCAATGGGTAGGTATTCCGGACTGTCAGTCGGTTCAGTGCTCGGTAGTCGATGCACAATCTAAGTGTCTTGTCCTTCTTCTTGACAAACAACACCGGGCCTCCCCATGGTGAAGAGCTTGGCCGGATAAATCCGGCTTCCACTAGTTCCTGGAGCTGGCTCCGAAACTCTGTCAGCTCCTTCGGGGCCATCCGGTAAGGGACTCTAGATGCCGGCTTAGCCCCCGACACTAGCTGTATCCGAAAATCCTGCTCCCGGTGCGGAGGTAGCCCTGACAGCTTCTCTGGGAATACGTCAGTAAAATCTCGCACCACCGGGATATCTGAGATGGAACCCTTGGCCTCAGCCATTTCAAACAGCAGTTCATAGACTTCCTCCCCCTGCAAGTGGGCCTTGACGGCCTGTACAGATGACAACAAGAGAGGGGGAATAGGTCTAATACCTTTGATGACGATGTAGGAATCCCCATGTCTCACAGTGATCCTCTTTGACAGACAGTCAATCTGAGCATGGTTCCAATGCAACCATGTCATGCCCAGGATCAAGTCAAAGCTTGGCATCTTCAGGACCGTCGCTGGTGCTTCAAATGTCTTTCCGCCGATCTCAGCCTCCATGTTGCAGCGGGCGGAGGTGAATAACTCTGATCCGTCTGGTAGTCGTATCCTCATCATCAAGCCTGTGAACCGCTCCACGCCTTCCAGCCCTTCCATGAAGGATTCCGACACGAACGAGTGCGAAACACCCGTATCGAACAGTTTATAGGCGGGCTTGCTGCTGATGAAGACTATGCCTGGGGTAGTTAAAGTCTTAGAAATCTAAATGTAGTTTTCTTTCCTAGTTTATCAGTTATATACCCATAACCCTAATTACTTAGGAAAGAGAAAGCTTAAAATTAACTAGCGTACATGTGATCACTTGCTCCGAATTCCGTTGTTGAGTCAGATCCAGTGCATACACTTGCTCCCTCTCCTGCCTGCGGTCTCTTCCCTGGTATCCACGTCCTCGGCCACGTCCTCGACCTCCAAAATACTGAGCTGGCAGGGCAGCCGGTGGTGCTGGAGGTGGTGCCCCCCTCATGGGGCAGTTCCTCCGGATATGCCCCACCTGATGACAGTTGAAGCATTCTGGCGGGGGATATGTCATACCCCCGGGTCTCTGCACCTCCCGCATCTGGAGAGGCTAAGGGGCCACCACTACTGGTTCCCTCTGCTCCTGTCTCACCTCCTGACGGGGTTGGTCTTCTGCTCTTCTCCCATTTGTGATGCGGCCCCGCCGCTGATCATTTCTGACTCCCCGGCCCTGATCCTCAATTGGCCGCTTCCGGCCTTGGGTAGTATGCCAATCTGCCTCGATCCTTTTTGACATCTCCAATATTTGAGGAATAGGCCCGTCGGACACGAACAACAGAGCCTCCCTCAGATCCTCTCGCAGGCCCTTATAGAATCTCTTAGTGTAACCTGCCTCATCCAACTGATAAGAATCCGCAAACCGGGCTAGGTGATTGAACTCCCGATGATACTCCAGCACTGTCTTGCTACCCTGTCTCAACTGTAGAAATCTATCTTCCAGCTCGTCTCTGGCCGATTGCTGAACAAAATGCTCCAACAGTGCGGCCCTGAACTCCCCCCAAGCAATCTCTGCAACCTCTCAGTCAACAAACGTCGTATCCAGCGATGTCTTCCACCTTCTCTTGGCATGAGACTCCAAGCAAGAGACAACCAAGGGCACCCTCTCCTCCCACGGGCACCGGATCCCAGTCAGCATCTCATACATGATGTCCAACCACTCCTCCTTCCGAACGGCCGACTCTGTCCCCAAGTAGGATGAGGGAGAAAGTCCTCGGAAAATACTCAGCCAGTTGGCCCCCGGATTTGGCTGCGGAGCCGGAACCTGTTGAGCCCTAAAAGCCTCCAAAATAGTTGTTAGAGTCTGCCCCATCTCTGACTGTAGGAACGGAGTGGGGACCGGGGGAGGTGGTTGACAACATTCGTAAGTAATCGACTCATTCGGGGTCTGCTGGACTCCACCCTGTGGTGTAGGCTGTGCTGGGGGCTGCGTAACAAAAGTCATTTGTAAGTAATCGACTCAAACCTAATTAAAAGTGGACAATTTACATGTGATCCCCCATATGGGCACACCACTGCTTCCGCTGCTTAGTTTGTCCCCAAACTAAACTCGCGCGGGGGTGACCCAGGGGCTATGGACTGCTACTTTTCGATCGAGGTCTGCTTTGATACCACTTGTAAGACCTCATTTTTTTTGAAACACCGGGGTCTTAGACCCAGAACCGCCGCTTTGCGGTGACACCTTCATGCCCGGGAAGGTCACCACTACAAAACGCCGATCCTGCCGGTCAAATTCGATCACAACTGTAGCAAAGAAATAAAATGCAAGTCCACAAAAATCACATATAGTAAATAATCTTCATGAAGAAAGTGTCCACAGAAATAATAATAAAAGTACTAAATCTTGAGTTCATGCCCAGTACATCAAGACCTCACTACATATCTCTCATTGCGGAAGCAAAACAAAAATAACTACTAGCGGTCAGGACTCACAAGTCCCTGCTGTCTGAACTCCGGTACTTGACTGCCCCATCTCCAATCGTGCCGACCTCCGGGGCTGCTCCTCCATGTTGGGCTCCACGGTCCCCTAAAATGATGTGGTTCAAAAATCGTTAGTCTAAAAGACTAAGTCCTATCATCCCCCGCCCCTTCCCCCATGGCTCCTAGGCACCGAGCGAGGAGAAGGAAAGGAGAGGACAAGAAAGTGGAGAATAACAAATGTAAGCAGGTGGCGGCGGAACTAATCTAGCAGTTCTATAGTATATAAGACAGAAAGTAAACATGAAAGACTGAACAAGAAAAAGTAACCTTAACTTATATGAAAACACATAAGCCAAGAGATCTTTTGTAGGGTTCCTATCATATAAAAAGTTACATACCAATTTATACGATATGGTGTCGGTTTTCTAACAAACATATATATATATATATATTTACTGATTAAAAACCTTAACTTATAAGCACACTCGCACAAACTTATAAGCCAAAGGGTCATTTTGCATGGTTTATTGTATAAAGCATCCAATACCACTTATACAATATGTGTCGGGTTATATGCAATGATTATGTTATGAAATACAATTATATCATGATGTGAACATGCAAGTGCAACTCACCCACTCGACTCTGTGTACACAGACCTTTAGTTCCCCCTTTCTGGAGCCGAACCTCCCAGGATACCTCCGTAGTGGCAAACAGAAGCGGTGGGTTAGGCCTCGCCCACCTCTAAACCGGTAATTGCACTACCAGTCAGACCTATCGTACGCCTCAACGCTGGTGCACTAAGCGAAGCTCCTGCGTACTCTTGCCGGCTGGCGCACCGGACTTTATTTGGCCAAGTGTTAAACCACACTTGCCGAGTCAACGTATTGGCGTCGGTGCATCGTGTCTCAAATACCGAAGACTCACCACCTTATACTTTATGCACATGCAATCTTAATGTATCACCATCGAGCTAAAGCTCCCCAGACTAACCCGTCCGTCACATATATCCACCGAGCCAAAGCTCCCCGGACTATCCCGTCCGTCACAACATCAACCGAGACAAAGCTCGCTGGACTATCCCGTCCGTCACTAAATCCACCGAGTCTGCAACCCGAGTGAGACCACTTAACATCCCGGGGTATCGAGGTGAGTGAAAGTGAAACCCTAGTTATGCTAGTTACTCTTGCAATTCAGTTTTACCTACAGTTTAGGTTAGCCCAGGACTGCCCAAGGTATTCCCCGTGAAGGGCTCTCGAAGGCACTAGGAACTACGATGGGCTGAAGCCCAAATCTCCCTTTCGCAAGGCACTTATTTTTTTTATTGGTTAATACCCAACTCCTAGTCCCTTAAATGTTGTGTTGGATCTAACCCTAGTGTATTTGACACTTCCTCTCCACGGGAAAGACGATCTTTCGTCGATCCCGGGCGCCACCTAACACTAGTCAATCCAACACTCTACTCATCCTAACTTCCAATGATGAACTCATTTTTATTTATCCAAACCAGCAAACAACTAACCACAACTCATGTGCCCAAATTCATATTCCAACATAATTTTTGCAGTTTTACTAAATGCAGACCAACTTAAACTATATGATGTGTAAAATGGGAGGTACTCAAAATAATCATCCAGTATCCCTATAATAATTATTGGAGGGCTGTCATGACATTTTTATCTGATAATTTATTTAATTATTCTAGTAATCCAAAAACCCCAAGTTTGAACATGAAGTACCAATTTCAGACAAGCAAATGCTCCACAAAATTTATGATAAATACAATATGACTATTTAACATAGAATCCAAAGTATCCCAGTTTTTCAGCAAGGTTTAGGTCTCTAATTCTAATTTTAAATATAACTTACAATAAATTATTTTAAGAGACAAGTACAACAAGAATACCTTCAAAAATTCTGAGAAAATTCAAGGATGATTGTAAGGACATATAAATACTCTAGGTCAAGTTTCATAATTTATCAACAAATAATGAGCTCTGAACAAAATATTGAACAAGTTTCCAAATTAATGAGCTTGTGAAGGGCATGCAACGGCCACCTGTCCGGAGTTCACAATAACCAAATATTTAAGTAGGGCTACCTCATGCATTACAAAGGAAGTAACAAGATTATTGATCCAAAATTCTCAATTAAATTTCCAGAGGTTCATACTGCCCCTATGACCATAATACCGAAGTTTCATTATTGTTCAATGAGTTTTAATATCCTATTCTATCACTACTAAGCTTGTGCCCTAAACTAAGGTTAGAGTTTTGAGGGGTCTATCTATCTCCACATCCTCTAAGATTTTTACCAGAGGGTTTTAGCTACTCTAGTACCCTCCCTACCAAATTTCAAGTCCATACAAGGTCTTTTGACCGCATGCCCTTCACAAGACACCAAAGCTCATCCTTAGGGTTTGGTCTTAGGTCCTAGGGCAAACCTATTCCACTCCTCCCCATCTTCCATGGGAGGGTGTTAAAAGCCATGTCAAGTCAGTGACCCCAATTTCAACCTCTGTTGAGGTGATTTGACCACTCAAAACTCAAAGTGCACTTTTGACCTAAATACTCTTATTATGGCAAGGCTAGAGTTTGCATGATATCAACTCAAACCATCTCCAAATGAGATGAAATTTTAACCAGAGCCTTATGATGACCCCAAGCACCACTCACCAAAATTTGAGTGAGTTTGGAGGTCATTTGGTCCCTCAATTAATTTACCCTAGAGAAATTAAATAATTTCAAAACTATAGAAAAATCATTTCCAAAAATTCTCATTTTTGGGCAGGACCTAGGTATAGACTAGAGTGACTCCCTGTCCAAATTTCAAGTCATTTGGACCAGAGATGAAGTGTGGGCACCCATTTTAATCTCTGCCTAGTTTTAGGTATAGACCCCACCAAAATGAGTGTCCTGGTAACACCAGACACCCAAATTGGTTCAAACCAATTTTGACTTAAAGTAGACCCCTTGGGCTACAAATTTTATGTTGACAATTTTCTCTGACTTAGCCTCTAGGTATTTTTAATAATTAAAAACATTAAATAGATAATGTGTGACAGAAATGAAATAAACATAAAACATAACCTATAGTTTAATTTTATATTTGCACGAATCTTGGCGTAGTAACGGACGGCATCTGGTCGTCGTCCCCAGCGTGCCAATGGCCAGGATTGATTCTTCCTGGGCCAACTTCAAGCCGCTGTCGCTGGCCACCCAGCCACCTCCCTGGCCACCCAGCCACCACCACCACCTCCGTCGAGGTGATGGCTGTCGCCAGGCGGCGGCACAGCCGCCGGAGGGGCCTATTTCGGCGAACCCGATAGGCTAATTTTTGGGGAAAAATCTGGAGAAAACTTCTCCCGATCGGGCTCAGTTGAGCCCGATCCTTATTCCTAATGAGTCCTAAGATCTACCCGTGGATTAAGGAGTAGGGGAGGACTTGAATCGCGGCCTGAGAGCGGGTGTTGTGCCTCCTTGCCATTTCCGACCACCAAGCTTGGGCTCCCCTGCAACTTCTACACCAACAGCAAGGAAATCGAGATGTGATTGGGGGAAATGCCTGCTCTGACCCTGGTGAAGGTTCTTAAAGAAGGAATTGGGGAGAGGAGGATTGTAACTCCCCAATTCATCAAAACACCATTAAAGCCATTATTGGTGAGTTTTCGGTTTCACCCAATTTGATAGGCTGAGCCTCCCCACTGGCCGGCCACCTCCTGAAAACTCCTCCCCTGCCTCCAAAGAGTTAAAGCCCCATTAAAAGGGGAAGTTATGGGGCCTCCATGGCCATGATGCCATTAAGCTTTTCTTTCTCTCTCCTCCAAATTTGGGTAACTCCCTCGTTCTCTCTCCTAGCCACCACATTCTGAATTTGGTGGGCCCAAAATGTGTCTCACCACCTCCTAGACCAATGGGCCACACTTGCCTAGGCCTAGCCCACTTGGATTGGGCTTGAGTTAGCCATTTAGGCTAGTTTGACCACTTTGACCCAAGAGTTGACTTTGGTCAAATTAGCCACTAGGGCTGACCCCAATGGGTCCTTGGTGACCCATGAGCCTCCCCTAAAGTCTAGAAGTACTTGGGTAGGGTTAACTTGCACTCTGAAGGTCACTTGCCCCTTAGTTAGGGCACTTTGACCTTTTTAGGGCTAAGGTCGACTTGAGTCAACTTAGGCTCTGGAGTTGACCCCAATGGGTCCTAGGTGACTCATTGACCTCACCCTAGGGTTAGGAGGACATGAGTGAGATCCACTTGGCTAAGGGAAGGTCAGTTGACCCTATGTAGGTCAGTTTGACCCATTTAGGGTTAGAGTTGACTTTGGTCAACTTAACCACTTTGACTGCCCTTCATGAGTCCTTAGTGACCCATTGACCTCACTTTAGGTTTAGGAAGACCCTGGTATGGTTGGTTGGGCTTTACTAGGGCACATTGTCCTTAGTTAGGGCACCTTGCCCAATTTAGGCCTAGAGTGGTCCTAGGTCAACTTGGCCACCCTGGGTCTACTCCAATGGACCCTTAGGATTCTAATAAACCTCTCAATGGATTGGTGAGGTCATGGTAAGCCTCATGGTCATCCTAAACTAGGGTTTATGAATCTACTATTTGCAGGCCTTAGTGATCTAACCTGCATTCCTAGGTTCACTTGGCCTTCTTGGGCTTCCTAGGGTTTTGTCATGACCTAGTCATGACAAAACCACTCCTAGGGGTCTAGCTGTTTGAGGGATGTTACACCTAACATGGTATCAGAGCCTACCGAAAAACCCTAGCTGTTCTTTTTGATCGATCCCGTCCTGCTTCCTTCGATCTATCATCGTTCACGCTGCTTCCTCTGATCGATTGACACTGCTTCCCCGCCGCTTCCTACGCTCGCTCCTTTTGGCCGATCGACACAGCTTTCTCCTTCCTCCGATCGATCGACGATCCCGCTGTTGTCCTTGCTGCTTTCCCCCACTGCTTTCCTCTGATCGATCGTCGATCGACGCTGCTTCCTCCTTCCTCCGATCAATCGACGGTCCCGCTGCTTTCCCCCGCTTCCTATGATCCTGTTAGTATCGATCGACGATCCTGCTGCTTTCCCCCGCTGATTTGAGATCCCGTCGCTGGTGTCAAATCGGTGTCTGCTTCTTTCCTTCCAATAGGCCCTTTTTGTGCTACAACCTGCTGCTTCTGCTGTATAACTCTGTTGCTCTCCTCCGCTGCCTCCTGCAGCCCGTCTCGCAACGCCGACCTCTTATGCTGCCTTCTGCAGCTCTCGTACAACCATCCAGCCGCTTCTGCCGCTACTTCTGATCCAGCGGTTGTCTTCCGCCGCTGATCAAGGGTCTCCCTTAGCTGATCTGGTGTCTCCGACTGATCTCGTAGCCCCTACCTCCACAGATGATCCTCTTGATGGCTTTCGGTGCTCGTCCTCTTCCGGCACCTTCTGCAGCTCAGTCTTTTGCTACTCGTCGCCCGCTTGTACGTTGTCATTACTCTCAATGTCTTGGTCATGTCACATCTGAGTACCGCAAGCTTCAGAGGGCTCATCCGTCTGGTCAGCAGCGTGCTCCTGGTGCTCCTTCCGCTGACTTTTCGGCTTCGATGCAGTCTTTATCTGTCTCTGAGTTTGCTCAGCTGATTGCCCAGCAGTTTTCCCAGCAGGCTTCACTGCCTCGCTCCTCTCAGCTGGCTGCTTCTGCCCCTGCAGGTATCTCTCGCTCTGACTGGTTGCTTAACTCTGGAGCCTCCTTTCACATGACATATGATGTCACCCAGCTCTTGTCCTGTCAGTCCGTCTCCTCTGCCCTTAATACCATGGTAGCAGATGACACCACTCATCACAATTCCAGTTGTGGTCTCCTTCATACCAGCCATTTTCATGTTTCTGATGTTGCATACATACCCAAGTTATCCATGAACCTCATATCTGCCAGCCAACTCATATCCCACGGTTGTCTTGTTATTTTTGATGAGTTTACATGCAGTGTGCATGATCGTCTGACTGGGACACTCCTTGGAGCTGGTCATCGTCGTAATGGGGGTGTACGTCCTTGATCGTCTCCACCTTCCATCCACTTCATCGTCACCAAAAGTTTCCTCCTTGTGTCTTCCTTCGGTGGGTTTCTCTCAGTGATATCATCGTCTTAATCATTCCAGTGGTTGACGTCTAGCTTCTCTCATTAATCATGATTTCCTTTGCCGTGTTTTTATTGATCAGTCTCACTATTGTTCGGGTTGTAAGCTCGGTAAACAACCACAACTCTCATATCTGTCTAGCGAGTCCAGGTCTCAACTTCCTTTTGACTTATTTCATTCTGATGTATGGGGACCCACACCTTTTGTATCCAGGGGCGAATATCAGTGTTATTTTCTTTTTGTTAATGACTATTCTCGTTATTATTGGGCCCACTTTATGCATTCTCGATCTGAATTTTTTCAGATCTATATTAATTTTTTTGTTATGGTGCGCACACAATTTTCTACTTGCATACACATTTTTTGTTCTGATTCCGGGGGGTATCTCTCTTAGGGGTGCAAATTTAGCCCGGGCCCGGTTGCCCGGCCCGGGTCTGCCCGGATCTGAGCCCGGTTAAGTCTGGGCCCGGTGAGGCCCGGGCCAGACCCAAAGAGGCTCACCACACCCCCAAATATGATTAGGGTCCGTCCTGATGCCCGGCCTGGGCCAGGACCAGGCCCGGCCGGGCATTAAAGCCCGCTGCAACCAACATTTAATGCTAGCAAGAGCCAACATTAAATGCTGGCATTTCTTGCCAGAATGCTGGCTTTGCCAGCATTAAATGCTGGCAATGCTTCCAGCATGTCTGTTTGGGGTCCTGGCGGGGCCCGATCGAAAAGGCCCAACATGCTCCCTTTTTTTACTATGGCCTGGGCCCGGTTTGAGAAGGGTCTGGTCTGCGTCCGGCTGGTTGATCCGATGTTTTTTCATGGATAGTTTTATGTTTTTTGAATAATATTTCATGTATTTTTGGCCCCAAAACCATCGGTCAATCATAGCAATTGATTTTGAGTGCCTCTAATTTCAGTTTCTTATAAATAGGATGTTAGGGCGGCACTTTATTTTTTTCATCGCTGAAATTTGGAGAGTCCTTCCTTATTTCCGGTGATCCCCTCTGCGGTGCCGACTTCGTGGACCCCTTGGTGACGACTTCTCGGATAAGACCTTTTATCCCTTGCACTCTCCTTCACTTTTCTGCCCACCACCTCCCAGGTCTAGCCACCACCACCCTCAGTTTTCCCATCCAAATCCAGCCGGCCATCCCCCTCCTCCCAGATCAGATCCAAGCCGCCGCCCCTATCCCATATGTCCACCCCCAAAATAGGCCGCCGACCCTGTTCTACCCTAGATCCAGCCAGCCGGCCTCCTTACAACTTCCTCTAGTTCACTCCCCTTAGATCGTTACCCTCCTATCCTGTCTGACCATCTCCAAAATAGGCTGCCCTTCCTGTTTTCCCACAGATCCAACTACCACCGTCACTCCATAGCCGCCTCCACCCCCTGCCTTGTTGTCACCGCCCCCACCACGCAGAACCACATCCAAAATCCTTTCCATCACTAGATCTGTCCAAATCTGAGCAATCCAGCCCAGATCCAGTCATCCCCTCCGATTCGGCCCTCCCACTCCTCAACTGACCTCCCCTTACCCGATCTAGTCCACCCACCACTGGAACCCTGTTATTTGCCCTTCAACGCTCAGATCTTACTTTTATTTGCTGCAGCCCAAATATTTTGTGTTGTGTTTTGTATTTGTTTTTTTTTTGTAAAACATTGTTGCAGTTTGTTATTACATGTTTGTTTATATTTCATTTAATATAGTATTTGCTCTTGGATAAATCTCTAACTGTATGAAGGATTAATTTGTCGCGCGTTTGTTTTTTTAGCCCTCCTTGCAAAGGAAAGCCACGCCTTTAGTCTAAAAAAATTTTTATTCTCGTTTATAATTTGATGCAATGTTAATTATGGTATTTAATTGTTTGGAGTTAATTATTAGCGCCTAATTGCAAGTAGTACATGCATTGAGTCGTTGAGAAGTAGGGGATCACATTCACTCATTGCTAACGTGCATTCTAGGAGTCGACTTCACATCCTACCCTACATCAGTTGGTTCCATCAATAGGTCTACACATGGTTGCGTCCATTTCATATAGTGTCAGGTTATGACCCTAGGAAGTCAATTGATCTTATTTCCATCCCGACTGAGTAGCCCTAGTGAGTCTGTTGACTGTTGAGTCCTTCACACGTCATTTGCATGAGTTGCATGAGTTAGTCAGACGCAAAATTAATTCAAGCAATGAATATTATAAGGAATATACAAATAAATATTGGTGAGAAAGGACCTCTCTAGTAGGTGAACATGTGATGGTAAGGGTCTGCACTGAGAGGCTCCCTCAGGGGCCTGCTAAGAAACTAAGTGCTAGGCGGACCAGTCCCTACACAGTGCTGAAACATATCAGGACAAATGTTTATGAGTCGCACATCCCTGCGAGCATGAGTATCCATTCGGTGTTCAGTGTCGAGGACTTGACGCTATACTTTGCACCTCAAAAGTATTCAGACTCATACCTGGGCGACCCTTTTGAGCCATTACCATCGCTTTCACCACCCACCATTTAGTCCACGCCCGAGCCTTTTCCACCGTATTCATTGCCTCTTGCTCAGCCCACATCTGACCCCCGCCTACCTCTGATTTCGTCTCCACCAGCTTCACCATTGGCACCACAGATCGCACCGGATCCTCCTGCTAGAGTGTTGAGCGATGAGTATACCACTGAAATCATTACGCATGAGTACGTCCCCTCCATGGACGGTTTCATGTGCCGCTACTTGGTTTGCTGGCGCAGACGACCTTTCACCGACAACACATAGATTTTTGCATGTAGAGCTTGATCGTCTCGCCCCTGGACTTCGACAACCATACGATCGTCTCCATTCATCAGAGATGGAGGCTTTTCAGTCGGGGGGAGTTGATGGAGGACCATTTGGCGTGACTCGACACAAGACGGACCCCTCCTTCGTTTATTCACATAGGCGGATTTGATCAAATCGGCGATTTGCCACCGCGGTTGCGTCCGGCTCGTCGATTCGATGTTTTTTCATTTATAGCTTTATATTTTTCATATATTATTTCATGTATTTTTGGCCCCGAAAACATCACCCAATCATAGTCATTGATTCTGGATGCCCTAATTTCAGTTTCTCATAAATAGGATGTTATGATTGCATTTTTTTAATCGCTAAAATTTGGAGTCCTTCCTCATTTCTGGTGATCCTCTCTGCGGTGTCGACTCCGTGGACTCCTTGGTGAAGACTTGTCGGACAAGACCTTGTAACCCTTGCACTCCCCTTCACTTTTCGCCCACCTCCTCCCAAATCTAACCACCGCCACCCTCAGTTTTCTCGTCCAAACCCAGCCCGCCATCCCCCTCCTCCGAGATCCAACCGTCCACCCCCTTGCTCCATGAGATCCAAGCCGCCGCCCCTCCTATCCCATATGTCCACTCCCAAAACAGGCTGTCGACCCTGTTCTGCCCTAGATCCAGCCAGTCGGCCTCCTTACAGCTCCCTCCAGTCCACTCCCCTTAGGTCGCCGCCCTCCTATCCCGTTCGACCACCTCCAAAACAGGTTGCCCTTCGTGTTTTCCCCAGATCCAACAACCACTGCCCCTCCCTAGCCGCCTCCACCCCCAGCCTTGGTGCCACCGCCCCCACCACGTCGAACCACCTCCAAAATCCTTTTCATCACCAGATCTGTCTAGATCTGGGCAATCCAGCCCAGATCCAACCACCCCCTCCTCCGATCCGGCCCTCCCACTCCTCACCCGACCTCCCCTCACCCGATCTAGTCCACTCACCATCAGAACTCCGCTATTAGCCCTCCAACGCTCAGATCTACTTGTTATTTGCTCTTGGATAAATCTCTAACTGCAGGAAGGATTAATTCGCGGCACACATGTTTTTTGGCCCTCTTTGCGTAGGAAAGTCGCACCTTCAGCCTATAAGAAATCTTATTTTCGTTTATAATTTGATGCAATGTTATTATGCTATTTAATTGTTTGGAGTTAATTATTGATACCTAATTGCAAGTAGTATATGCATTGAGTCGTTGAGAAGTTGGGAATCACCTTTACTCATCATTAGCGTGCATTCTAGGAGTCCACTACACACCCTACCCTACTTCGGGAAGATTTTTCATCTCCCGTGTAAGACGAGGGCGTCCGTAGAATAGACTCCGTGTTTTCTCGCATTCTCCGTGGGGTGCTCTCATGCATTTTCGTACCTCTTTTTTTCTTTGGTCGAAAAAGTATGCAGGCTACTAATATATATAGCGTTCGCAGCCTCTGCATAAAAGACCCATTTAAATTTTAAATGGGGGGGGGGGGGGGGGGGGGGGGGTCCCCTTGAAAGAACAGTGCTCCGATAATGTAAGTTTTTCGATCACGCACAAAATTTGCCGGGCAATTGTCTGTTGAGATTAAGGCTCCGTTCGGCACGTTGGCGGCGGTCTTAAACGCATGAGTTAAACTGTCATTCGTTAAGGATCACCTAACAAACATCATCTGTTTGAACATAAAAGTGATGAAGTTTCTTAGGCGGGCGTTAACTAATGACAATTTAACCCTCATAATCGTGATCGCCACCACCGTGCCAAACGGAGCCTAAGTATAGGGCGGGGTGATAGCTGATTAGAATCAACAACTGTGGTTTAAAGAGAGAGTGGGGCTGCGTTTGGTGCGGCTTATGACAGCCTATTTGCTCGGGTGAGATTGGACAAAAGTGGCATTGTCATAGGATGTTTGTTTGGTATGATAAATATTACTATCGTTATCAAAAAAAAGAAACTAGTTTGGAGCATAAGATTATGGTATAACAATGATATTTTTGTCCAACTTCACCGGGAAGGCTCAAATAGCGGTTACGGCCGCATCACTTGATAAGCGGTAAATGCGACCGTAAAATAATTTCTTCCAAACGTAGTCTCAGATAAATTTTGTCCAACTCTAAATCAATGAATAATTTTCAATTATGGCTCACTCTACGGATTTAATTGAAAATGATTTCAATAATTTCATATTTCAAAATTGCGAAAGAACAACAAAATTGAAATTTGGAGCATTCATTTTTTTATTCCAGAATCCAATTATGACAAAAGCTGAAGGGGGGAGACTGCTAGTAACTATACACTGTTGTTAATGAACATCAACATCGGTTTTGTGACTACCAGCAGTTGATGGTGGCGGCGGCCCGCCTTTATTCCAAGAGTTGCCCGGGTACAAACTTCAGGGTCCGGGGGTAGTGCAGTGCGCGAGATCTGACGGGTGCGAGTGCATCTCAGCTCGCGCGGAGATGTATGCACGCTTTGATCTCTCGTGCACTGCTTTGAGATATGTGCGCTGAGATGTGCACGCATCTCAGCCCACTCACATCCATTAGATCGCACTTTACGGTAAAATGCAGCGGATCTCGTCCGTCCGATTTCCTGCACTTTACCTCCCCCGGATACGGCTCTTAGGTTCCGTTTGGCATGGTGATGGCGGTCGTAAATGCATGGGTTAAACCGTCATGTCACCTAACGAACATCAACCGTTAGAACATAAAGTAAGCAGATGAAGTTCCTTAGGTGGACGTTGACGAATGACAATTTAACCCCTCATGTTCATGACCGCCACCACCGTGCCAAACAGAGCCTTAATCGAACTGGTTGAGTCGTAGTCATGGTTAGACTCAGCCACACCGGTTTTGTGACATTTGGGTCAGTTCTGTTCTTCTTTGATTTATTTGATTTGGCATGCATCTTTATTTGATGTGCCTCGTTTCATTTGTGTTTTAATTTTTTAAGTATTCCATTTTTTTGCAGGGCATCAGAATTTAACTCAACCTAACTCGACTCTGTGTCATATACAAATTTAAGCAAACCATCTATCTACAGTGCTCGTGTCATGCAATGATCTAAGCAAGCCATGATTCACTCCAATTTAGGGTCCGTTCGGCTCAGCATTTCTGTTCCAATAAATTTTAACAAAAAAAAACTATCACTGTTGCGGTCAACTCAACCCTTCTGTTAGACCAGACTAAATTGCACCGTTTTAGCCTGAGATCGGTCAAGCACGCAAGCAGTCATAGAAAATAAAAAGTTGAGAAGAAAAAAATTAACGTGGAAAATTCATCAACTCGGTGAAAAATCACGGGTCCGGATCTGTGCTGACCAAACTTCCACTATTCATTGTCGTGTTATAGGGCTTTTGAAGAAAGTGAGGGCAACAGACAGCTCCTCATTACAACTATTAGAGAGGGAGAGAATACTGGGCTGAGAGGGTGACAAGCCTATTCACACAGAGCTAGATCTTTTTCCTGCTACCATAGAGAGCTTCACACTCTGAATGCTTTAGATACTTTGGATCCTTTGGAGTCTTTGATTGTTGCTTGGAGACGGGAGCAACTTACTTTGCTTGGAGGCTTGGAAGTTGGGGCGGCACGTTCTGCACACCTTATTCTTTGCGGCTTGTCTCCTGTTGTGTTTAGAGGAGTCTGAAATGTTGGTCTCGTAGGCTACTGGTAAGTTTGTTCCTGAGTTGAGAGCGTTGAGCGATCATAGCAATCCTCAGGGCGGAGCCCACGTCGATGCATATGGAACGGTTTTGTGGGTGGAGCGCACGGCGACGCACTTGAAGCGGTGTGCGTGCTAAGGGACGCAAGCAAGGAGGAATGCACGCACGATGGGACGTGCGCAAGGATGAACATACGCACAGTGGGACGCACGCATAGAGGGATGTGCGCAACTAGGGGAGCACGCAAGGAGGAACATGTGTACTGACAGGCGTTGAAAGTCTTTAGATTCAAGAGTAGCTAACACCTATAGGGGGGGTGAATAAGTTTTAGGCCTTTTTATGATTTTCCTGTTTTAGGTGAGTTGTGATTTAAGGTAGTTTAGCTTTCATGACAATCACACATAACACACAGTAATTTTATAGTGATTTCATAGATTATGGGTGCATCTACTGTCTCTACCACCTTTCCAACAGTTTGTTAGACAAGACAACTTTTTCAAACTCGGCTCCAAGAAGCTTACAACACAGACCTCTCAGGATCTCTCAGTCTTCTCCAAGACCTATCTCAGGCACATAGCCCTACAACTCAGAGCAAGCTTTGCTCCAACAGCTCAGTGATCCAAAGATCACCTACCTCAGACTAAGTTAATAGTCTTTCACTCAGGCTAGGAGGAACGTGCACACGTAGGGATGTGCACACATTGGAGGATGAGAGAATGGGAATCCGTAGGAGGAATAGGAGAGGAGAGAGAAATCTGTAGGAGGAATATGAGAGGAGAGAGAATATCCATAGGAGGAATATGGGAGGAGAGAAAAAAATTCGTCGGAGGAATAGGAGAGGAGAGAGAAAACCCATAGGAGGAATTCTAGGAAGAGAAAATGTTGAAATGAAGGAGGGTTGTATTGAAGCCGGGAAAATTCCCAACCTCAGAAATTGGATCAAGGCAGCCTAAAGTTACTGATTTTACAGTCGGACGTCACAGATCAAGTGGCTAGCACGAGAGAGATGAAACTATCTATAAGCACACCCCAAGTGCTCCAGCAGGGAGGTCCCACAACGTACCCGGAAGTTTGAGAGAAATTTCCCATCCACAACCAAAAGCCTGGGCGAGGTACTGGACAGACATGGACTTGACGAGTATCCACTTGGGGGGGACCTCCACCTCTTTCAAAAGTGTCATTTCTAGTACCCCATGAGGGCTATTTATAGAGAAATCCTGGGGAGAGTATAGGAGAGTATCCAGCTTCTACCAGCGAGTTCCAAAGGATACTCGCCCATACTCGCGAGTTACTCGCCCATACTCACTCAAGCTCGCCCATACTCGCGAGTTACTGTCCCATACTCGCCCAAGCTCGCCCATACTCGCTCAAGCTCTCCTCTGCTCGCCCAAGCTCGTCTCTGCTCGCCCAAGCTCGCATCTGCTCGCCCAAGCTCGCCTCTGCTCGCCCAAGCTCGTCTTTGCTCGCTCAAGCTCGTTTATGCTTGCCCAAGCTCGTCTATGCTCGCCTAATGGTCTGCGAATAGCCGTCTACTGGGGTACTTCTAGTCTCGACGAATTACGGGCTATGCAGGCTGGTACTCTATTTATAGGCCTAATGGATGGTTATGGGGGTTACGCGACTATCCGCAAACCATTACCACCTAAATTAATATTTGTATACCGAGTTAATATAGTTCGGAATGCGCTAGGAGAAGCACGCGCAGGCCCCACTACGGGAAGTTACGAGGGAGATTAACGTGGGTAGTGGGTGGTTACGCGAGACCCGAGCGACAAGGAAACGACTCGATGGAGGAACTCGGCCGGCCGCCGGCCGCCGGCAAAAGGTTGGTCAGTCGAGGGGATGCCCTTGGTCGTCCGACTTGGGCGGACAAAGGGGAGAGTGGACATGGCATGGCCGCCCCTTGAGGCGGAAGGGCCGCCAGGACTTGGGCAGATAGAAGGCCGCCCAATCTAGGCCGTTAGAGGGTTGGGTGGCCTGAAGGCCACCATCCCCTGCGACAGCAGAACTGCCTGGATCTAGGCGTCCAAAAGGCCGCCTGATCCATACGACAAGAGGGGCGGGGCGGCCTGGACGCCCTCCCCTTCTGCAAAAAAAATTGTCACCACTCGGATCTGGGTGGCTCGAAGGCCGCCCGATCCGGGCAGGCAGATGGCGGGGTGGAGGCACCTGCCCTCTGCAGCAGAAAAGACCACCGCCCGGATCTGAGCGACCAAGAAGCCGCCCGATTCGGGTGGCCAGAGGGAGGGACAGCGTCCCTCCCTCTGTAGTGGAAGGGGCCGCCTGGATCCAGCGGCCAGGGGGAGGGCGGCCGAAAGGCCGACCTTCTCCCAGGAAAAGGTTGCACCCTGCGCGCGTTCTGGGGCAACGTGCAGGCGCGCGAGTGTAGCGCCCCTGATTTTTCGATGTTTATTTTTAATTTATGTAACAACGTAATTATGATGTTATGGTGTTATGTTGACGCGTAGTTAATGAGCGTCGTTGTTGGAGCGTGATTTTTTGCTCATCGGAATCCGAGGTTTTGACTCGGTGGTTTTTAGTAGGTTGTTATAAGTTGTAACTTCAGAGTATTGTAACCCGAATTTGGTTTGTCGAATCTTAATTTTGATTTTGTCATTGGTTTTATAGCATTGGTATTTAGTCTCGAAGCGAATTTCGTGAAAATCCGAGTTGGTTCAAGTTTTTGGGTCATTTGGACGTTTTGTTATTAATAATTATATTATATTATATCATATGTACATATTATATTATATTTATCTAATAGATAATATATTATATGTATATAATATATTATATGTATATAATATATAATATATTATATGTATATAATATATAATATATTATATGTAATATTATATTTTATATATATAAAGACTCAAGACCAAATCGTATTCATTATCTTCTTTCTCGAGCCAACGAACCGAGTGCGTGGAAGAAAAGCGGGCGACGGGTTTCGCAAGGCTTTCGACTGCCGCTTGTAGGAGTGGAGGTGCTCGGAATTGTCGTCGGAGGGTAGATCCGGAAAGCTCTCGTCGAGATCTCCACGTTGGTGGTAGGTAATTTTTTTTCTTGGACTTTTGGCGTTGGAGTTTTTGACCTTAACTCTCGTTTGCCCTTTAAAGTTTTAAGAATCGTTGCCTGAGAGTTCTTGCGACCGATCCTTGAAGCGGAGCGCTCGTAATGCCGATTTTTGAAGGTCTTGAGGCAAGTGGTGGTTTGCACCATTGTCGAGCCTCTTATTAAGTTCCTTATTGTCCCATCTGAAAATTAATTAGTAACATTGTTTTTCTCTTCTTGCCGGGTTGAGGTAGAATTCTTCTTCCTGTGTTGGGCTCCTGTCTTGTCTACTCCCCACCCCCCCCCCCCCCCCCCCCCTCCCCCCTCACTCTTAAGTTATGTAACTTAGTCTTGGTCTTGGTGTAGTTGTTGTAAAAAAAATTAATTATTATAAGTCTATTAACCTCTGTTTAGGTAAGATATAATTTTTGTCAGGTTTCTGCCTTAGACGTCGAGTGAACTCAACTAGGCGTCGAGTGAATTCAGAACCTGTGTTTTGGAGTCGAGGGAATTCGAAGCCTGTGTTTTGGCGTCGAGTGAATTCAGAGCCTGTGTTTTGGCGTCGAGTGAATTTAGAGCCTGTGTTTTGGTGTCGAGTGAATTCAGAGCCTGCGTTTTGGCGTCGAGTGAACTCAGAGCCTGTGTCTTGACGTCGAGTGAACTCAGAGCCTGTGTTTTGGCATCGAGTGAACTCAGAGCCTGTGTGTTGGCGTCGAGTGAACTCAGAGCCTGTGTCTTGGCGTCGAGTGAACTCAGAGCCTGCGTTTTGGCGTCGAGTGAACTCAGAGCCTGTGTTTTGGCATCGAGTGAACTCAGTGCCTGTGTTTTGGCGTGGAGTGAACTCAGAGCCTGTGTTTTGGCGTCGAGTTATCTTAGAGCTTGTGTTTTGCCAATTTTGATGTGTCCGTCGAGTGACTTTCAGTTCGTCAAGTCATATTCGTCGAGTTTACCTTAGTAACTTCTGGTATTATTTCTTCTGCATCATCATGAAAATCTGATGCTAAGCCTTGGTGACGAACGGGTTCTTCCAGGAAACTCATTGATCAATCTCCTTCATCTCTCCATCTTTGATGGACAGTCAAAACAACACTGTTACAGTTTCACTGGCCCTTGAGCCGTACTTGACTAGGTAGTTCGCCTCTGAGCTCTCCTCCCTTGACACGTGTTTGACGAAGGTTTGAAAGTTCTCAATCAAGCCTTTTACTTTTACCAGATATGTTTGCAGGATGTGATCGCATACTTCGAACTCCCTTGGTTTAAGATACGACCACCATCGAATCGGTGAAGGCCTTGAGGTCCTGGATTCCCAACTCCTTGACGAGACGCAGGCCTACCACCATGGCCTCGTATTCCGCTTGTTTGTTTGTGACGGGGAAGATGATTTTGACTGCTCGCTCGATCATGGCTCCTTGCAGGCTAACCAACACGACGCCCGCTCCTACTGAGCTCTTGCCCGAAGCTCCGTCTATGAACATCTTCCACGAGACTAGGTTTGAAGGGCCCTCGTCTCCTCCTGCCTCGGCTGAGAAGTTGGCTAGGAAATCCTCCACTACTTGTCAGTTGATTGCTACCCTTGGAGAGAAAGAGATGTCAAACTCGCTGAGATCTACTGCCCACTTTGCGAGTCTTCCTGAATGCTCCACTCCATCTAAGATACTTCAAAGATGATGATCGGAGACGATCTTGATGGAGTGAGCTCAAAAATAAGGTCGCAATTTTCGTGCTGAAATCACCAAAGCAAATGCCAACTTCTCCAAGATGAGATATCTTATCTCTGCCTGCCTGAGCACCCTACTCACATAGTAGATAAAGAGTTGCCTCTTCCCCTCTTTCCTGACGAGCGTCGAGCTGACTGCTTTCACTCCCACTCATAGATAAAGGAGGAGATTTTTGTCTTCTTTAGGGCCTTGTAGTAGATGGGCTTGAGTCAGCTGCTGTTTAAGCTTTCTGAAGGTCTCCTCACACTTCTCGGTCCACTCGAACTGCTGACTGTTACGGAGAGTTTTGAAAAATGGAGATCACTTCTCTCTTGCCTTGGATAGGAAGCGGCTAAGACCTGCTAGCCTTCCTTTCAGCCTCTGAACTTCTTTGAGATTCTTCGGGGACGTCATCTCCAGAATGTATCTCACTTTGTCGGGATTATGTTCCACCCCCTTGGAGTAAGGAGGTGACATAGGAACTTTTCTTTTCCTGCTCCAAAAGCGCACTTGAGACACATATTGAACTTTCGCAATGTCACGAAGGTATCCACCAGATCCTCAGTGTGTTTTGCGATTCTCCTTCTCCTAACTAAGAGATCATCCACAGACACTTCCAAGGTCCGCCCCTTCTGCTCTTTGAAGAATTGATTCATCATCCGTCGGTATGTTGCGCCTGTGTTTTTTTAGCTCGAAGGACATCATCTTGTAGCTATAGCAGTTGTCGCTGGTGATGAAGGAGACATCACGGAAGTCAAGGGGATGTATCCGGATCTAATGATACTTGAAAAAACATCAAGGAACTCATCACAGAAAACACTGACGGTTGAATCAACCAACGCGTCGATTCAAGGTAAGGGATAGCAATCCTTCGGGCAAGCTTTATTCAAAGTAGAAAATTTGATACAGAGTCTGCAGCCCCCTCCGGCCTTATTCACCATTACAACATTATAGGCCAAACTTGGATACTGGATCTCTGAAACAAAACATGTTTCCAGCTTCCTTACTTCTTCCTTGATTGGCTCGGCTAGCGAAGCTGCGCTCTTCCTCTACTTCTGGCGGATGAGGGCGACCTTAGGGTCCAAGTTGAGGCAATGGCAGACAAACTCTGTATCGATCCCTAACATCTTCGCGGCGCTCTAGGATAAGATGTTTACGTTTTTTTGTAGACAGACCGTCATCTCCACCTTGCCTTCCAGCGCCAGGGATCCCCAATCTTTAGCAGTCCAGGCTCTCCATCCTTGGAGATCACCTCCACTTCCTCCAACTCCTCCGCAGCTCTCAGCTCGTCCTATCCTTCTAAGATCTTCTCCATCCTCTCAGCATCCTCCATCTAGCTGATGGTACTGACGACGCTAAGGTAGAATTCTCTGGTAGCTTTGGGATTGCCCCTGATCCTCACTTGGACATCGCACCGACAGTACTTCTGATGATATGACGATGGGATGACATTGAAGTAGTTGATGAGAGGTATCCTGAAGATTGCGTTGTAGCAACTTGACGCATCCACAATGATGAACCTGGACCTAATCGAGGTGCCACCAAGACACTAGAAGATTTGCTCCTCCTTCCACCTCCTTTTTCTCTCCGGAGAAGCCAAAGAGGGATCCGTCAGTAGCTAGGACCCTGGATGCCTCCACCTGCAACCCGACGAATGTCCTTTTGAACATAACATTCACCGAGCTCCCGTTGTCCGTCAGGATTCAGTCAACCGTGAAGTCCTCGATGACGGCTTGGATGACGAGGACATCATGAAAGTGATTCTCATTTCCCAACAAATCCTCCTCGGAGAAAGTGATCTCCTCCAATGGCGGCGACACTTGAGAGATCGAAGCGACTCTCTTGCAGTAGATTTGATGGAGACTTCCCTTACAGGAAGTTCCTAGCCCTGCTCCTCTGTGGATCACTCACACTTATCCGCCTCCTGCTCCCTGGACCACCTCCCCACGACCTTCTTGGTCGACCCGATCCTCGTTCCTCCTCCTTCCCGGAGCAAGGAATGCTACCGGTCTTGCTCCCTCTCTATGGCTCCTGCTTCTAGCCTCCTTGCTTCCCAAATTCCGGGCAAGCCATGGTCTTGTGCCCCTTTGCTCGATGTATATCGCATTAAAGGGGAATTTCCTCCGCTTGGTCCCTCACTAGTTGGTTCCTCCTGCGGTGCTTATTCCCTTGAGGGATAATGACCATAGCCTCCTCTCGGGCTCCTTCTCGCCTCCTCTCCGACTGTTTGTCGTTCCTCCTCTCCTGGTTTTGGGGGTCTCCCTGCTGGCCTCCACTAGGGTCGGTTCACGGGATACTTAAACTTGTTGGTGTTATCATTGTGATCTGGAAGTGATCAAGTATGTAGCCTCACTACCAACGCAGTTTGAGCCTATTAGGGTTGCATATAAGAATGTTTGGAGAAATTGGGAGATTGGATTAGTTTGGTCATACTCATATGATGAGTGGAAATGACTTAGATCAGCCAGGCTTGGAAAGTGCTGAGTGCATTGAGACGCCTCAACGCTTTCGTCAAGTGTTGACTCGTCGAATGATAGCATCGAGTGTGTTGAGTTTACTCAACAATTCGTCTAGTCAAAGTGTTGATTTGTCGAGTATTGCACTTAAGCGTTGAGTGCGTTGAGCTCACTCAACGATTTGTTGAGTCAAGATGTGGATTCGACGAGTCTAGTTCTCAGGCGTTGAGTGTGTTGAGTTCACTCAAAGCCTTCGTCGAGTTAAAGGTTGATTCGGCGAATCTGACACTTAGGCGCTGAGTGTGTTGAGTTCACTCAACGCCTTCATCGAGTCAAACGTTGATTCGACGGGTTTGGTGCTGAGAGCGTTGATCGAGGTCACTTAAATCCATCGCAATATATCTTATGGATACTCGACGATTCGTCGAGTATGCTTTTGTATACTCAACGATTCGTCGAATATGTCATGGATACTCGACGATTCGTTGAGACAAGGGTTGTCTGTTCGAAACGTTGTATTCTAAGTCATGGGTCTGCGAATAGAGACAGACTGTTCTGTTTATTCCTTTGGGTATAAATAGAAGATTTTAGGGTTTCTTTCCACACGAAACAGTAATCCTGAAAAGCACACGAGCAACACTGTGCAATATCCCGAGACCTAAAGGCCGGCGAAAGCTGTTCCGCCTTCCCTGATCCAGTCGTCGTCGCTAAGTCTGATTCCAGCGAGTATCATCGCCGCCTCTTCTGTAACAGATCTAACAATCCGTGAAGACGCAGAGTACCCTCTCCCAACCTAGATCTTGTTCGACAAGTCTCGACGAGTTCTCCCGTTCGTGTGGATCATCTGTAAAGGTATGGACACTATTTTGCACTAAGGACTCTAGCCGCTAAGTGATCGACAGATCTTCTGGAGCATCTAGCCTGAGTATATACTCAATCCCGCAAAGGTAATTTATTTTATTTATCGTACTTTACTTCTTGATTAATGTTCATCGCTAGATCCGAACTCTTTTGGATTTTTCTTGTTCAATTTCCATTGCGCACAAGTGTTGTGACGTATAGCAAAATCTAACAAAACCGACGTGCTTCTTCCCTTCTCTCTGGAGCTGTAACAGGCCTCCTCTCCTCATGTCTGCGAGGCCTCTCCTTCCTCCTTAGCTCTTCTGCCCTCCTAGGCTCTTCCCTTCTTCTTGGCTCCTCTCTCCTTATCTTTTCCCGCCTTTCTGGCACCACTCTATCTCTTACCTCTGAAGCTCCTCCTTTCTCCTTGCATTCCAGGCTCTCTCCATCCAGCCTAGCTAAGAAGTCGACGTTCTTCTCTTCCCCCTGTACGAATCTGATCACCTTCTCGATCAAATCTTCGTAAGATCTACGGGGTTTCGAGCCAATCTCCATGCTAAAGAGACCTTGCTTTAGGCCAAACGTCAGGGTCAGCTATAAGGTGAAGTCATCCACCTCCTCAACTTCGAGCACTTTCTCCTATAAGTTGTCTATGTAATGACTCAGCCTCACCTTCTTTCTCTGCTTGATTTTGAAGAGTGTGGTCGCCTACATATTCCTTCTCTTGTATGTTGCAAACCTTTCAATCAGATCTCACCGCAGGTCCTCAAAGCATTAGATGGAACCTCTTGACAGCTGGTGGAACCAATCTCTAGCATTTCCCTCGAAGGTGATGGAAAAGAACCTGCATTTGAATGCGTCTGTCATGTTGTGGATGGACATCACGTCCTCGAACCATTGAAGATGCTTGATCGGGTCATCTATGCCAGAGTAATAGCTCAGGACAGACTCTCTAAAGCCTTTAAGAACTAGTGTCACAACCCATAATTTATCAGTATTAAAATATTATCATAGTGAGAGAAAATACGCGATCGTGATGTCATGCCGTGTAGGAGATAACTGCAGACGTTCAGGCAAACCTGTCATTTCACTTATTTTATAAAAAGACATATGAATTATGTTTTAAAACATATTTTGCATTTTTAGGTTTTATTGACCGTGTCCCTCGGTCTGGTGGATCAACTGGTGCACAAAAGAGAAAGTATAGATTTACGCAGAGAAAAGTACTCAATTTATTTCATTTGATAACCTATATGAGCAGAGAGACTCAGCAAATTTGATAATGAAAATGTGACTTCTACATGTAGTATAAGTAAAAAGGGTAATTTTATGGCTCTTATAGTAGAATGAATTTCAGTTAAAAATAGATATTATGTAACTACGCTAGAATGTAGTTTTTTATATTTAAAAATACCTAACATGCATCCTAACATAAATCTTTCCCAGTGAGCAAATAAGTAACACAAAGCAGCAAGAAAGTAGCATAGCAACTGTCAAATAGTCTATCATCTACGATAATGTATCGTGGGCGTCAACAACCTGACACGAACCCACAAAGCAAAATGCAAGTCTGAACCAAAGTAAAACTAACGAAAACTACCTCACGAATGAGAGCGAAGAATCACAGCTACAATTACAAAATGTTGGAAGCCATCAACTCTAGCCAGCCAGACCGCTACCGCTCTGAGCCTGAGACATTCAAAAGAAAGAACGTTTCAACAAGAAAGTACAAATGGCGGCAGAGAAATAAAAAAATAAAAGAAAACAAGAAGGTCAAATGGGGTACCAACCCAAGACCAAAATAGCTGAAAGGAGAATATCAACATTTAACGTCAATAAATAAGGAAGGAAAACTTACATGAAGTTTATGTATACCTGACTGCATCAAGTGCGATAAGAATCTAAGTCTTATAGAACATATAATAAGGTAAGTACATTTAATGATATCAAGGTTTGATCAGCTCATCTTTGAGCAAGCACTAACACCGACAAAATCCGATAGCTGTGGTGGGAGATACCTCCATCAACACACCAACAGTAACAACTTCGCAAGGGCCCAAAGAAAAGTGGCCTTATTTCTCGACACACCCAAACCGGGGAATATCTGGCACCTGCGGTGGGAGTTTCCTCCGCCAACACACCAGCAGTAACAAACCGACACCGAGGAAACCTGCAAGGTGCAATGATTCACACAACAATCACTGTGGCGGTGGTACCTTCCGCTAACGCCCACAACACCACATTGTATACAATATACATTATATGTAGTATAAATAGTATAGCAACTAAGTTAACAGGCTTGGCCCAACAACTAGGAATACTATAAAAATGAACTTACTTTCCGACAGGTAAGATTATCCTTGATAGACAAGGCGACTCGGCCCAACAACTTGGCCTACAACCATGACGAGACGACTTAGTTTAGAGAAAAGGAGTTACTCCAGGAAATGGAAATCAAACATAGCTGATAATAGTTGGACTAGGTAGATAGAGACAAGGTTCTCACAACGAACATGTGAACCCATTACGAATAATGATTCGGACACTCTGCGAGATCACACTTGGTTCCGACGAACTGAAGCTCATACCCGATGGAATGCACCCCTTAGCCAGCTAACCACACTATTCTGGCGAACAACACTGTCATTCTACTAACCACACGAATCCGACAAACAACGCAACGATGAATAACTCTAATCTGACGAATAACACTCCCTTGTCGGTGATCTGACGAACTGGTCTCAACCCGACACTGCACTCTTGGTTCCGACGAGCCCTGGTTTCGACAAACTCAACCTCATCCGACGAATTGCTCTCATGATCGACGATCAACACTCCATCCGATAAATCCTACTTCATCAAATTCCGGCTAACCGAAATCCGGCGATCTTCACTGTCTGACTAACTGGTGAAAGCCGACGAACTTGCCTAGTTTCGACGAATGACTGGGTTCGACGAATTATCGTCCCGACTCTGACGAACTGGACTTCAATAGTTCAACACGATTTCGGCGGACTAAACTGGATGATCTGACAAATTCCCCACTCAAACCCGACGGACTGCAAACAAAGACCCGACGAATTCCAACTCTAACAAAGATGGCAGGAATCCTGCTGATCCCACTATGGTCCGACTTGTTGAGGTATATTGAAATAGGTGTGACGGATGCTTAATGGGTTGCGGTTAGGATCTGATAGGAGTCTAACAAACCGTAGTCAGGTATTTAGGATTTGCCTATAAATACCCATGCTAGGGGTAACGAGTAGTCTGTTCCAAACTTGACGGTCACGCGGATGTTTCGAGCACAACTCTAACATTCTCGAAGTTTGTTTTTGTTTTTCCCCAGTTCCCCTCCCGTAGCCGTCGTTCTCGCCCCTGTTGTCGTTGTCCCGTGACCTAGTCGTCGCTCTCCTTCTCCCGATTTTACGATTATGGCGCCCCTCCTGTGCGAATTTTTGGTGTTCCTGTTCTTCGCAAGCCTAGGCGGCCGATTACAAGGAAGGAAAAGCTTCCACCGATCGTGTTTTTATTTTTGGTACTGGACGGAAGGAGCATCTCCGGAGGTTTCCGACCGAAGAAGATCGCTGTTATTGTTATTGTCGTCGCCAGATTTGCGGAACAACTGAGATCAGGAAGAAGAGATTAATCCCGCTCGGGATTCTTGCGTCGTTGTTGTACGTTCTCGCCGCTGTTGTACGTTTTGGATCTAGGGCAGATTTTTTGTCTGTTTGTCCTTGTCCCTGATCAAAAATAGGAGGAGCAAGTGATGATAAAGATCACGGCAGTGAACCGGTCGCACAAGTAATATAAAATGGGCGAGTTTTCCCAAGTATCAATCTCTCAAGGAACACAGTAAGGTGGAGTTAATTTCGAGGAGGACTTGAGATTGAAGTCCTTAGGGTTGGCGGTAACGATGGGGGTTTTGATGTTTGCGGAAAAAGAAAATAAAAGGCTAACAACTACTCCTATGCAACGCCGCTATGCGATGCTTCGCTAGGCGGGATGGAAGACTAGTCGGGCCGCTATGCACCGAATCACTAGGCAGATGGGCGAGTAGGCTTGCGGATGAGGTGGTTAGAACGGCGGAATGAGGGTCGTAAGCACCTCTTCGCTACGCACGCCACTAGTAATTGCTAGTGCGGCAAGGGTGGATGGTGGTGGATGGAATATGGCGCAACTCGAGCAACTTAAGCAGTAAAATGAAATAGGAATCACATAGACATGAAACACATAACATATACAACTGAAGTACACTTCATCAATATAAATAGAGTTAAACACCAATATTCAACAAGAAAGCAAGAACAAGTCAAGAGATCGACCGAATCCGAAGTCTTGCTGAGGATTCACGGTTGGAATCGTCGGGTTGTCATTCCGCGTCCAAGCTCAGTCCTCAACTGCGTCCGGGGTAGAGAAGGGCTGTCACCACCTTCCAATGGCCCGTCTTCTTCGTGTCACGATAGCGGACGAAGTTTGCAAGCTTTCCTTTGCTTGATGGCTATGACGTCAAACCCTACTTGAAGCTCACAGATGAAGGAGAAGGCCGAGAGGAAGCTCCGGCTTGGATTTGGCGGTGAATGCTTGCCCGGAGCACCTCCCTAGGGTGGAAGATGAAGGGGAACGGCGGGGAAGGCGGAAAACGGCGGAGAAATGTCGAGCTCCGGATCGTCTCTCTAATTAGGGCGAGACCTGCACTATTTATACAAAGCAGAAATGAACAATGCGCACGATCACAGGCGCACGACCAGTGGTCGTGCGCACTATGTCCGGTGATCGTGCGCACTGGCATGGAAGATCAAGAAGAAGAACTGGGATAACGCGCACGAGTAGTGGTGCACGACCAGTGGTCATGCGCACTAAGTCCAATGGTCGTGCGATTACCCCAAACAGGACTCCAGAAAAGAGGAATCAATGCACACGATCAGTGGCGCACGACCGGTGGTCGTGCGCATTATGTCAAGTGGTCGTGCGCTTACCCCAGGCTGATTCTGGAAAACGTAGAGTTGTGCGCACGATCAGGGGCGCACGACCAGTGGTCGTGCGCATTAGATCCCATGATCGTGCGCAGTATTCCTGTTTCACAACCATCCCGGAACACGCACATGACCCCTGTACCGAAAGGAAAAACCAATCACTGATATGTGCAGACATTCCAGGCAATCACACAAAGTAGTGCAAACTATAAAAATAACAAAATACACAACCACGGGCATAAATGTGCACTTCCTGTGGAAATAAAGATAAGATGAAATATGAACGATATAGAACTAAAAGTGAAGTGCAAACGCGTTAAAACTAACTCAGATGAGTCCGAAAATAGGTATATAAAGTGGACTCATCACACCCCCAGACTTAGCTGTTTGCGCGTCCCGAGCAAACAAAATCTAAGCAGATAGGGAAAAATACTAGTTAACAAAGAAATTGCGATATGGAGTACCATGCGAAGTCGCATGCTCGCGCGCGTAAAAATATAATAGAAGAAATTTTTAAGTATACAAAATAGTTTATACTTTTCACAATGCGGATCAACATTTTATTATTACTCAAAAATGGAATCACGGTGAATCATCCGGTTATGCGTAGGGAGAAAGTAGACTAATCGATAGGCGAGCATTGCCAAAGATCAGGGCTCGGGATAACCTCCAAAGGAATCCACCAATGTCGGTGACCATATGCTTGCCCTTTCACACTCTCTCCACGGCACTAGTTAGACTCAAGCACGAATCTGTAGGACTTGGAGTATAATATAGGCTTAGGTGAAGGCGGGGTATATAAAGGTAAACAAGACGGACACGCACACCCAAAATAAGATCGCCCAAAAACGTACACAGCTAAACTCAATGGACAAACACGTGCGACGCATCACCAGACCTGGACTTTTGACGGTGCGTGCAAGCCCATAATGAACACAACTCAACCACATTGCACAACTCAGCAATAATAGATATACAAATACATTTCTTTTTTTTTTGTATTCCACATTGTGAATTTTCTTTTTATTTACTATCATATTTTTTTCCTCTTTTTTTATCCAAATAGCCAAAACAAAATATGAAAACACGACAACACCACAAGCTGCACAAACACCAACAAAACTGCCCACACAAAACGGATATAAACTACAACAAAACAAACTAACCGAGCGACTACATTCATATGTGCGAGTAGGAAAGGCTATATGGCTATGGTAGCGAGGCGAAGGGATTTCAAAGGAAGGGACAGGCTCAACGGGGATAGCAACGGTTAGATGTCGGGAATGGTACAAGGCTCAAACGAGACAAAGTGACGGCCCACATTACGCACGCATTTGACTAACCATGTACCCATGCTTCGAGAGTAGCTAGGGGCAAGTTCTTAGCCAACGAGAAAGACTATCCATCCTCCCGACTCGAGCAATACGAACCTAACGGCCTTCTACACACATCCCTAAGCTACCGTAGGATTCACACCGGATTCACCAATTTTTGAGTAGAATAAAAAGTATTTACGGAATTAGAAAAATATAAAACTATAATCATACAGAAAAATTAAAACTACTCAAATTTCTACATGAGACGAGAGCAGTTGACTAGGAGCACAGCAAGGTCAACATTTTACTCTGTCTCACAATCCTAAGCCAGCACCATAATTTTCACAAATCTAACGAAGAAATGAGTTTAACTCGCGGCACACTAACAGCTAAGCACACGCTCAAGTGGGTGCAGTGGTCTGCAGTGCAATGAACTAATCAAAATAAAACTATAAAAGCTTCTAGTATGCACATGAGATGTGCACGTGCAAAAGGTAACAAAACTGGCTCTCCCCCAGACTTAAACTAAGCAACACAGCATATGATAGAGAAATTAAAATCATAAAGAGCTAAGGGAAGAGGTTACCCAATGCTCAGCCAGTGAGCATACCAGAAGACGCGTGGAAACCTGAAGCAGGTCTGCCATACGAAGAATCACAACTCCACCAATGCAATTTGCCATGAATACCTGCAGGGGTGAGCTCCACAAAAAGAAAAATAGAAAATATAAAGAAATGCTAAAACTAAGCTAGACATGAAAAATAAAAATGCAGGAAATAAAAGATAAGTACTGGGGTTATTGTCATCCCAGCACGACTTATTCAGCTACGAAAAGGTTCTAGCTAATGGGCCTATGAAAAGAAATATGCACAGGTAACTGTTCCAATATCCGTTTCGGTAACGAGTACCGATACGGTGATAGAACAGTTACCCCTCTGCCTAAATAATCATACATGCTCCTCGCAGGCAGAGGAAATAGGAAGTAGGATGAGGAGGAGGCCTGGTCCTCACTCATCTCACCACAAAACAAATCCTTGCCTAGCAAGGTTTCGTCCACCACAAGTTCGCTAGGGGCGAAGGTGACGGCAGGGGCTTCCACTGTGAAGGAGGTAGGAACCTCCTCATACAAGAGGATGCACTCGTCGACAGCCTGAGCGTAAGGCTCAATGTCAACCCAACTTACCTGTGGAGATTCAACCTGCACAGGCTCAGATAAAGAAGAGGGATCAAGAAATAAAAGAGAAGAAGAACTAAAATAATCAGAAATAGGGGGAGTGGTCCCGGTCTCACTCCCAGCAGGATCCAAGCAGAGATCATCGTCGGTATCATACGAGTCGTACCGAGGGGAATCCGAGAACTCGAGGTCCGCGGTGGTAAGAGGAACGGCCTCATCCAATAAGGAGGTGCAAACCTCCGCATCGGAAAGGGAATATTCCTCATCCCACCGGGGTGCGTAAAAGTGTTCCGAAGATCCACCTTCTCCGTCGGAGAGAGGAATCATCATCCCACTTCGGCGCAACCTCGGGCACCGAATCATCCACAATCACGACATCATCAACCGACTCATAAGAAAGAGGAATAGCACAATCCAGCAAAAATTGCGGAGGGGCTAGGCTGCTCTCAAAATCAAGCACTGAATGAGCAGGCCCCATCGCAAAATCATTCGCAGACGCCACCCCGTCGACGACCGGAACAATCTCATCGTCTCATACAGGAGCGTCCATGAGTTCCTGCTCCTCTTTTTCTCGGCTAACACCAGAGTGATTGTAATCACTCAAGGGAAGCTCGTAAAAAGGGATCGAGGGACCCATGAAAGAGCTGTATGCGGCTAGAGATTCTTCGGTAATCTCAACGGGTAGAGAACGAGCAAAGTGCGTTATGTCAGTGTATGGGCTAGGCAACACCCTGGTAGGCCTGTCCACAACAGTCTGCCGCGAACGGGAGGTTGTTGTGCACACGCCCTCAGAGGAGAATGCTTGCACAAACGAGGGCAATCCTTCAACATGTGGCCCACACCTTGACATAACAAACACCGAATGCAATGCTCGGCATTCATAACAGCAATGACATCGATGGATCAGCGCAAAGTGTCAAGTAGACGGCACTCAACATCAGGATCCATCGCAAAAAAAAATAATTGCTGAAAAAATGCTACACAGCTAAAATGGAAATAGCACGGATCTGCTATATAAATCAAAAATCAGAAAAGGGTAAAAAGAAATAAGCAAAATAAAAATTATAATAACCAAAGCAAATAAGAAAAAAAATGATATGCACAAATGGAAAAGAACTTCAATTTATTATCTCCCTCTCCACAAACTCACACGACTGTGTTCTCCGGCAACGACGCCAAAAACTTGATGCTAAAGATCACGGCAGTGAACCGGTCGCACAAGTAATATAAAATGGGCGAGTTTTCCCAAGTATCGATCTCTCAAGGAACACAGTAAAGTGGAGTTAATTTCGAGCAGGACTTGAGATTGAAGTCCTTAGGGTCGGCAGTAACGATGGGGTTTTTGATGTTTGCGGAAAAAGAAAATAAAAGGCTAACAACTACTCCTATGCAACGCCGCTATGCGATGCTTCGCTAGGCGGGATGGAAGACTAGTCGGGCCGCTATGCACCGAATCACTAGGCGGATGGGTGAGTAGGCTTGCAGATGAGGTGGTTAGAACGGCGGAATGAGGGTCGTAAGCACCTCTTCGCTACGCACGTCACTAGCAATTGCTAGTGCGACAAGGGTGGATGGTGGCGGATGGAATATGGCGCAACTCGAGCAACTTAAGCAGTAAAATGAAATAGGAATCACATAGACATGAAACACATAACATATACAACCGAAGTGCACTTCATCAATATAAATAGAGTTAAACACCAATATTCAACAAGAAAGCAAGAACAAGTCAAGAGATCGACCGAATCTGAAGTCTTGCTGAGGATTCACGGTTGGAATCGTCGGGTTGTCATTCCGCGTCCAAGCTCGGTCCTCAACTGCGTCCGGGGTAGAGAAGGGTTGTCATCACCTTCCAATGGCCCATCTTCTTCGTGTCACGATAGCGGACAAAGTTTGCAAGCTTTCCTTTGCTTGATGGCTATGGCGTCAAACCCTACTTGAAGCTCACAGATGAAGGAGAAGGCCGAGAGGAAGCTTCGGCTTGGATTTGGCGGTGAATGCTTGCCCGGAGCACCTCCCTAGGGTGGAAGATGAAGGGGAACGACGGAGAAGGCGGAAAACGGCGGAGAAATGTCGAGCTCCGGATCGTCTCTCTAATTAGGGCGAGACCTGCACTATTTATACAAAGCAGAAATGAACAATGCGCACGATCACAGGCGCACGATCAGTGGTCGTGCGCACTATGTCCGGTGATCGTGCACACAGGCATGGTAGATCAGGAAGAAGAACTGGGATAACGCGCACGAGCAGTGGCGCACGACCAATGGTCGTGCGCACTAAGTCCAATGGTCGTGCGATTACCCCAGACAGGACTCCAAAAAAGAGGAATCAATGTACACGATCAGTGGCGCACGACCGGTGGTCGTGCGCATTATGTCCAATGGTCGTGCGCTTACCCCAGGCTGATTCTGGAAAACGTAGAGTAGTGCGCACGATCAGGGGCGCACGACCAGTGGTCGTGCGCATTAGATCCCATGATCGTGCGCAGTATTCCTGTTTCACAACCATCCCGGAACACGCACACGACCCCTGTACCGAAAGGAAAAACCAATCACTGATATGTGCAGACATTGCAGACAATCACACAAAGGAGTACAAACTATAAAAATAACAAAATACACAACCACGGGTAGGGGTGCAAGCGGTTCGGTTTGGGTCGGTTTGGACCCAAACCAAAACCGAACCGATGTTTATCGGTTCGGTTCGGTTTTTAGGTCGGTTTACTCGGTTCGGTTTTCGGTTTTTCAGTTATATTATTTTAAATAATTCTGTACTTAAATATCTCAAGAAAATTTTAAAAATGGTATGATAAGTAAAAAATAAATATCATCAAATTTTATTTACATATGATATATTACAGCTAATAGTTTATGTTACATTAAAAAAATTATGATTGAATATTTTTATTGGGAAATCGAGTAATAAATATAAAAAGATATAAATAAAATCACTTAAATAAAATGTTTAATTCTTCTTGATGCATAAAATATGCATTACAAAAATTTATTTTTGTTCAAATGATATAAAAATTATTAAGTTGATATAATTTGTGTACATTATTTAGTTAATAAAAATAGTTCAAAGATCATTATTGGTAATATTTTTACATGTATTATTAGTCGGCGCGGTTCAGTTTTTTAGAGAGGGAAACCAAAACCGAACCGAGTCGTTCGATTCGGTGTAAAATCGGTTCGGTTTGGGCGGTTCGGGGTGGTTTGGTCGGTTTTCGGTTTTTCATGCACACCCCTAACCACGGGCATAAATGTGCACTTCCTATGGAAATAAAGATAAGATGAAATATGAACTATATCTTTATACTATAAGGAGACCCCTAATGAGGGCATGGTGTAACATTTAAATCCTAATATGCCCTCAAAAAATCGGATTTTGTGGGTTAATTGAAGGGTATTTCGGTCATTGGCTGAATTAGCACTTAATTAAAACCTATCGGAACTATTGCCCCAGCTCAAAAACCCGACACCCCGTTTTCTTCTTCTGCGCAGGTAGGGCAGCGCTGCTCGCCACGATGGTTGCTGCTCCTCACCTTTCTTCTGCGCAGGTAGGGCGAGCCTTTCTCTTGGCCGACTCCATCAACGACATCCTCAACGCGATCAACGAACTCCTTCTCCGCCGGCAGCACAATGCTAGGTCATCTTCTCATCTTCAACGGGGACTTCTCTGTGAACGCGATCCGTGTTCACAGAGATCGTTGATTGCGTTGAGGATGTCAGGGGAGAGCTTTATCTGCGTGCTTCCGAGCATCAACGGTCAGACCTCTGCCCTAGAAGACATCAACGTTCCTCCTCCACCGAAGCCGTGTTTCCTTCTGGGACGCACGGCTCTTCGCCGGCAGCACAATGCTAGATCTAAGGTCCGTTTTCTATTTTTGTTTTCAGATGTGAGGTTTGTTTCTATTTTTTTTCAGATCTAAGGTTCGTTCTCTATTTTTACTTTCAGATCCGATGTTTGTTTTAGGTGTTCATTTTCTATTTCATTTTCTGATTCCAGTTTCATCTGCTTCAGAAATAGATTTTCTGAAGACATCTGTTTTAGGTGTTCATTTGACAGAAATAGATTTTCAATTTCGTTTTCTATTTCAGTTTCATCTGCTTCAAAGGAAATCGATTCCTTCTCGGAGCCCGTTCAGATCTGAACCATAGTTAAGGTACGACCTCTCCTCTGTATTTCAGACTTTTTTTGTATCTTTTTGATAGAATATTTTTTCTTCTTCTCCTGTCATAATTGCTTCATCACAGAAAAGCAAAAACTGATATAAATTGTAATCCCAACTTGAATGTATTACGAAAAACGGACCTCTCCTCTCCTCTGTAAAACGTAGTCTGGATGTTTGCATCATTTTTTTTCCTTTTGCTATAAACAGCCCCTTCAAGAGTAGGGTGAGCAGGTTTACACCTTTAAAGGAATCAGCCTAAATTCAATGCCTCTATCTTTTAAATTGAACAAAGGGAAGAAAAAAGGGTGTGTGCATCACAACATAATATCAAGAAATTAATCCAAAAGAATTAAAGTTTAGGTCATCATTCCACAAAAAAATCATGAAATAAAAATTCATCTAAAAAATCTTAACCCTATATTCTGCTTGGGTGATTTACAACCGTCGGATTCTTCCTTTAAGTTATTTTAAAAACCAAGAAACGAACATCTGCCCCCATATCCCTCCCGATATCCCTAACCCTACACCCAAGACTCAAACGACGAATGTTGCCTCCCGTGCGAATGTCTGCACCACGACTAATGACGCTCACACAACAAATGTCGCACCCACGACAAATGTCGCTCCACGACGATGGTAGCCCCCACGACGAATGTCGCCTCCCGTGCAAATGTCGCCACCACGACTAATGACGCTCCCACGATAAATATCGCCCCACGACAAAGGTCGCCCCCACGACAAATGTCGCCCCCTCGACAAATGTTGCCGCCTCAGCCAAATGTCGCCCCCTCGACAAATGTTGCACCCTCGACCAATGTCGCACCCACGACGAATGTTGCCCGCATGGGGTCCCCCGTGCACGACTGCTTGTAGAACTAAAAGTGAAGTGCAAACGCGTTAAAACTAACTCAGATGAGTCCGAAAATAGGTATATAGAGTGGACTCATCAGCAAGCTCTATTCTTCTTGTGCATTTACTGCTCTTGGGTAGTGTAACGGTCCAGGTTTAGAGAATAGAGGCTCATGACATAACCGTGCAGCATGTCTCGCCCCTGTGCCCCCGCTAGAGGACTGCAGACCGTGCCACCCAAACCCATCTCCGGCCTGTTTCTCAGCACAACGGGTTTTTGCGCACGCGGGGATTCGAATCCACGCCGCCTTGATAAGGCACCTTCCACAGTCCTCATCACCAGCTGAGCTGCAGCTCAGTTGGTGATGAGGACTGTGGAAGGTGCCTTATCAAGGCGGCGTGGGTTCGAATCCCCGCGTGCGCAAAAAACCGTTGTGCTGAGAAACAGGCCGGAGATGAGTTTGAGTGGCACGGACTGCAGTCTTGTAACAGGGCACAGGGGCGAGACAAGCTGCACGGTTACGTCGTGGGCCTCTGAGCTCTAAACCTGGACCGTTATAGGTAGACATCGTGTATCCTGCACTAGATAGAAGGAGCGATGCTGCTGACGGAAGGAGCACCCTCCGTCGCTGTAGTGTGCGATTTCTCCCGTTGCTGGTCGACTCCAAATAGATAAGAGAAGGCCTCTATTCCTGCTATTCCTCTGCGCGCCTCAAGAGGTGTTGTCGGTGCTCGGTTGAAGGATTCTGGCTGGAATCAGAGCCAATTCTTCAGCTCCTAGTGTTTTGATTAAATTGGAGTTTGTGATTTAGTGTTCCAGTAGTTTTGCCTGGAGGTTTCTTTCTCCTGCATATCCAGAGCTGGAAACGTGAAACAACATCTCGCGCTTCACTACTTGGGAAGAGGATTGCTGATTACTGCAAGAAGATCTGCGAAGGTAGTCCCGAATTTCTTGTGTGCTGTAATAGATAAGAAGAGGAATCGTTTCTGCAGAATTTTTTTGAGTTGCCCTGGGGGTCACCTACAAAGAGGAGATCACAAATTGCAAGGAGGGAGTCTTTGTCCAGATCTGATTTCCAAGCTCCTATTATGGATTTTCGCTTTGGTTCTTGATAACAAGAGATCATCCTGGTTATTACCAAAGGACTTCTCTGGATCCCAATTAATTCTGGGAGGTGCAAATCAATTTTATTTGTTGATCCAAATCTTGTGAGAAGGTCAGGCCGCCCTTCTTTCCCATTGGAAACTGTCAACTTAAGGAGATCTTGATCTATAGCTAAGTTTTGACGCGGAGTATTGCGCTATTACCGAGCTTTGTCGTGGTATAGTCTTCGACGACTTTGTGTTAGCCGGAAAGTAGGAGCAAAATAAAAATTGTTGGATTGGATCTGAAGATCTTGTCGTCTCCGCACGGTCAGCTGATGTTTTTCTTTTCTAGATTTCTGCTTGTGATTTAGGTTGCCAGTGGAATTCGAGAGTTTATAAAAGAGACATAAAATGTCCAAGAGAAACAGTAAGAACATCCCTCTGCCATATGAGTTTGTTGCAGGAGCAATAATTTTTAAATTACCCTCGGCATGATATACTTTTAAGACTGAAATGTATCGGAAGAAGAAGCAGTTGAGTCTAAAAGACCTCAAGTGCTTCATATGCATTGAGGATGAGAACCGGACTAGGCACGCTTTACAGATGGTTAGAAAGCAGACCTCTGCTGTTAACATGATCACATATCCTAAGCGCAAGCCTAAGCCTGGAAAGGCCAGACCACCGGCCAGTACACCCGCAATTGCTGCCACCAGTAAAAAGATTAAAAAGTTCAAAGACAACTGCTACAACTGCAACAATTGGGTCACTGCGCTTCCGAGTGTAAGTAGCCCAAAAGGGGCGAATCCAGCACGCCCAGGACTGAAAACAAAGTCAATATGGTTTATCAGATTGCGTCTACCAACTTTGTTGCCATGGTCGGAAAGGGGAAGACCAGTTCAGAGTGGTGGCTCGATTCAGGTGTTACCTGCCACGTTTGCAACAATTCTGCGCTTCTGAAGGATGTCAAAGATGTTAAAAAGACTGTCACAGTTGCAAATGACGTTGTAGCTGATGTGCTGAGGGTGGGAATGCTACTCTGACTCTCTCTTCATGTACGCGTTTACTTTTAAAGAATGTTAAATTTATACTCTCATTAGTTGTTATTTTAATTTCTATTAGTCTGTTATGTGATGCGGGTATGTCATTTAACATTAGTGATGACCGAGTAACTCTTATGGTTCACTCGCATTACTTTGGTGTGTATGTAGTTAATGGAATGTATAGGTTGAGTCTAGCAAACGAGGTAGTCAATCAGGTTAGTTCAAATTTGATAGATCATAAGACTTTACATGCAAGACTAGGACACGTGAACTATAAGAAACTACTTTTACTACCTAGAACTCTCAACATTCCCTTAGACACAACCATTAAGTTTAACAAATGTGAAATTTGTGCTCAGACAAAGCTCACTAGAACACCTTTTGATCAGGTTTCTAGGAGCACACAATTGCTAGAGTTAATACATTCGGATATTTGTGATTACAAAAGTTTTGTCACCCGAGGAGGTCGGAAGTATCTGATAACTTTTATCGACGACTACTCTAGATTCAGTCGCATTTACCTACTTAAATCCAAAGATGAAGCTTTTGAAAACTTCGTATTTTCAAAAATAGGGTCGAAAATCAACTAGACATGAAAATTAAATGGCTAAGGAGTGATAAAGGAGGTGAATATGTCTCGGGAGAGTTCAGAGATTTTCTTGCCAGCAATGACATAATTCCTGAAACGACTGCTCCGTATTCACCACAATCCAACGGTATCGCTGAGCGAAAAAATAGGACTTTTACAAAAATATTGAACTTCATGTTATTGACTGCTGACATGCTTGCGGCCTACTGGGGTGAAGCCGTTCTCAGGTTAAATCACATTCTTAATAAAGTACCTCATGCAAAGTTTACTAAAACACCCTATGAGCTTTGCTTTAAGAGACCTCCTAGATTTGACAGTCTATATCACTTATGTTAGGATATCAGACTCTAGAAGAGCTAAGATTGGACCTAGGACAAATACTTACGTCTATCTAGGATGTGCAGAAGATAGTGCTGCAGATAGATTTCTAGATCTTTCAACTAATACTGTAATAGAATCTAGAGATGCGGTTTTCTTTGAGGATAAGTTCCTTAAGGATAAAAACCTAACGCTACCAGGTCTGCCAGCTACTAGTATTGAGCCTATTGTTGAGCCAGAGATAAGAAACCCTGACACTGAGCCTATAGGCACTATTCCGTTAGCATCTAAAAGGTTATCTAATAAAAAACGAGTTCCTAAAAGCTTCAGTACAGATTTTGTGACTTACCAAGTTGAAGTTGATCCATCGACCTATAAGGAGGCGATGTGATCTAGGGATTCTCTGTTATGGAAAGAAGCCATAGATGATGTGATGCAGGCCCATAGTTGATTGCTGGGAAAACTACGGACTAAGCACGATCGTCTCTCTACGATTCAAATTCTACGCTCGCACAAATTTTCACGCAGTGCACACGCCCAACAATTTTATCACTTTAATGCTTACGTACGGGTAGTCAAACCGATTAGGATCGAATAGAGGCGATAAGCCAATATTCTTTCCGGCTAAAAGGACTTACCCGGTCCGATCGAGCTAAGGTTGTACCAAAAGAGGTCTACTAAAAATTACGATTCAGAAAACGATAGATCTCTCCCAACAAAAAGTTACGAGGTTCGACAATCATTTCAAAAAATAAATCAATCAAGATAAACACAAACCGATGGAAGAAAACCATGATGATTTAACGCTATCAAAATTTAACACCAAGAATTTCCACCACAAAAATATCTAGAAGAAAATAGAGAATCACACAAGGGTAGAAATTTTTGTTACCCAAATCGGAATGGATGATTCCGATTATCTAACTTGAATCGATCTTCAACGGCTCCGCCAGAGTTACGCCGGATGGAGAGGAAATTTGTCCGCCTTCGTCGCTTTCATGCCTTGAGGAGGGTAAGGAGGCGGATGGCCGGCCTTTGGTTATTAATGGAGAGTGGTCGGTTTTGTGTTATGGAGGGTGATGGTCGGTTTGACTAGGGTGGCCGAGAGTTAGTATTGTGGGAGAGAAAAAAAGGGGGCGGCTAGGAGGGCTGGCCGAGCACTTGATGAAGAGGGGAAATAGGGCCGGTGGTTTTGGGAGAAAGGATGGTCGAGCACTAGAGGGGAGGAGGGATTTGGGTCGGCGGCTATGGAGGAGGGTGAGAGGCTTGGCCGAAATTCTTAGAAGGAGGAGGAAGAGGGATGCCTCAAGAGAGGAGGAATTATGGTTTTCTTGCTTTCATTCAACTTAATAAAATTTAACCATTGCATGGTCTTATATAGGCTCATAACAATGTTTTGGCTACATGCAATCCAAACAAAAATAAATCACTCCTAAAGTTTTACCATGACATGAAATAATAAATAACATGCTCAAATGTTAGCAAAATAATAACATAAAATAATACGCAACTAAATATTAATTGGCCGTCTTGCGCCGAGTGCGGAGGTTGTAGAGTCGCTTCACAAGGTCACCATGGCGCCGTAAGTCTTTTGTTGGAGACGGAGAAAGATCTTCCGCGAATAAGCCTTCATTATCATTAACATGTTGGGGGTCGTCGTCTCCATCATGATGAGATGAACTCTCTCCTGCAAAACCACACTTGGACTTTGATCGATTTGCCCAAAGGGGCTAGAACCATTGGAAGTAAGTGGGTTCTGAAGAAGAAGCTTAATCCTGATGGTAGTATCACTAAATACAAAACACGTCTAGTTGCCAAGGGTTACACTCAAGTGAGTGGTATAGACTGCTTTGATATATACCCACCTGTTTGTCACATTACGACAATTAAGATACTTCTCGCATTAGCATCTATTGAACATTTTGTTGTTCATCAAATGGATGTCAAGACTGCATTTCTTAATTGAGATCTGACTGAGGAGATTTATATGCACCAATCTGAAGGGTTTGTCGTAGAAGGTCTAGAAAATAAGGTCTGTAAATTGATTAAGTCACTATACGGATTGAAGCAAACGCCAAAATTATGGCACGAGAAATTTGACACTTATGTTAAATACTTTGGTTTCAAGTCTAGTCTATCAGATAAATGTCTGTACGTATGAACAAGTTAACTGAAAAGGGTATTACCCTAAGTCAGAGTCACTACGTTAAAAATCTATTATAAAAGTGAGGTTACGTTAGTAACAAAAAGGCTGAGACTTCATACGACTACAATAATAGATTGAAACCGAATGAAGGTTCACCTATTAGACAGTTGGATTACTCCAACTCATAGGCAGTCTCATGTATGCTACAACCTGCACTAGACCTGACATAGCCTTTACGGTCAGCATGTTGAGTAGATTCACTAGTAACCCTGGGAAGGACCACTGAGATGTCTTATACAAGTTAATGAGATACTTAAAATATACTGAGAAGTATGCTCTATGTTACAGTGAACATCCTCCTGTGCTTGAGGGGTATTCTGACCCCTCCTAGTGCTTAGAAATTGCTGATAGTAGATCCACTAGTGATTTTGTGTTTACCCTAAGTGGAGCAGCAGTAGCTTGGAAGTCAAATAGGCAGACATGCATTGCACTATCCTCTATGGAATCAGAACTCTATGTTCTCGCTTCTGTTGTAAAAGAAGCAAAGTGGATAAGAGATCTGATAATGGACGTTCCAATGACGAGTCTGAAAATGCACTCTATTTCGTTATATTGTGACAATCAAGCCACAAAGACCATTGCTACAAATACGTTGTTCAATGAAAAGCGAAGGCAACTAAGGATGAAATAGGCCTAGTTGATCTATCTCACCAGTCAGGGGATAATCTCCATTTTGGACGTGAGATCAAAAGATAATGTAGCAGATGTCTTTACCAAGGGCTTATGTAAGGTTCTAACAACTTAAACATCGGGAGAGATGAGATTAAAGTCTATTTAGGAAGACTTAATATCTTGCTTATGTTTTAAATTTTAGAACTGTAGTCTGCTTACATTCAAACATCTAGAGTTGAGTACACTAAAGTATTTTAGATACTATCTGATGAAAACTAGAGATAATTAGTTGTCAGTCATTACAAACTTGATAACTTATGCAATTATTTTATTCAAAGGCTGAATTGGGTATCATTCAAAAAATGAATACTGAAGTTGTTGATATAAGTCCTGATGTTATGATTATTAATTATATCATTCCAAACTTGATGATATGATGGTGACAGCTTGTTGTATAATTTCAAACTTGATGATATAACACAATTGTGAAATGATGAATAATAATTTTAATAATCGATGAAACATGTTTTGATTCTATGAAATCAATTTTCTAATTTTGTGTAAATTAGATAGAGATGATGATATGCGATTCTTTCTTCTTACTTAGAGTATTACGTTCTTTTACTGCTAGAACTAATAACTTTAATTTTGATTAGCAAATATTAGAATTCATAGAGATTTGTCTCATGACATTCTTATGATGTTTGTTTGCAGATCATATGAAGATTGAGGGACAGAAAGTTAATTTCGACCCAGATGAAGAAGATCTTCTGTTTGTGTAGATCACTTTTTCAGTTTGGGTTTTTCTTTCAGATTTCCTACTGTTATGTTTGAGACTATGTGTTTGAGTTTAGATATTCTGTATTTTAAAACTCATATTTATGCTTTCTGAAAACACACTCTTTTTTGGTCGTTATTAACTCTTGTTTAAGTAACCTGTAATGTGCTAGCACCTATTTACAATATATGAGTAGATTGTTGATGTATATTGAAATATGTGTGACAGGTGCTTAATGAGTTGTTATTAGGATCCGATAGGAGTCCAACAACCCGTAATCGGGTATTTATGGTTTGCCTATAAATACTCATGTTAGGGGCAACGAGTAGTCCGTTCCAAACTTGACGGTCACGCAGATGCTTCGAGCACAACTCTATCACAACTAACACCTTAAGACTTCCGACTAAACCCCAGGATTTCCGGCGACTCCTGAGGGGCCGGCGACTCACCATGCTCAAGACTTTGACAAAGACCTTACCAGACCTCTCGACATGAAGTAATAGAGAGAGAAAGGTATGGTAAGCAAAAGAAAAAGAAAAGAGGAACCACCATTTGCCTCGAACTTCATGGCGAACGCCACGAAACCACTATCAATGCGAAGATTCCGATGAGAGCTTTTCAGATCTATGCTTCGCTAAGAATTTCGCCCGCCGAAGCTCCCAAAATAGCGGCCCCAAGGTTCACGAAGAAGAGGTCGCTGCTCTCTCACCAATAAGGTATTATATAATAATAATAATAATAATAATGTTAAGATTTCAATGAAGGGGGGGAGGTCTAATCCGTCGAGTGCGCAAGAAAAACCATTCAACGAATATGATTTCTGTATACATTTATATTTATATATTTATATATTTATAATAATAGTAATATTATTTATAATAATAATAATAATAACATAATTATTATATCATTACTAAGGACTAAACACACACCGATTCCAAAGAAAATCTCACCTAAGGTAAATGCTTGTGCTACGAACGCATCGGCGAAGTCAAAATCAACATCCAAAGAGCCAAACTCGAGACAAAAATTCTTGAAGTTTTTCGGCGACCGAAAATTCTATGAATCTTTAAAAATTCACCGATTCTCTAATATCGCTCGGAACGCAACAAAAATTGACGGACATTTAAAATTATTTAACTTAATTTCCTAATGTAAAATATTTCAATTCCGGTAAGATTCCAAAATTTGGTCGACTTGACCAAACAAACGCGGAAACGACGGCACACCGTTAACTCCAAGTTAACGTAACGCCCTTACGTCATTATGACGTCATCAAGGAGATTAATATAATTGTCGAAAAAAGTCAGGAGCGTTACAACTAAGCATGCCAACACCTCATCGTAGAAGGGGCTCCTCCCTCCTTCCCTTATGATGGACTTCATGTTGACGAGTATCCACACCATACTCACCATACTACTGAGTATCCTGGAATCTCACTGGGTTTTCCACATCTCAGAATCTGATGCTCTAGTAGCTCGTCGGGCAGTATCTCGACTGCACTAGTCGCTCCGGCTCCTCCACTCGCTCCTTTCCTGATCGCCTAGGCGGATACTCCTCCTCCGATGGTGTTATGTGACGAGGAGAGGTCGCCTTGACATCAGGGCGAGGAAGGAACCTTGCCAGGATGCTCCTCTGAATCCTTCTCGCGAACTCCTCGAACACTGTCATTGTCACAAAGCTGCCTCCTCCAGCCGAGTTGCCAACTATCTCCTCGTTCTTGCCTTCATCCACCATCTCCCCTTCTCGCGAGACTTTCCTCCTGAGTTGCGATCCACGCTCACTGCACCAAAGTGTTGAAGCCAAGAAAATCTCGACTCCAAAATTCGGATCAATTCAGCCTATGATTGATGATCCTGCTCTCAGTGTTGACTGCCTGACGGACAAAGACTAAGGAGTTGGGACAACACTAAGGGTACCCCAAGTACTACAGCAGGGAGGTCACACCACATACCCAGATGCTTAGAAGAAGCTTCTCTTTCACAACCAAAAATAGCCGAGCGGGGTATAAGGGGGACACTAGCTGACAACTTGTCTCTTCGGAGAAAGGATTCAAATGCTCAGCTAAAAGTCCAAGGAAAGAGGTGGTCAAGATCTTTTTCAAGATTTTGAAGTCCATATTTTTGTACTCATGATGTCCTATTTATAGACAAATCGTGGGAGAGGGTGTCCCTAGGCGAGAAGACCCAGCCTTGCGATCATCGACTGCATCCTTCTGGTGACCTGGCTCGGTTGCTGATGAGTATATGCTGACAACTATCTGTGATGCTCGGTACGCTTGGTGTAGTGACTGGTCGGAGGTCGCTTGGTAGACGAGTATTACTGTGTGCCACTGCCACTGCTCGAAGTTTGCCTGGATAAAAAAGATCTTCAAAGCTCGCCCGCGCTAGGGTCCCATTGCGCCCCTGCTGGCCATTGAATGTTGATCGGGTCTTCATATGCTGGTGCGGCTTGTTGATTGCCAATTAATAACTGTTGACCATTCATGAATATATGTTGTACAAATATGTTGTTTTTAGATCTCATCAAATTAATCTATATTAGTATGAAACTTGAATAAATTCTCTGAGATTATCCAAGGTTTTTGGTTATAAGAATTAAGAAAAATAAGTAGCATAATTATTCTCCACTTTCCTTCAGCGGAGCGTGGTAACACGAGAAATAAACGAAGGCGAGGACACGCTATAGACTTTCCCTCGCCGCCGGTCTCTCCTTGCCAAATGCTACCCTCCAAACCCTAGACGGCTAGCAAGAGAGCTGGACGGGATCCATTGATTCTCGATCGATCCCCTAATTCACTCCGATCAATCGCCTGAGCTTCCATCAGCTGATCTGCATCGCGATCTGATCCGTACGCCCTGACACGCTCTAGGTTTTTGGCGTTCCTCGCCGGATCAGGAATGGGGTCCCAGAATTCAGGTCCTTCCGGCGCTTTGCCCTCCGCCGCCCAAGCGGTAATGAACTCTGTCCTTCGCCCTTTGTTCTCTGTATCTGTAAACAGACCTTTGACTGATTAAATGAGCATCTTTCGGAGCAAATCATGTTTTAACTCTAGAAAATGAATCCCAGCTTCCTACTATCATGGTAGAAGCCGTGGATGTGCTCCGATGACTGATGAAGGATGTGGAAAAATCAAAAATTGTTTGACAAAGATGCTCCCAACCTATCCCCATACCAAAAGCAGTCCAAAATTCATAATCCATCGAAGCTCTTATTTGAGTGAAGATGATATTTAAAAGATAGAGGGCTTCAGATTAACATAGTGAAAATTGAGTAAATGATTTACAATTTTTGCGTATGATATACAATTCCACCTTATTGGAGGATGAATAAATGCTTATGTGTGATAAATTGATGTGCTGAGGTACATGGGATTGATTATGAAAAGAATGAGAGTATAGATGGTAAGATGTAACCTTTAGATTTGAGTCTGAATGATAAATTGGACAAGTGTTTTACGAGTTCCATGTGATAAGATGAAATTTTTAGGGTTTAAAAGTAAATTTTATAGAACAACTATTATGCCGATGATGTTGTATGAATTTGAATGTTGGGCAACAAATAGCTCGTTGATAATTAAGGGTCTGTTTGGCACGGTGGTGACGGTCATGAATAGGGTGGTTATGAACTGTTGTTCATAAACACCCGATCCCACCTAAGGAACTTTATCAACTTGTATGTTCAAATTAGTAAAACGCCGTGCCAAACGGACCCTAAGTTAAGCGTGGTAGAATAAAAATATTGAGATGGATATATGAATAAATAATAAAATATAGATTGAAGAATGATCAAGTAGGAGAATAATATACGTCAAAGATAAAATGGTAGAAAATAAATGTAGGTGTTTTTTTTGAATATATGTTGAAGATATAAATATTGGTGAACATTGTCAAAGATGTTTTGTATAGTTTAGATTTAATATCTCGTGTAGTACTTGACATGAATGAATGAAGTATGAGGATTTATCATCATAATCTTGTTGTTGGAGTTTTTCTTTCATTAAATCTTATCGGTTTTGTTTGTATGACGAAGGCCATCGATGAGAAGATTCGTTCCATGGACTACAACGAGTGCCAAACTAAGATCAAGACGATTGATGCACAAGAATCCCTGGATGGTGGAGTGATTGTTCTTGTCACAGGTTACCTCATTGGGAAGGATTTTGTGAAGAAGGACTTCACACAAACATTCTTTCTTGCCACCCAGGACAATGACAATAGCTACTATGTTCTAAATGATATATTTCGTTATGTGGAAGACAATGATTTGCAGCAGCAGGAGCAGGAATTCACCCAGGAAGTTGACGCTCTGGATTATACAGAGCATGGTATGGTTTAAAAGCATATATAAGCTTGATCTAATCAGTTTGATGATCTTTTTTTTACTAACTTCCTATGAGATTATTTTCTTCGTCCCGTAGACCAGGAAGAACATAATCTTCAGCAAACCCCCGCACCTTCGGAGGAGGGTGAAATTTATAATCCTTCAGAACATGAGGAGGGTTCAACTGTTGAAGATGAAGATTTGGTAGAGGTGATTAATGAAGTGCCGATAAAAGAGGTGATTAATGAAGTTTCGGTAGACGAGGTGATAAATGAAGTTCAAGTAGACGAGGTGATAAATGAAGTTCAAGTAGACGAGGTGATAAATGAAGTTCAAGTAGACGAGGTGATAAATGAAGTTCAAGTAGACAAGGTGATAAATGAAGTTCAAGCAGAGGAGGTGATAAATGAAGTTCAAGCAGAGGAGGTGATAAATGAAGTTCAAGTAGAGGAGGTGAAAAATGAGGTTCAAGTAAAGGAGGTGATTAATGAAGTTCGAACTGGTTCGCAGGCTTTATTAGCTGATCCAGGTTATTCAACTGGACAAGAACACAAGAAATCCTATGCTTCTATTGTAAGTATTAATATGTATGCTTTTCTACCATGTTCAACTTTAAAACTTAAGTTTTGTTGTTATGTGTTGGTGGCCAATAATTGAAGGGGAGCCTTGGCACACCAGATGAGGTGTTGTCGTGTGACCTTTAGGTTACGGGTTCGAGTCTTGGGAGCAGCCTCTTGCAAAAATGCAGAGTAAGGTTTGCCTACATTTCACCCTGCACGGGGATGCTTTGTGCACCAGGCTATGCTTTGTGCACCAGGCTAGGTGGCTGCTCTTTTTTTTTCAAGGCGGGCGGGTGGACGGAGGCCATTTGTTTAGTTGCCCAAAACGGAGTCCGAAACGAAATAGAGCCTAAAACAACTGACTTGGTGAGTGCTACTCAACCTATTTTTTAAATGGATCAAAAAATACAATTTGTGCACTTGACACGCAAATGTTGACAAAAATGACCTGTTTGAGAAGATCAACATGTCACAAATTGGCCTATTCTGAGTATGAAAAATCACACAGAATTGTAATCAACGTTACCATCAAGGTAGCACTAGTTTTAGAGGAGGGGAAAATCCATATGAACACACAACATATCCTCTTACTTTACAAGCATTTTAATCACCCTTGATTTCCTTGAAAATCCCCTTGCCAGATCATCAGCCATAGATCATTTTCTCTGCTCCCCAGCAAGCTCCTGTCCTCTATCAGCTAGTAGTTTGAAATATGTTCTAAATGTAAGGATTAGCTATCCATGTGTACACTTGGGAGAGTGATGCAGGTGGCTCTATTGTAAGAGCTCCTCCCACCCTTAGGTGGGAAATTGTATCAAAATGGAGTCTTTGGCCTTTCACATGACATCAGAACTCTAAAATGAAGTTTACACCAATTTCTCTAGTGACCTTTTTATCCCATCTAAATGGAGTTAAAATGCCCAAACAAAGACATCCTAATTCATTAATGGCTTAATGTCCAACCATTGATCCGATTGAAACCGCTTTGGTTATATGATATCTTCCCGTGGATGTGGATAATTTAGTGCCTGCATGTTCAGCTCTTAAATGAAGCTAAATTCCATTCAAAGACAATGGTATAATACTAACTGGGCTCTATCAACCCTCAAAATCTCATCGGAGTCCCAATAAGACTTCCTCTTGTGTATTGATTTCCATAGAGCTATTGGCCTCAATTAAGAAAAACCCTAATATGCGATGATGAAATAAAATAAAATTCATGTCTACCATGACAGCTCTAGGTCCCTACTGTATTGTATTTAAGGCATTTAGGCTTAAGTAATTGTCTTATCTCATTGCTACACTCTTTTTCGTGATTAGCAAATGAAAACTTCATGAGTAAAATGATTTGAAATGAAGAACATTAATGAAGTAAATTTACAAAACACACGCCTTTGATTTATATGACAAATTCTAATGATTTGATCAATTACCTAGTTAGCTCAAATACGCCATGAAAGGCAATTAATAAATTTTGGGTTTTCACAATCTCCCACACTAATTTGTTTGTCCTAAAAAAAATATGATGTGAATGGAGTTATATGGTACCTCAAGCAAAAAATGTTCATGACACCCACATTGCCACCTCCCATGTAGCCACCTGCTTGTTTATGTGCTTCCACCAAACTATATATATATATATCTGTGTGTGTGTGCGCGTGCTTCCACCAAGCTCATATATATGTGTGCGTGCGTGTGCGTGCGTGCATGCGGGCGGGCGCGCGCGCGCGTGGCTTCTTCACCTCAGATTCCCTTATCCACTCTAGCTCTTTAGCATTAGTAAGAGTATGTTGTATTCTATAGGTGCTATGAATAATCTACCCATCTCATCAGAATCATACTTTCAAAATGAAGAAATGTGTCGTCATATCTTTAGTGCTTACGTGCTTGCAAAATTAGATTTTAAGCAACCTTCCTTATCCTCTCGGTAAACTCACAAGGGCCAACATAGTTTTACAATCACTTGTATGAGAATGAGTGGAAGGCCAAAAGAGGATGAAGTCTTTGTAGATCGACACTTCCCATCTTCGATCAATATTGTCGTGGTTCGGTGGTTGCCTAATGGCTGAGATAAGAGTTGCATCCCCCTAGTATAGTTCATTGACATAGAAAATCTTAAAGGAAACTTCCCAACAACTGCTAGAAGCAGAACTCTCCGAGGAGCAGTGCTTGATTCTCTCGACAACGTCTACTCACAAAAATTTGAACATAAAAGGTAGGATTATTGTTTTTAGGGTTTAAAATTGCTTCTTGCATTCACTTAACATTTAATGCTCAAGGCTCCAAAAGACCGAAGTGTATATGATATTACTGTTATGTGCGTACTCAAAGGGAGTGGCAGGAGGATGATCAGAGTCGAGGATGATGGTGACAAGGGATACAGTGGAGCCGGAACTGCGACTGCCTAAGTGAGCTTTGCTCTAGAGAAAGAGCTACCAAGCTCTCATTAGGGGACAAGGAACTGAAATTCTTTCATTTGATAAATCATTTAAGCATACACATGCATTTATATAGACTTACAAACTCTAAAGTACCAACTAACCACATAATTAAACTACTTCATAAATAATAATGGAAAACGATGACAATAATAAAATACCATAAAAGATAATCAGGACAAGTTCTCGAGGCCCATAACATCTCCCTCATCTTTCAAATTGAGCTTCTCATCAAGCTCGAACAAGCCTGACACTGCTTGAACATCTGACTCCTTGATTTCTCGCCAAAATAACACTCGATATCATGTTGTTGTAGCGAAGGATACATCGAGCGGCAAGACGTTCACATGCTCTTCGATGGCAGAAATGACGACGATGAACGGGCGGAGCGAGGGTACCCGGTGACTGCGGATAGTTAAATGCGATGGTAGCTCGAGCAAAAAAGTGATGCGGATATCAAAAATGGTGGTGTTGACTTGGGAACAGTCGGCAAAAGAAGTGGATCTGGAGGGGTCGTCGGAGCAAGCAACCGTAGAAGAGGTGGTGATGTAGTCAGAGGGGTCGGCAGAGTAGTGGCCGATAAAATAGACGACAAGTGACGACCGCTGGGACTTTTGTAGGAAGAGGCGGTGAAGTGACGACCGCAGGGACTAGTGACGAGAGAGGAAGCGATGGTGGTGGAGGTGGAAGCGGCGTTGGGAGGCAGAAAACATGGTCCATAAGTGGTAAGGGCTGCCGCAACACAATCAGCGAACCTGCTGGAACATTCAAAGGCGGTGGCGGAAACGGCCAAGCTGCGATGGAAGGGGAAGCAACATGTGCTAGTGGAGATGTCAGTTGCGCGGGTGGGGGCAGATCTTCAAAGCGTTCTGACATAACAAATTGGTCAATTTTGATGTTCAGGCGAGACATGGAGTCCTGAAATGATGTAAATATCTTCAATATCATCGAACAAAGTGCGGCCTCATCCACAACACTAAGTTTAATTTCCATCCTAATTAGTTGATTAAATAATTAATTCAATAAAAATAATTAAAAATCAATTAATTGGAGAATAACTTGGCATTGTGTGCACTAATCCCGTGAATAGGGACTTGTTGCAGTTTGTGTCTTGAGGAGGTAAGGGCAGGCCGATCGAGGGAGCTGCGTTGGGTTGCTGATGTTGGTGTGAGAGAGAAAGTAAAGGCGCGCAACGCGTCGTCCGGGCGCTGGGGCGAAACAGGAGTGCGAAGTCGATGTCGACAAGGAAAGGGATCGTTGACAATGTGTGCTGGCACTCTCGTTGGCTGCGACTTCGAAGGGGAACAAAATCGTCGGGAAGAGCGACAGTTCAATGAGGAATAGGCTGATGAGGGCGGGGTTGTGGACGTCAGTGCGTGTGGCATCAATGAAGCTGCGACTGTAATGAGCGGTTGTTGGCGGTGTGTGACTGGAACGAACGTGGATGGATCGGCTGACAACAGACTGTTGAGGAGAGCGTGCGAGATGAGCGGAAGAAGAGGACGAGATGCTCTGATAGACGAATGCTGGAAGGGAGAAGTTCGTGCTACTGGGAGGCGTCGGATGCGTGCGGCGTCGAGACGCATCAGACTGGAACGAGCGGGTCGTTGTGAACCACAACGAGAATAGGAGAATTGGTACCTATGATACCAAGATGTTATGTTCCTACTCAGAGGGAGTGGCCGGAGGGTTACCAATGATGAGGATGACGGTAGTGGGGAATACAGTAGAGCCATAACCAAGGCTTCCTAAATGGGGCTTGCTCGAGAGAGAGCTGTCAAGATCTCATCGGGGACAAGGAACTAGAATTCTTTCATTTGATAAATCATTCAAGCATACATATATCTTTATATAGGCTTACACGACACCAAACTCATAACTACTAACTCCTAACTTCTAAGCTCCAACTCCTAACTGCCACATGATTAAATCACTACATAAATAATAACGGACAACAATGACAATAATAAAAGGCCATAAAAGATAACTATATCTGGTTCCCGAGGCTCATAACAATTACATAGGGACTAACTTAGCATAAAAATAGAAATTAAACACATGAAAATAAAAGGCATAAATAAGATAACTAAATTGTGTTGAACTATACTCCCCCGATACGCGACTCCCCATCATGAACCCTAAACATCACGTCCATCTTGAAGTTCAAACTTGTCCCCAAGCTTGAATATCGAAAATTCCTTCGTGATTTGGGAGCAAAATTCTTCGTGAATTATGGTGGGGGTGAGGGGGGGGGGGGTTGAGAGGCTAAGCCTGGACAATCCCTAACAATGAAGGATGAGTTTGTGGTGGGGGTGTCCGACGAAAATAATGGGACGAGTGGTGGCTGAGGATGGGCTAGGGTTAGGCTGCGTGTGAGATGGACGGTTGGGAAAGGAGGGGGATGGAATAGCGTGGCCTGTAAAAGTGAGGAAGAAGGCCGACAATGGTTGGTTGGGCTGCCGCCTCGTGTTGATGGTAGGACTGAGGAATCGACAGTTGTTGGGGTTGCGGGATAGGGGAGGGGTTCTGGATCGAGCAGGAGGTGGGTCACAACTGTGGTCAAGATCGGAGGGGAGTGATGGTGTTGCGGCTATAGTGTCAAAATCGAAGGGGGAAATGGAGTGGGCGATGACTCAAGAGTTGAAGGTGGGTTGCGGCTCGGGATTGAGGGGGGGGACAATGATGGCATCGAGTAAGGGGAAGGGATGGGGGAATCAGTGGGAGATAACCATACGAGTTGCCCCTGGAGGGGCTCACGAAGTCAACACCGTGAGGAGGACCGGCAGTTATGGAAAATCTGAACCAAAACTTCGATGCCCCCACCTATACGTGCATATAAATAGAGAATGCGAACTAGGGCAACCAATATGGATAGCTCATAATGCACGTTCATATTGGTTTCAACTGTCAACCAACACTAAATAAAATAAAAACAAGTAAATAAACACATGAGACTGTCGAAATGACCGTCTGGATGCATCTGTGGCCATGATGGTTTGGGAAGAGACTAGGTCAATCCTTCCTGCCAAAATAAACATGAGTGGGTCATCGAACCGTCATTCTCCTCGCGCATGGTGATCTCTTTCACAATCCCTCCATGAAATCCATAAAATACTGACCCAAATTTGGATTGTAATGAGCAAAGTTTGTAGCATACCAGTCAGTTGGAGATGATCGGCCTTATTGCACTGACATGTGCCCCACTTTGCTATGGAGTCCTAGATGTCTCCCCCCAGTCCTTTTCCAATAGAAGTTAACATGAACCCAATGAAAAATTTTTGATTGCCTTTTTTGTTGACAAGATGAACAATCAATGGTGAGGTTGTAAATCCTAGACCCAATCATTGTAGAAGATGTTCCTATCCCTATCGTTCGTTGGTTAAATAGAGAACCTTCCTTTTTATACTTTTGAGGCTCAGCACGAGTGATTCCCTTACCTTTATTCGTATTACTTCAAAAACCTCAAAAAAAATTGATTTAGAAATAACACACACACACACACACACACATCCAAATGCAATTTCCTTCCGTGAGAGCGCATCCATCGCATGTTTGAGAGCTCGTGCCTATACTCCACTCTTAAATCAAACTCAATAGCTTACTCGCCGCCTTTGTTTTCTAGCGGTTACTATCTTTTGCCCAAGCAAATACCTGAGGCTAAAATTATCAGTATGAATAAGGGACGATCTTCTCTAAAGATGGGGTATTCAGTGTTGCGCTGCCTTGAGCTAGTAGTTGGCAGCGAAGATGGGCTGTCTTTCTTCTAAAGTAGCCAATCACATGTCCCCCTTGTTGTAGCATGGACCCACTCCCACCTCTGAAGCACCCTACTCTTCTTGATACTCTTCCCTTGAATTTAAAAAAATGGAGGTCTCGTGTATACACAAGTGTGCACTTGAGTGCCTCAAATGATTCCTTAACCTTGTCGTACTATTGGAGGGAGTTCTTGAGGTACCGAGAGGAGCAACTACCTCCCCGCAGTCTCGAAGTCAATAGTAACCTGTAAACCACAACCATCCGCAAGCATCTGGGGTTCCATTCAATCAGTCATGGCTCAGACCTTCTCCAGATCAATCTATACACCTGCGCACTATATGTCTCAAGTAAGAAACCACCGAATCACCAAATGAGCGCTTGTTCTTGTGGAATCATTAATATTTCCTAATCAATTGTAGGGCGTTGTGCAGATGCACAAAATGTTCTTCCTACATTATACTATACACAAAATATCGTCAAAACAATTAATATACATTTACGCATTAGGTCATGAAATATCTCGTTCATTAGTGCTTGGAAGGTGGGCAGTGCATTGGTGAGGCCGAACTCAAAATGCCCATGATGAGTTATGAATGTTGCCTTCTCAACATCCTTAGTAGTCATTCACACCTGATGATACTATGAGCATAAATTCGGCTTTGGGAAGCGGGCCCCATACAAATCATCAAGAAACTCTTACATGATCGGGATATGGTACTTATCCTTTACCATTCTGGAATTGTGCTCATTATAATCTACACAAAACTGACATGTCTCATACCTCTTACAAATAAAAAAAAAGTTAGTGAATAGATGAGTGATTGGCTCAATAATGATCTCTTGTTGAAGTTTGTTATTGCACTGTTGTTCAATCTCATCCTTCTGAAGGGATACTAGTATGGTCGGACCACCACTAAAGGAATACCCGGTGGAACATATACAATGTTCTAGACTTCTAGGAGGTGACAGTCCTTTTGACTCTACCCCATCTTCAAACTCCGCCAAGAGTTGCTCAATGCACCTCTTCCCCACCTCACGTCCATTTAAACACACGGAGCCCAACTTCGTGTCGGTTGTACTTCCCCTCCAAGTGGAAGTCGTGTGCACTTGCACCCTCATAGTGAGCATGACAAAATCCCACACAATTGTACCCAATGTCCTCAACCATTGGCAACCGCCACATGTATGACTCCATGAAATATGAAGTGAAGTTTAAACTCACTGGCAACTCGTTCTAACAGAAAAGTACAAAATAGTTGAATTTTTTTAGAACATTATTTTCATCATTTTAGAAAAGGAAGGTGTAAATGTATCATACATTGACGTAATTAAAGATATATATTCAAATTCAGTGATGAGGGTGAGGACTTCTGGAGGATTAAGACATGAATTCTCTATCACTATTGGCTTACATCAAGGGTCAGCTTTAAGCCCCCATCTCTTTAATCCTATCTTAGATGAGCTCACCAGACATATCCAACAAGCAATACCTTGGTGTTTATTGTTTGCAAATGATATTGTTTTTGTCGATAAGACATGCCAGGGTGTTTGGTGTAAACGCAAAAGTTGAATCTTGATAAGACACTTTAGAAAAGAAAGGTTTTAGGTTGAGCAGAGCAAAGATGGAGTATATGAAGCTTAAATTTAGCAGTGCTAGAAGCACGGATGACTCTGCTATTAAATTGGATGATCAAGATATTTCACGCAATGAGTGCTTTAAATGTAACAGTCCAAATTTCTGAAACAGGAATTTTTGGGTGACACGGCCTGGGACACGGGCGTGTCCCAGGGCGTGTCAAAGGACACGGCCTGCGACACGGGCGTGGCGCAGGGCGTGTCGAGGTTGTGTCGACGGTCGGGCTTTGTCTCGACGATTTTTCGCTCGACGATGTGTCGAGAGGGGGCACACGGCCCAGGACACGGGCGTGTCCAAGGCCGTGTCGTATGCTCGACGACTGTTACTCGACGATCGTCGAGTGTCGAGTGTCGAGAGGTTGAACACGGCCTGTGACACGGGCGTGTCACAGGGCGTGTCAAATCGGGTCGACGGACTCAGCCCGACGAAGGATTTCGACAGGGCGTGTCTTTGTGTCGTGTCTGGGCACACGGCTTGGGACACGGGCGTGTCACAGGCCGTGTGAAGTCTCGGGATGATTTGGGATTTTTTTTCGCCCAGGCACACGGCCACAGACACGGGCGTGTCTGAAGGCGTGTTGGTGACACGGCCCATGACACGGGCGTGTTCCATGGGCGTGTCACTGGTTTGGATAAGTCGGTTGACCTCCGCTTGAGGCACACGGCCTGGCACACGGCCGTGTCCGAGGCCGTGTCGGGTCAAAATCTGTGTTTTGGCAAAATCGTGGCCGTCCATTCCTTCAGCTGGGATTCAAGGGCTGAAGTTTCTTTCTCTTTTTCCTAAAGGCCGAAAACTGAGAAGTGATTCTCATTTGTTTTGACCTTGATCTTTCTTCAAGTTAAGAGAGAAAGAGAGAGAGAAAGGAGGAGGAAGAAGGAAAGGGGGCTGCTGCTGGTGGTGCTGCTGGTTACCGACGAGAAATCCGAAGCCGGCGTTGCGGAGGAAACGCTCTTGCGAGTCTTGCAAGCAAGCTTTGAGGTCATGACACCGAAGCGGTCGTCAAGGGTAACGACTTTTCTTCCTAGCCATGTGAAGTCTTCTTTTTGGCATAGCTTTGTGATTTCCCCCACCATGAGTTGGCTGATTTTGGAAATTTTTAGGTGGATGCTTGAAATCCCCTTTGTTAGCATATAGATCCGGAAATGGAGTACGGAATAGGCATACTGTGTGAAGCCCATCTGGACAGGTTGGTCTGGATTGGTGATGTTGCATACGAACCGGAGAAGACTCCGTGATAACGTGTCGTTTGAGGAGTCAACGGGTTATGCCTGCGAAAAGGAGTAGCAGGAAGTAATGGGGTGGTAGCCCAGGAAAGTAGCCATGTGATGTTTTTGGGTCCAACCTGTGAATGAAGCACAGGAAGTACTGGTGTGACCAGGAAATGCCCTTTGTGATGCTTGATGTCGTAGGGTGTCCACCTGTGAAGCGAGTAACAGGAAGTACTGGCAGGATAGCCAGGAAAGACCCCTGACATTTGTGCTTGTGCGGTGTCCACCTGTGAAGAGAGTCACAGGAAGTACTGGGAGGCCCAGGAAAGACCCGCTGTTGTGCTAAGGAAATGGGTATCGAGATATGCCCAGGCTTGAATGCCAAGAATAGGATTGGTGAGACCGACCCGCGCCTTTGAGATAGCCATGAGTACGCTGTACTCGGAGAAGGCAAGGCGATTTGAGCAACGGGGGGTGGAGGATCCGACCTGCGCTATGTCCGTCCGACGCGAGACCAAAAGGTGCGGTCTGTTGGAGCGCATAGCAAGAGTCTTCGGCCTGCGCGCCATGACACGATGGGGGGCTACGGGCCATCCCGATGTAGGAAGACTAACTCCGGCTGCACGCCATGGAGTAAATGCTCAAGAGATTTACCGTTGGGTTGTGACCCTAATACGTTGGTGGGCAAGAGATTTGCCAGAACACCAAGAATGTGCCCTGAGTGCACGGACCGTTGGGCCGGGTGGCGAACAGTTGTGATGGCTTGTGTGCGTGAACGCACATTTTGATGATATATTGTCATACTTGTGATATAATATGCTTGCAGGGAAGAATACCGCTACCCCGAGAGAAGGGGTAGGGTCGTTATAATTTGGTCAGCTGAACGCTGACCGTTGCTTTTGTTTGCCACCGTTGGGTGGATTGTCCCTGTACAGGTGCTGGAGAGCCGAGCGGGACGCATAGAGGTTGATGTTCCTGCTGCTACTGCTGCTAGCCCTCGAAGGCTATCTGTGTTGTTGTTGTGTTTTCTTTTCTTGTGGCCGGCCTGCGTGCCACTTTGTTTAGGCCACTGTTTGATAGCCCTGTAAGGCCATAAGGCCAACGCTTTTGACTTGTTGTAAGACATTCCTATATGGTATAAAATGTGGAGTTTTATGTTTTGGACATTCATGAGGAGTTCCAGTTGTAGTCTAGGCTTCCGCTAGTATGATTTGTGATAGGTGCGATGCGCTACTCTGGTATCATCCTGTACCTTCACCGCCTGTTTTGTGATATATACTGTGGGGCCCCGGCCGGACCTTCTAGAATATACCATATGAACGGATGAGGTTGTTACATTTTTGGTATCGATTGTCTTGGTCTTTCCCTCTCGAAGTCGTGGCCGACTTCTTTTGTGGGGTGGCGAGCACGTGTTTGTGCAAACCAAAGTCTACGAATGAACTCCTGAATGTCCATGATAGGAATGCACATTTGTGTGTTTGTGGAACCTGCGTGTTCTTATTTTGTGCTGTTTGCTTGGGTACGACCACTAATGTGTGTGTCTTGTCCACCTTTAAGTGACACGAAGTGGAGCTGGGCCGTCTGAGTCCCAGCGTTCTGATGAAAGTACGGCACCAGCTGTGGTGCCTACACCTCCACCGTCTGCGGAACATGTGCGTTTAGTTGCGGAGGCCTTATTCACCATGATCCAAGGCCAGCCACTTAGGCAGGAACAAGCGGCTGTGAGGCCAGAACAGGTGACGGCAAGGCCGGAACCTGTAGTGGATGTGGCTCCTCGAGCGGCTGAGAAGCAGCTAACGCGGTTTATGAGTTTTCATCCGCCTACGTTTTCGGGAGCGGGAACCCCGACGCAGGCTGAGGATTGGCTATCGCGTGTCAAGCGAGTGATGACGGCGATAGGAACGGCGGAGCACCAGAAAGTTACTTTAGTTACCTTTTTGCTTGAAGGCGAAGCTCGATTATGGTGGGATGAGATGGAGTTGCATCACTTGGCGGGTCGTCCGTTAACCCAAGTATCAATGGAAGAATTCTCCCGGCTCTTCCTCGCGAAGCACCTTCCTGCGGCTCAGCGGATAGCCATGGAAAATGAATTCCAAAGGTTAACACAAGGTGATGACAGTGTTGACGCATACTTGCATGAATTTACTCGCTTGGGGCGGTATGCGGGTTCTATCTTTGCTGATGAACAGAGGAAGACCAACAGGTTCTATGAAGGACTGAGGGACGAGCTGAGGTTCCTTGTGTCAAGTTCTGTGAATCAAGGTTTTCAAGCATTGGTTGACACTGCGAGCGCACTGGAGAAGGATATGAAAAGGGTGCAAGGGAAGAGAGCTTTGGCTGTGTCGCAACAGGAGTGGAAGGCGCCCCGATCTGGGAAACCATTTTATAAGAAGAGATGAGGCAAGAAGTCCAAGCCTAGTGGACAAGCTCCTTCATCCGTTGCAACGGGAGTGACGTCAGGGGCTACCTCCAAGCCAGATACTCGGGTCTGCTACAACTGTGGCCGCATGGGGCATATTGCGCGCGATTGTCGGATGCCGCCAAAGAGTGAAAAGAAGGCGGGAGCATCTTATGCAAAAAAAGGAAAGGCGGTGGTGGATTCATCTGCCTCGCAGGCGCAACCCCGGGTCTACAATCTTGGCCTGCAAGAGGCCATCAAACAGAGTGACGTGGTCACAGGTATGAGTTTCATTTTGCATATGCTACTGGTTGTATGCCTTGCTTAGTACCCCTATGTTTGCGGTTTGTATGTGTGACATGTTTGTCATAGGCTTTGTGATGATTCGAGACACGCTGGCGCGAGCACTGTTTGATACAGGTGCATCGCATTCTTTTCTGTCTAGTGAGTTTATTACGCGGCTTGGGATACCCAGTCGTGCAAAGACAGATAGCGTCAGAGTGGTGTTGCCGAATGGCTGTTGGATGCTTGCGGATCAAGCTTGCGATGTGGCGGTTCAATTAGGAAGTCGGGATTTTTGTTTAACTGCATTTGTTTTGCCAATATCGGAATTCGACGTGATTTTTGGGATGGATTGGCTTGCGGAGCAGCATGCTATGATTGATTGTCAGTCCAAAGAAATCACGTTGGGCCAGAATACCGAACAGGAGACAAAGTTCGCGGGTATGCGAGGAGTGGGCGGGACATTGATGTCTGCACTCCAAGTAGTCAAGGTTGTTCGGAAGGGTGCAGAGTGTTACTTTGCACTAATTCAGGCTGTTGAGCCTAAGGCCAGTTTGTGCGAGGTTCCGATTGTGGCAGAATTTACAGATGTGTTTCCCACGGATCTCCCTGGGCTACCACCCCAGCGGGAGATTGACTTCACAGTTGAGTTGGTGTCAGGTGCGAAACCTGTGGCCCGCTCGTCATATCGTGTTGCGCCAAAAGAGATGGCTGAATTGAAGGTTCAACTCCAAGAAATGTTGGAGCAAGGTTATATACGCCCAAGTATGTCACCTTGGAGCGCGCCTGTGCTTTTTGTAAAGAAGAAAGACGGTGGGTTGCGGTTGTGTATCGATTACCGTGAACTGAATAAGCTGACCGAGAAGAATAAGTATCTGATACCCCGGATTGATGAGTTGTTCGATCAGCTGGTGAGATCGACCGTCTATTCGAAGTTGGACCTGAAGTCTGGTTACTACCAGTTAAGAATTCGGGAAGGTGACATTCCCAAAACCGCATTTGGAACGCGTTATGGGCACTATGAGTTCACAGTCATGCCATTTGGACTGTGCAATGCGCCCTCGGTGTTTATGGATTTGATGCACCGTATTTTTCGTGAGTACCTGGATCTGTTTGTAATTGTGTTCATTGATGAAATCCTGGTATACTCGAAGTCCAAAGCCGAGCATGAGATTCACTTGCGGTTGGTGTTGAACACGTTGAGGCAAAATCAGCTCTATGTCAAGTTCTCGAAGTGCGAGTTTTGGCTATCGTCAGTGGCATTTTTTTGCCATGTGGTGAGTGGAGCGGGCATTGCAGTGTATCCCGCGAAGATAAGGGCCATACAGGAGTGGCCAGATTTGTCTTCCGTGGCCGAGGTCCGAAGTTTCCTTGGACTTGCGGGCTACTATAGAAGATTTGTGGAAAATTTCTCGCGGATCGCTTTGCCGCTAACCACACTGACGTGAAAAGATCAAAAGTTCGTTTGGACGCCAGAGTGCGCACGAGCTTTTGAAGAGCTGAAGATTCGGTTGACCACGACGCCGGTGTTGTCTTCGCCACGTGGAACCGATGGATTTGTAATTTATAGTGATGCCTCAGGGAGCGGCTTAGGCTGCGTTCTTCTGCAGAGCGAAAAGGTGATTGCTTATGGCTCACGCCAGCTGAAGGTGCACGAGCAAAATTATCCCGTCCATGATTTGGAACTAGCGTCGGTGATTTTTACACTCAAGTTGTGGCGACACTACCTTTATGGAGTGAAGGTGGAGATCTATACCGATCATAAGAGCCTAAAGTATCTTTTGGAGCAGAAAGACTTGAACATGCGACAACGAAAGTGGTTGGAGTTCCTTGGGGACTACACTTTCGAGATTCACTATACGCCCGGGAAGGGGAATGTTGTCGCGGATGCCTTGAGTCGGCGGGTTCCGGCTAGAGCGAATTGGTTACAAAGGCATGATAAACGTCTTATCCAGAAGTTGGAGGCATTAGAGATCTATTGTGTTGACAAGAATTCCACTGCCACTGCATGTTTGAACTGGGTCGAGGTGCAATGTGACCTTGCGGACCGAGTTCGACGGGCAACGGAGTTGGGTGAAGATCTCTTACGCTATGTGAATGAAGGGCCAGAGGGCAAATTCACCTGGATTGACGGTCTTTTGCGAATAGAGGGCCGTTTGTGCGTCCCAAATGTGGGGAAATTGAGGGAAGAACTGATGTATGAAGCGCATTATACAAAGTATTTCATTCACCCCGGGAGCACAAAGATGTTCAACGATATGAAGAAGCTTTTCTGGTGGCCAGGGCTCAAGAAAGATGTTGCCCTTTATGTAGCCAAATGTCAAACATGTGCGATGGTGAAGGCGGAATGCCAAAAGCCGGGCGGTTATCTGAAGTCACTGCCGATCCCAGAGTGGAAATTTGATGATATTTCCATGGATTTTGTGCATGGGTTGTCAAGATCGCAGCGAGGAAATGATTCCATTTGGGTCATTGTGGACCGGCTCACGAAAGTAGCACATTTTCTCCCGAACAGGCGGGATGATTCAGTTGAAAGTTTGGCAAAGTTATATGTTGACCAGATTGTGCGGCTTCACGGTGTTCCTCGGAGCATCGTAAGTGATCGAGATGGGCGATTCACGTCAAATGATTGGAGGCTAGTTCACCGACTGTTGGGCACGAAGTTGACTTTCAGTACGGCCTTTCATCCCCAAACGGATGGCCAAACTGAACGTACCAACAGAACAATGGAGGACATGCTCCGAATGTGCGCCCTTGACTTCGGAAAGAGATGGGAAGATCATCTCTATATGGTCGAGTTTGCTTATAATAACAGCTACCAGGCGAGCATTGGGATGACACCATATGAAGCTTTATATGGAAGGAAGTGTCGTACTCCCTTGGCTTGGGTAGAAGCGGGCGAAGCTCGGGTTGTTAAACCAAATGAGTTTGAGGAAGCAAACTCAACCATACGAACGATTCGAGAGAGATTGCTTATTGCTCAAGATCGACAAGCGAAGTACTACAACGCCAAGCACCGGAACGTGGCATTCGCGGTTGGCGATTGGGTTTACTTGAAGATCAAGTCATTCAAAGGTGTCTCCAGGATTCGACGATTGAAAAAGTTAGTCCAAGATATTTGGGTCCTTTTGAAGTGGTTGAGCGTGTTGGCGAAGCGGCTTATCGGCTGGCTCTGTCGGCAGACTTGGGTGGGTTGCATGATGTCTTCCACATCTCGGTGCTTCGGAAGGCCGTGAAAGATCCAGCTCAAGTGATCGTGGATGATCGTGTGCCGGTGGAGTATGGGCTAACAACGAAAGTTAGACCCATTCAGATAGAAGATCGAGCCGAGAAACAGTTGCGGAACAAGGCGGTCGCCATGGTAAAAGTCCGGTGGGACAACTGTGGCCGTGAAGAACTGACATGGGAGCGCGAGCAAACCATGCGAGAAGAGTTCCCTGAACTGTTTTTGTAATCTCTAGAAAGGATGTTGTAACATAAAATTTTGTATGTTGTAACATATTTCTTGCTGTTTACTGTTGTCTTCCTGTGTCTGAATTTCGAGGACGAAATTTCCTGTAGGAGGGGAGGATTGTAACAGTCCAAATTTCTGAAACAGGAATTTTTGGGTGACACGGCCTGGGACACGGGCGTGTCCCAGGGCGTGTCAAAGGACACGGCCTGCGACACGGGCGTGGCGCAGGGCGTGTCGAGGTTGTGTCGACGGTCGGGCTTTGTCTCGACGATTTTTCGCTCGACGATGTGTCGAGAGGGGGCATACGGCCCAGGACACGGGCGTGTCCAAGGCCGTGTCGTATGCTCGACGACTGTTACTCGACGATCGTCGAGTGTCGAGACGTGAGTGTCGAGTGTCGAGAGGTTGAACACGGCCTGTGACACGGGCGTGTCACAGGGCGTGTCAAATCGGGTCGACGAACTAAGCCTGACGAAGGATTTCGACAGGGCGTGTCTTTGTGCCGTGTCTGGGCACACGGCCTGGGACACGGGCGTGTCACAGGCCGTGTGAAGTCTTGGGATGATTTGGGATTTTTTTTCGCCCAGGCACACGGCCACAGACACGGGCGTGTCTGAAGGCGTGTTGGTGACACGGCCCATGACACGGGCGTGTTCCATGGGCGTGTCACTGGTTTGGATAAGTCGGTTGACCACCGCTTGAGGCACACGGCCTGGCACACGGCCGTGTCCGAGGCCGTGTCGGGTCAAAATCTGTGTTTTGGCAAAATCGTGGCCGTCCATTCCTTCAGCTGGGATCCAAGGGCTGAAGCTTCTTTCTCTTTTTCCTAAAGGCCGAAAACTGAGAAGTGATTCTCATTTGTTTTGACCTTGATCTTTCTTCAAGTTAAGAGAGAAAGAGAGAGAGAAAGGAGGAGGAAGAAGGAAAGGGGGCTGCTGCTGGTGGTGCTGCTGGTTACCGACGAGAAATCTGAAGCCGGCGTTGCTGAGGAAACGCTCTTGCGAGTCTTGCAAGCAAGCTTTGAGGTCATGGCACCGAAGCGGTCGTCAAGGGTAACGACTTTTCTTCCTAGCCATATGAAGTCTTCTTTTTGGCATAGCTTTGTGATTTCCCCCACCAAGAGGTGGCTGATTTTGGAAATCTTTGGGTGGATGCTTGAAATCCCCTTTGTTAGCATATAGATCCGGAAATGGAGTACGAAATAGGCATGCTGTGTGAAGCCCATCTGGACAGGTTGGTCTGGATTGGTGATGTTGCATACGAACCGGAGAAGACTCCGTGATAACGTGTCGTTTGAGGAGTCAACGGGTTATGCCTGCGAAAAGGAGTAGCAGGAAGTACTGGGGTGGTAGCCCAGGAAAGTAGCCATGTGATGTTTTTGGGTCCAACCTGTGAATGAAGCACAGGAAGTACTGGTGTGACCAGAAAATGCCTTTTGTGATGCTTGATGTCGTAGGGTGTCCACCTGTGAAGCGAGTAACATGAAGTACTGGCAGGATAGCCAGGAAAGACCCCTGACATTTGTGCTTGTGCGGTGTCCACCTGTGAAGAGAGTCACAGGAAGTACTGGGAGGCCCAGGAAAGACCCGCTGTTGTCCTAAGGAAATGGGTATCGAGATATGCCCAGGCTTGAATGCCAAGAACAGGATTGGTGAGACCGACCCGCGCCTTTGAGATAGCCATGAGTACGCTGTACTCGGAGAAGGCAAGGCGATTTGAGCAACGGGGGGTGGAGGATCCGACCTGCGCTATGTCCGTCCGACGTGAGTCCAAAAGGTGCGGTCTGTTGGAGCGCATAGCAAGAGTCTTCGGCCTGCGCGCCATGACACAATGAGGGGCTACGGGCCATCCCGGTGTAGGAAGACTAACTCCGGCTGCACGCCATGGAGTAAATGCTCAAGAAATTTACCGTTGGGTTGTGACCCTAATACGGTGGTGGGCAAGAGATTTGCCAGAACACCAAGAATGTGCCCTGAGTGCACGGACCGTTGGGCCGGGTGGCGAACGGTTGTGATGGATTGTGTGCGTGAACGCACATTTTGATGATATATTGTCATACTTGTGATATAATATGCTTGCAGGGAAGAATACCGATACCCCGAGAGAAGGGGTAGGGTCGTTATAATTTGGTCAGCTGAACGCTGACCGTTGCTTTTGTTTGTCACCGTTGGGTGGATTGTCCCTGTACAGGTGCTGAAGAGCCGAGCGGGACGCATAGAGGTTGATGTACCTGCTGCTGTTGCTGCTACTGCTGCTAGCCCTCGAAGGCTATCTGTGTTGTTGTTGTGTTTTCTTTTCTTGTGGCCGGCCTGCGTGCCACTTTGTTTAGGTCACTGTTTGATAGCCCTGTAAGGCCATAAGGCCAACGCTTTTGACTTGTTGTAAGACATTCCTATATGGTATAAAATGTGGAGTTTTATGTTTTGGACATTCATGAGGAGTTCCAGTTGTAGTTTAGGCTTCCGCTAGTATGATTTGTGATAGGTGCGATGCGCTACTCTGGTATCATCATGTACCTTCACCGCCTGTTTTGTGATATATACTGTGGGGCCCCGGCCGGACCTTCTAGAATATACCGTATGAACGGATGGGGTTGTTACATTAAATATCTGGTTTCGATAGTTCAAATAGATGAAGGTGTAGATATATATGTGATACATAGCATCCAAGCAGGTTGGTTGAAGCGAAGAGGCGCATCAGGGATCTTATATGATCGTAAAGTACCATTAAAACATAAAGGCAAGTTTTACCGTACTGCAATTAGACCAGCGATGCTCTATGGTTTTGAGTGTTGGGCAGTGAATTGTGTACATTAGGAAAAAATGAGAGTTGCGGAGATGAGAAGCTTAGGTGGATGTGTGGACACACAAGATTGGATAAAATTAGGAATGGATGTGTCAGGGATAAGACAAGGGTGACACCAATTGTAGAGAAGTTGCGAGAAGCTCGACTAAGATGGTTCAGTCACGTACAAAGGAGACCATTAGAGTCATCTGTTAGGTGTTGTGAAGTTTAGTCACTAGGCATGTTAAATGAGGGAGGGGTATACTGTTAGGGAAAAACTACTAAGGAGCAACTAAAGAGAGATCTAGAGATTAAGAGGAGATTTAGGGTTAGGAAGAAGGAGGCTACCTGATCATACTTTGCATAAACCCCTAAAGGGGGCTGCCCGGATATATATATATATATATCCGGGCATGGAGGGGCCGGCCGGCCCCTCCCAAGGGGGCTGAACCCGCCTGGTTCAGCCCCTGGCCGGCCGGTTCACTGAGTGGGGGCTGAACCGGAAGGTTCAGCCCCGTTGTTTAGCGCGTCCTTGCTCCTCCGAACATAGTGGCGACCCGTAAAGCGTAGCGGGGGCGTAACATTCCCCTCCCCATCAAGAATCAACTTGTCCGCAAGTTGGTAATCCGGGTAGAGCTCCTTGAAATCGAAGTCTACCCAAGAGTTGTGTGCTGGCGGCAGATTCTTCCACTGGACCAAGAGCTCTGGCCGGTATTCCGTGCCCCGAATCTTCCACCGGTGCCGTAAGATATCCTCTGGGAGCGGACGCAGCTCGCCCACAGGCGTAACCTCAGGTAATAAGGAACTTGGCTGGACATGCGGACCCAACTTCCGCTTGAGCAAGGAGACGTGGAATGTAGGATGAATGCGGGAACCGTCCGGTAATGCCAACGTATAAGCTACCGGCCCCACCCTGCTGATGATCTGAAAGGGGCCGTAGTAGCGCGGGGAAAGCTTATGGTTGCCACGACGAGCCACAGACAACTGCCGGTACGGCTGGAGCTTGAGAAAAACTTCATCGCCCACGGCGAACTCCCGCTCCGTGCGGTGCTTGTCCGCCTGGGACTTCATGCGTTCCTGTGCCAGGCGTAGGTTCTCCCAAAGAGTGACTAACATACGATCCCGATCCAGAAGAGCCCGATCCACCGTCGGAAGGGCAGTGCTGCCGGGCTCATAGCTGGCCAAGGTCGGAGGAGGCCGTCCGTAAACCACCTCAAACGGCGTCATCCTGCTGGTTGAATGATATGACGTATTGTAACAGTACTCTGCCCAGTGTAACCAGGCCGGCCAACTCCGAGGCTCATCCATCACAAAGCAACGAAGATATGTCTCGACACCCCGATTGAGGACCTCCGTCTGACCATCCGACTGCGGATGATTGGCCGTGCTGAAGTGTAAGCGGGTACCCTGCAACCTGAATAGCTCCCGCCAGAACCCACTGACGAAGGTGGGGTCGCGATCCGAAATAATGGCCCGAGGAAGGCCATGCAGTCTAACAATTTCCCGAGCAAAGAGTGCGGCCACAGACTCCCCGGTATACGGATGGCTGAGGGCCAGAAAATGGCCGTACTTTGAAAGCTTATCCACTACCACCAAAATGACTGACTTGCCTTTCGATTTAGGCAGCCCATCAATAAAGTCCATGGAGATTGTGTCCCAAATAAGCTGCGGAATATCCAATGGCACGAGGAGCCCGGCAGGAGAAGAAGTCTCATATTTCTGCCGCTGGCAGATGTCACAGTGGCGAACAAACTGCTGAATGTCCCGTCGCATTCCTGCCCAAAACACGTTTGCTCGAGCCCTCTGGAGGGTCCGGAGCACCCCCGCATGTCCTCCTGTGGGAGACGAGTGGAACTCATGCATCAGAATCGTCTTCCAAGCTGAATCGGCGGGAACGACCACCCGTCCCCGATAGTATAGCCGGCCGTTACACAAGTGATAGCGGTCGGCCCCGCTCTCTCCGCTGTAAAGAGTCCACCAACGGCCGAAGCGTGTCCGACCGCAACACTTCCTCCTGAATATCCTCCAAAGAGTCAACCAACGGCCCCGAAATATTGGAGAGAGCAGCTCCCGGGAGGCGAGAGAGGGCATCGGCGACCACATTCTCTTTGCCGCGGCGATACACAATCTCATAGTCGTATCCCAGAAGCTTTGTAACCCATTTTTGCTGTAGAGGCGAAGAGACCCGCTGGTCCAGAAAGTGCTTCAGACTCTGGTGGTCCGTCCTGATCTTAAAGTGTCTGCCCAACAAATATGGCCTCCACATAGCCACCGCGTGAATAATGGCCAACATCTCCTTCTCGTAGGCCGAGAGACCCAAGGTACGAGGAGCCAGGGCCTTGCTGTAAAAGGCTATGGGCCGCCCCGCCTGCATCAAAACCGCCCCGATGCCGACCCCCGACGCATCGGTCTCCAGAACGAACTCCTTCGTGAAATCGGGTAGTGCAAGCACTGGTGTGGAGGTCATGGACCGTTTGAGAGCCTGAAATGCCTCCTCCGTCTCCTCATTCCAAGAAAAAGAATCTTTCTGCAGCAGCTGGGTCAATGGCCGGGCTATCTTCCCATAATCCTGGACAAACCGTCGGTAGTACCCGGTGAGGCCCAAAAAACCCCGCAAGGCCCGGACTGTCACCGGTCGCGGCCAGGACTGCATACTCTGAATCTTCCGTGGATCAGCTCGAACTCCCTGACCGGAAACCAAATGGCCCAAATACTCCACCTCCTCCTGCCCGAAGGAGCACTTGGAACGGTTGGCATAAAGATGGTGTTGGCGAAGTCTCTCAAGGACCTGCCCCACGTGGTGCACGTGGTCCTCCCAGTTGGCGCTGTAGATAAGGATATCGTCAAAGAAAACCAGGACAAACTCCCGCAAGAAATCTCTGAATATCTCGTTCATGTTGGCCTGGAATGTCGCAGGCCCTCCAGTCAGTCCATTGGCCATAACCAAAAACTCATAATGACCGTCATGCGTCCGGAACGCCGTCTTATGAACATCCTCCTGAGCCATCAAAATCTGATAATAGACGGAACGAAGATCCAGCTTGGTGAATCGTTGCGCCCCATGCAGTTCATCCAGTAACTCTTCGATGTGAGGAATCGGGAAATTATCTTTGACAGTAGCGCCGTTCAAGGCCCGGTAGTCCACGCAGAATCTCCAAGACCCGTCTTTTTTCTTGACCAGAATGATAGGAGCCGAGAAGGAGCTCGTACTCGGCCGAATGATGCCGGCCTCCAGCATCTCGCGGACACTCCGTTCAATCTCCGCCTTTTGCACGTGTGGGTAACGGTACGGCCGAACATTCGTCGGCTCAGCATCCGCCTTGAGCGGAATACGGTGGTCTCGAAACCTCGGCGGTGGCAAAGTACGTGGCTCCTGAAAAACATCAGCATAATCTGTCAGAAGTAACTGTAACTGAACCGGTACCTCAGAAGGCGTGGAATCGCCGGTCTGGACCTCCCGAAGGACGGCCATCGGCTGTCCGTCCCCGCTCAACCGCTGCAAGCTGCGAAGAGAAACCTCCTTAACAAGAGATGACATGATCCCTTGCAGGCAAAACTATTTTTCTCCGTGCACAAACTCCATAGTCATATGTTTCCAGTCAAACGTCACCCGCTGTAACTGGCGCAACCACTGAACTCCCAGCACCATGTCTGAGCCCCGAATAGGTAACAGGTAGACGTCAGTCCTTCCCACATAGTCACGTATCCGCATTTCCACTCCCCGCAGCACCCCCTCGCACTGCAGCCTGCTGCCATCCGCCACCATAACGTGAAAGGCAGCTCCCCTGTCAATCACGTGTCCAACTCGTCGTGCCACATCTGGATGTATGAAGTTGTGGGTACTCCCACTGTCCACCAGAATGGTAACTCTTTCTTGGGCAATCCAGCCCGCCAGCCGCATAGTAAGCGGGGGAGCGCAACCCTCAAGGGCATGTAGAGAAACCCCGAACTCAGTTTCCTCCACATCTACCTCCAGCTCCTCATCCGGAGCCGGCTCGTCCGCGTCTTGATGCAACATGAACACCTGTATCTTCTGGCATTTATGACCTGGCACAAACTTCTCGTCGCAGTTAAAGCACAGACCCTTCTCCTTTCGGGCAGATAACTCACTCCAAGATAACCGAGTCACAGTTGGCTTGGTACCCGTAGGCTGCTCCCGTCGTGCTGCGGTCGCAGGGGTCAAAGTCGGCCTACTCATGATGCGAGCCCTCTGCCTGTTGAACCTCTCCTCCTGTATACGAGCCAAGGTAATCGCGTGGTTCAATGATCGAGGCATGAGTGCTTGCACCTCGTCACGAATGTGCTCCTTGAGACCAGATATGAAACAGCTGTAGAGTGTCCTCTCTGACCACTGAACCCGATTTGCCAACTTCTCGAACTCCGTACGATACTCCATCACCGACCCTTTTTGACGAAGCTTCTGAAGGAGGGCCTCAAAGTTCTCGTACTCCAATGGGCCAAACCTGGCCGAAAATCCCTCCACAAATTCCCCCCAAGGCACGTACTCCCGCCCTCGCAGGAACCACTGCGTCCACTGGAAAGCGTCGTCCTTCAAATGGAAGGACGCTAGCTGCACCCACTGGCCTTCAGGCACCTCCTGGTATTGGAAAAATAATTCCGCCTTTTGGATCCACTCCAAGGTGTCGCCGCCCTCGAACTCCGGAAAGTACATCCGAGTTAATCCGGGAGTTAAACGTTGTCCCCCCTGACCTCCTTCCCGTCTTGCGGGCTCCCCTTGCTCGAAACCGCTGTAGCCTTGATGCGGACCTGCTCCCCAAGGAGGGGGTTGTGGCTGGCCGCCCCATCCTTGGCCAAAACCGGCCATTCCCGGTGCCCCAAATCCACGAGGAGGAGGGAGGAGCCCTCCCCTTGGCTGTCCCGTAACATCGGGTGGCCGCCGAAACCCACCGGGTTCTTCCCAGCCCCGGCGTCCCTGGCCGCGACCCAGTCCAGTCTCGCCGAACCCGCCTGCCGCAAATCCGGGCGGAATCGGCCCCGCCAAGCCCCCCTGCATCGCTGTCGAGCCCCCTGCTGGCCCGTACGCCGCCCATCCATGGCCACCGGACCCTCCTGCGCCGATTCCGGGCGGAATCGAACCCGCCAAACCGCCATACGCGGCTGCCGAGCCCGCGCCGGGTTGATTTCCGCCCGTTCCGCCCAGTTCGGCGCCCGATCCGGCCGAATCCTCACTAGCCGGTCCTTTTCCTTTCAACAACGCCTTCAACTCCTCCATCCGGGCCTCCATCCGCCCTTCCATGGCCGCCATCGAATCGGTTAGGCCAACAACGCTCTCCTCTAGGGTTTCAATCCGTGAGGACTCCTCTTGAGTGCGAGTGGTCACCATGGACGAATGCTCTGATACCAAATGTTAGAGAAAAACTACTAAGGAGCAACTAAAGAGAGAGATCTAGAGATTAAGAGGAGATTTAGGGTTAGGAAGAAGGAGGCTACCTGATCATACTTTGCATAAACCCCTAAAGGGGGCTGCCCGGATATATATATATCCGGGCATGGAGGGGCCGGCCGGCCCCTCCCAAGGGGGCTGAACCCGCCTGGTTCAGCCCCTGGCCGGCCGGTTCACTGAGTGGGGGCTGAACCGGAAGGTTCAGCCCCGTTGTTTAGCGCGTCCTTGCTCCTCCGAACATAGTGGCGACCCGTAAAGCGTAGCGGGGGCATAACATATACCAACAAAGACTTAGAATGAAACTATAAAGAAAGACACGATGTACTTTGACATTGGTGAGATTATGACTAAAGATATGGCACAATGGCAACAAAGGATCCATATAACCGACCCCACTATAGTGGGATAAATGCCTGCGTGTTGTCATTATTTTTATCTTTTTTTTTTCTATCCCAGTTTTAGGAGCCTCTCCCTTGCTTAGGATGAAATTCATCATTTGGTCCGACTTGTCACTCTCTACCACTCATCCCCATTCTAGGATCTCCTCTCTTTTTTGAAAAGAAATTATATCATTTGATCTGATCTGTTGTTCATCTTCCACACCTTCGACATAAGCCATATTTCATCCACTCTTTCATCTATTGTCACCACAATGATTCCCTTGATGGAAAGCTTAAACCATTTTGTCTCAGTTCATCTAGCCCCATTTTAGGATCATTATTCAACAACATATATCCCCCCCCCCCCCCCCACCCCCCACCACCCAACATTTTGCTTAGCAATTGGCGATAGAGTGTAGCAACCTAGGCAAGAGGTGTTGGTGTCAGCCTTGGTGATGGAGAGTTATGGTATTGACAGGGGCTTTAGGACTTGGAGTATAAACTGATTTGAATGTGGCATGCTAGAGGCGGGAGGAGAAAATGCGAGACAGCGAGAGTAATGACGACGAGCGAGGCTGCGACTACTTCAAGGGTAACTGCTTTAAGTATATGGAGAAATGTGGACTTGCTGCTTTGTCTAGTTAAAATTTGAAAGCCGTTTTGAGGACCCTCAATTCGTTATAATTAAGGGGATGTCTGTTAGTTCACCTGTCAAATTGACAGTTCAACCAGCTCTTAATGGTTTTTTGGTGGCGGTCGTTTTCGCATGAATCAGATCAGCCAAAACCCATGTTCACAGCCGAATTGGTATTATCTGCCGTTGGTTTTTTTGTTTTTCTAAATCCTCCCTATATAAAATTGAAAATATGTACTGATAATTAACAGAGCATGTTCCTATTTTCTTTCTTCGAATTATGATATTTTTTAAGTTTATTTTATCAATAAAAATTACGTTGTTTTGCTTCATTTGTGATTGAAAAAAACAATTGATCCTGCATGAAACTTGTATGACAAAATTGCCACTGTAGATTTCAGATTCACATTTTCCTTCATCATTAAGCTAATCTTAACTGATAAAAACCACGAAGGTCCTCATAAGTGCAGAACTTAGTCCTCTTTTAAGAGAGTTATCGTTGTGTAATCCAAAAGTAAATGTCCCAATGATAACGGATGCATATTTGATGCATTTTGGTTATTTGATGAACTTCATATTTAGTGTAGCCACTGATATATACTAAATGATGTAGTTGAAGGCGATGAAAGAGAAAAGTACACCTGTATCAGTTCCTACATCAGCTCCTGCGAGGATGGCACCAGTTAATGTTGAGCGAAATGTGATCAATTCGGCACCAGTATTGCCACCTGCATCTGAGGTCACTGCAGCAGGTTCTAATGATGCAGAAAGCAGCAATGCCCATGACTCAGAAGGTTTGTAAGAACTCTTATTTGCTCATTTTCTTGTACATCATTTCCTTATTCACCAGGTGATTATCTCCCTATCTTCCTCTTTAGCGGATGGCTATTCAATATACATAAAGAATTTGCCAATGAATGCTACCCCTGCTCAACTTGAAGAAGAATTTAAAAAATTTGGTCCAATTAAGCCCAACGGCATCCAAGTTAGAAGCAATAAGGTTTTTCTACATTCAGAACTCTTTTTTCTGCTCTCCAAACCATGTACTTCCTGCTGAATTGTACTTATGTTTATGAACTTTAATTCTGTATCAATCATCTTTCCTTTATAGTGATTCTCTTTTGCTTTTCCCCTTTGGACTGCAGCTACAAGGGTTCTGTTTTGGTTTTGTGGAGTTTGAGGTGGCTGGCGCTCTCCAAAGTGCAATAGAGGTAAGTTGTGAAAATTACTTTGACTTGATGTTAAGCTTATACGGAGATGACCTCCTGGTCATGCGTCTCCCTCTATTTTTGTAGCCCTAAGGGACATTATCGTAATTTGTATGCATCACTTTCTATATAAGAGAGTGGTAGTGTCTTTTATTAGAGATCTAGAAGATATTGTTAGTATTAGGCTCTCCTTGGTAAGAGAGACTCTTAGGGGGAACCCGTCATCTAAAGTTCGGCTCGAGCTTGTCTCGATATCTGTACCCTTGCTTTGTGTTTAATCTTACAATTTCAGCTCTTGATGGTGAAACTATCATAAGCTTGAAGTGTAGTTTTATAAGAGACGATGAATAGTGCCTCCTGGCTTGATTTTTCCATATTTTTCACACTGAACTCCTAGATTCCTTGGTTTTCTTATTCAAATTTTAGAAACATCCCCTATATTATCATCATACACTGCTGCCCCTGAGTACTTATTACCGACTACAGCAGTCGAGTACTGTCAAAGATTAGTTACAATTGATGGGAAATATTGTCAAAGGTCGAGTATTATAGGGTACTGTTGCATGCCATTTATCTAGGCAAGGAAGCGTAGGCTTCGTTTGGTGTGGTGGTGGCGGTCGTGAACACGGTGGTCATGAACCCGACCTCACCTAAAAAAAACTCATGCATTTTATGATGAAAACTAGTTTATCTGGTAGCGGTCATAACATTTGTCTTGCCAAACATATATTTTAAGATAATGGTGATTTTGACCAAACTCACCGAGCAAATAAGCCATGCCAAACGATGCCATAGTTTTTTCTTCTGATTATTTCCATTGCATATCATTACCGCTCCCACTTGAACAATATAACTGATGGGGATGAAGCATCATTTATATAAGAATGGGTGTGCACTTAGCCATCTCTCCCATGATCCCTCCTATTGTGGAGATCATGGGTTTGACTAGTCAACCCACTCCCCCCACGGTCTCCATCATAATAGGAAAGACCATGGTGACCTCCCATTCAACAACTACCGCCGGCCGCCGTCGGCCGCCGGCCACCCGTCTTCGTCGGCCGCCCGCCGCCACCCGCCCGCCGCCGCCCGCCCTCCGCCGTCAACCGCCGTCGGCCGCCCACTGCCGTCAACCGCCACCGCCGCATGCAAGTCGACAACCGTCTAATCATTACTGGGCATCCGTTGCCGTCCAATCTGCAAGTAACCACCCACTAAGCCACTAAGTTAGTGGGGGGGCCGCCATAACTACCTCCTGGAGGCTATAAAAGGAGTCTCAGGCCTCCTCATTTCTCACCTTTTTGCCCCAGAGTCTTCTTCCTCAAGCCAGAGCTCTGTCGAACTCCTCCGTCGAGCCGTCTTCAGGCCGCCTACGAGCCAAGTCCCCACGAGTGCGGAAGAAGGAAGAAGACAACAACCGCCAGCGTTCAAGCACAGCAGCCATCAAGTTAGCATTTAGCACTCCTTCGACGCAACCTGTTGCCCGCTGCGAGTCGGGAAATTCTCTCTCACCTCTAAGTTGTAACGAACAGCGGCCTGTCGCCCTCGATTCCCCAAACGCCCTGTAACCGCGAGCAGATAGTGGACTTTGACCGACACAGATCCGATCACGTGATTTTTTACCCAGTTGAGGGATTTTTCCACGTAAAAGCATCTTGTGCCAATTCGATCTTTTCACTGACTGTGTGCACGCTCGATCGTCCCGAGAGCTAAGACAGTCAAGTTACTCCGATCCGACCGGGACGCCGAGTTTGCCCGCAACAGTTTGGCGCCGTCTGTGGGAACCACTATTCCCAACACCCTTCAGAAGCCAAGACCTCCCTCCTTGCAACATTCAAGTTCCGCTTCAATGGAGAAAAGAAGCGCCCGTACAGCTGAAGGGTCCGTCCCAGAAGGACATACTAAACCAGCACGCTCTCATTCTCTCGTGGACGTGTCATTGACCGTTGAGGCCGCTTTCGCACCTGTTACCGCACTCGAAGAGCGTGTTCGACAAATGGAGGAGCAACAAACTGAAATGCTTGCTCTGCTCAGGAATCTGGGAGCGCCTCCTGCTCCTCTAGCATCGGTTAACCCGCCACTGCCAAATCACGGCGGGGCGCAAGAGGTTCCAAGGCAAGAGGCACCCGGAGAATACTCTGACGCCGCCAGTTCCACTCACCGGGCTCATGGAGGAACTGAAACTGGGGGGCACCGCCACAACTGGGGGGACGAGGCCCGACCTCCCCCGCACGAAAGGTTCACCCGAGAAGAAATCTGGGAGGTGATCGCAGAAGAATACCGACAAGCCGGCCGACGGGTTATTCACGCTCGCCGACCACTCTGCCAAGGCTCCCCCCTCGCACCGCAAATCCTGGCACATCCAATTTCTCTTGGTTTCAAGCTGCCGAACATCGAGACGTTCGATGGAACAGACGATCCGTTGGAACATGTCAACCACTTCACTACTATCATGAGGATCTACAACGCACCCGATCAGTTGCTCTGCCAAGTGTTCCCAACCACCCTCAAGGGGCAAGCCCGCACATGGTTCCACTCCATGAGGGTGGGCACCATCGCCAACTTACACAGAGCTGACAAGGCAGTTTGTCGATCAGTTCATCGTCAATCGCAGGATCGTCCACGACCCCTCCCACTTGTCAGGAATCCGCCAGAACGAAGGAGAAACCCTGAAGGACTTCTTCCGCCGTTTTGTTGCAAAAGCCCGTCAGATTCCGGGAGTTGACCCTGAGTTGTTGCGCGGGGTGTTCCTTGGAGGTCTCCGCCCTAGCGGCTTCTATTCATCACTGATGAGAGAAAATGTCCCCAGTTATCCTGACCTCGTGCATCGGGTGGAGGTGCAGATTGCCGCTGACGAAGCTATTGAAGCCCCACCTCCAGCAGTTCGAAGGTAGACAAAAAAGGAAGAAAGGAGAAGAACAAACTCTCATAAGACAAGAAGAGCGGCGTCAGGCTGAGCGCCGTGGAGACAACCGTCGACGTGACCCTCAGAGGACTGGGGGGCAACATCCACTTCAAGAATACACCCCTCCGAATAACACCCGCACTAACATACTGTACGCAATTCAGAATGATCTGGCATTCTAACGACCGAGAATACCGCGGTCAAACCCTAATGTTGACCATACAAGGTACTGCGAGTTCCACCGCACGCCGAGTCACAGCACCGAAGAGTGTGCCGGGCTGAAAGATGAAATCGAGCGCATCGTCCGCCAAGGGCTCCTTGGGAGATTCCTGCAAGGGCAAGCGCAAAACCAGCAAACACAACGTCGTGAAAGAGACCAGCAAAACCCACCACTGGGAACTGGTCGGGGAGGCAGATGGTGGGCAACATAGAGACCATCGCCGGGCCCCTGACCCAGATACTTTCAGTAAGAGGATCAGATAGGAAGCCAAATCAGGATATCACCATCACATTCGACGACAAGGACCTCGAAGGGCTGCAGACTCCCAACCAGGATCCCCTTGTTATCCATGCCGGGATCAGGGATCTCTGCTTCAACGTCAAAAGGATCTTGGTAGACAACGGAAGCTCGGTTGATGTGTTGTTTCTCTCAACCTTGGAAAGCATGAAACTCACTAAGCAGCATCTTAGCCCCGCAGAAGGCTCCGTCTATGGTTTTGACAACCACCTCGTCCCGGTCCAAGGCACAATCACGTTGCCCGTCACAATGGGAGATTTCACGAAGCAAGCTACCCATGATGTCAACTTTGTCGTGATCAATTCAAGTTCGGCATACAATGCCATTTTTGGAAGTCCAGTACAGTGCACCTTCGGAGCAATACCGTCAATCCCCCATCTCGCAATGAAATTCCCAACCCCTGGAGGAGTGGGAGTTGTTCGCGGAGATCAAGAAGAAGCACATGCCTGCTACGCAAGACAAGCACAACCAATATCCGCTACCACCTTCAGTGTTAACGACATGAACCTACGCCCAGCAGTGGATTCCTAGGAAGGACGCTCTCTCCGACGCAGGAAGATCCCTCGCAGCATACCAGCAGCTTGCGACTTGCATGACGCCTTTCCTTCGACGTTTTTTACTTTATTCGTGCTCTTTATTGTTTGCATCCTCCTGCATCTTGTTTTTTGTCACTTACTAATCGTAAAAGTCGCAAGCTCAGGCTCGCGCAAAATATGCTTATTTTTAAACGTAATATCGTATTTGTTTCAGTAATATTAATCTGAAATCTTTAGGTAAAGCCGTGCTTGCAAGCCGAACAAGCAGGTTCTTTGCCAACATTGTCGCTCAACATCTTAACATCGCCAGGGCTTGCCCCCTCACGATTGCAACCGGATTGAGTACCCACATTCTCTGGCGGTCGGATTGAGTACTTACATTCTCCGCCGTTATTGCAAACCAACGCCTTATCTTCGTCGGGGCCTGCCCCCCTCGCGATTGCAACCGGATTGAGTACCCACATTCTCCGGCGGTCAGATTGAGTACTTACATTCTTCGTCGTTACTGCAAACCAAAGTCTTATAACCGGATTGAGTACCCACATTCTCCGGCGGTCAGATTGAGTACTTACATTCTCCGTCGTTAGTGCAAACCAACGCCTTGTCGTCGTCAGGGCCTGCCCCCCTCGCGATTGCAGCTGGATTGAGTTCCCACATTCTCTGATGGTCGGATTGAGTACTTACATTCTCCGACAAATTAAGCCGCGAGCAACGCTCGTGCAAACTCCCCGTGGGGGCCTGTCCCCCTCACGGCTAAGCTGCGAGCAGCCCTCGTGCAAACTAAGCCGCGAGCAACCCTCGTGCAAACTAAGCCGCTAGCAACTCTCGCAAAAACTAAGCCGCGAGCAACCCTCGTGCAAACTAAGTCGCGAGCAACTCTCGCTCAAACTAAGCCGCAAGCAACACTCGTGCAAACTAAGCCGCGGGATAGAACTATGCGAACGAAATTGCAAATACTGGAATACCCCATACACGCGCTCTCACGCAAGCCAAACTTGCAAAAACAATACTCAAATAAGACAAAGGAAAAACAAAACAGCTAAATGACATAAAAAATAACTGTCATTCATATCAGCGCACAATAACGACCACTACAACTGCAAAGCAAAAGCAACACACGACACGGATGGATGAGGGAAGAATACAAAAACACACAAACACAAAAACATGAGTCCGCTACTCATCAACGACATCAACATCAGAGCGCTCATTCTCAGAAACGTCGTCAAAGCTAAAGCCAGAGGTGTCGCATCCTATGCGTCGGCCAACAAAACGGAAGGCCTTCGCCGCTCCGCGCCTAAGGCCTAACTCACGGGCATCTTCCACTTGAGGCTCCACCTCCTTGGACCAGATCTCGTCGCGCACCTCCTCCGCGATCAGGCTACAGTCTCTCATATAGTCCAACGACTGCAGGTACTCCTCAAGTTCGGCAGCCTTTAGCTCTGACACACGCCCCTCAGAAGACGACATCTCTACTTGGGCCCTCGACGCCCGCAGGCGAGTCTCCAAACCGGTGGCTTCCTCCTGGGAATGCTTCAACATCTGGGTGGTCCTCTCCACCAGTGCCTTCTCTACCTCCAATGCTGCACGTGCATCCTCCAACTCGGACTTCAGCCCGGACCCTGTCTGACGGAATCGTGAAACGTCGTCGCGGGCATGCTCCTCCCTCGAGGAGGCAAGCAGGCTCGTCGTCGATCCAATCTTCTCCTCAAGGGCCAAGTACCCGTCCTTCAAGCACACAAAATGGTCGTTCCAAGTAACGACAGTCCGGTCCTGAGTGTCAACATGCACAAAGGAAAAATGAAAATTAGCATAACAAGGTAAAGATTGAAAATTTCACGCAAACAAGAGCGCTTACCACTTCATCCGTCGCCTTCGAAGAAGAAGATAGCCTCGGAGCCGCCGCCCCCGTAGGAGAAGGCTGGGGGGCAGACGAACCAAGCACCTGCACCTCGGGGGGCGAATCGCCACGGCCACCGGCAAGAGAAGCATCACTCGGAGAAGACGAACAAGGCACCGCGCTCCCGCCACCTCAGGAAACTACAACGGCCTTCCGCTTCCGACTGCCACCGGAAGGTGCCTCTATACTCTGCAAAGAATCCGAAGAAATATCGCACTGCAACAAGCGCTTCTCCTCCGCAAATGAGAAAATACTGAACAAGCGATTGGTCAACTCCCGAGGCTCCGAAAACCCCAGCATTGGGGAAAATTTCCGCTCCTTCCCCTTCTGACGACGACAACGGTCGGGAAGCTAATTCCACACCTCCGGCAAGCCACAAGGGTTCCTGATGTAGCCAAAAAGAGTGTTCCTGTGGCGACGGTCTATCCAAGCCTCAAAATCAAGTCAACTCTTGTTGCTGTGAATCTCCACGCGCTCCCCACCATTGGAGAGGACATCGCACAACTCTCGAAAGCTCTCCAAAGTAAGTCTCCCGCCATGCTCATGAAAGAAAACAATCATGCCCATAAGGCGCACCACTCCAAGCGAGGTGAACTGGGAGATCGACATCCCGCAAAATTTCAAGATCTCGGTCACCTACTCGCAAGTCGGGAATCGGAAGCCAGACTTTAAAGTGCTCTCACAGACTGTCAGCCAGCCGCGGGGGGGGGGGGGATTCTGCACTCTCTCCTCGGCATGCGGAATTCTCACTTCCAAATCAGTGGGCAGCCTGAACTCTTTCCTCCAAACGACAATTTGGTCTTCTGTAAGAGAAGAGCGTAAAAATAACTCTTTCCTCCAAACGACAATTTGGGCCTGAACTCTTTCCTCCAAACGCAGTGGTCTCGCGGAACGCATCGAGCCCTGTGTCCAGCAAGAAAAAATCAGACACGGTATAAGAGGCAAAACACGCAACGATAAAACCCTCGAAACAGGCCGAGGGATGGCCCCGTGCACACGCACACGTAAAAATAACTCTACAGACCCCGCGAAGGGGTACACGCACAAGCGCAAGCGCGCCCCACAAATACGCGCTCGCACGCGCACAACGGCAGGCGCTACAGCGCGCACGCCGCGCATGTCGCACGCTACCGCGTGCTACAGCGTGCGCGCGCGTCGGGCGCTACGGCGCGCGCGCGTGGCCGGGCGTGCGCCCCGCGCAACTTGGTCTGCACGCCCCCTCGCGTACCCGCGAGTTGGTCGTCGTGGCGCAGTCTGGTCGTGGGCGCGTCGTTCCCCCTCTCCCGCGGAGATTTTTTAACATGTCGTTACCTGTGCTCGACGGGCGCTGCTCGCGGACGTTTCTGGCCTGTCGCTGGACGTCGTCATAGTCAAGGAAAATAGGAGAAAATCCTTGCTCTCTCGCTCAAGCCAACCTTCGACAGCAGAGTATTTGGGGGGTAATTGATGAGGATGGAGCCCCATTTATATAAGAATGAGTGTGTACTTAGCCATCTCTTCCATGATCCTTCATATTGTGGAGATCATGGGTTTGACTAGTCAACCCACTCCCCCCATGATCTCCATCATAATAGGAGAGACCATGGTGGCCTCCCATTCAGCAACTACCGCCGGCCGCCGGCCGCCGCCGTCAACCGCCGCCGCCGCATGCAAGTCGGCCACTGATTGATCGTTACTGGGCATCCGTTGCCGTCAGATCTGCAAGTAACCACCCACTAAGCCACTAAGTTAGTGAGGGGGCCTGCCATAACTACCTCCCAGAGGCTATAAAAGGAGCCTCATACCTCCTCATTTCTCACATTTTGCCCCGGAGTCTTCTTCTTACTCAAGCCAAAGCTCTGCCGAACTCCTCCCTCGAGCCGTCTTCAGGCCGCCTACGAGCCAAGTCCCCAAGTGCGCGAAAGAAGGAAGAAGACAACAACCGCCAGCGTTCAAGCACACCAGCCACCAAGTTAGCATTTAACACTCCTTCGACGTAGCCTGTTGCCCGCTGCGTGTCGGGAAATTCTCTCTCACCTCTAAGTTGTAACGAGTAGCGGTCTGTCGCCCTCGATTCCCCAAACGCCCTGTAACCGCGAGCAGATAGTGGACTTTGACCGGCACAAATCCGGTCACGTGGTTTTTTACCCAGTTGAGGGGTTTTTCACGTAAAAACATCTTGTGTCAATTCGTTATTTTCACTGACTGTGTGCGCGCTCGACCGTCCCGAGAGCTAAGGCGGTCCAGTTACTCCGATCCGACCGAGACGCCGAGTTTGCCCGCAACAATAACTTTCGACAAGACGAGTATTGTTTATTATTGGTTATTGATCTTTGAAATCCCGTATTTGTTTCGTTCTTACAGGCTTCACCCATAATGATCGGCTATCGCCAGGCATATGTTGAAGAGAAGCGAACGACTGGCTCACGAGGTATGATTAATCAAACTCTTCTCTTTCCAAGCCCTTGACTTGTAATATTTGCTGCATGCATCAATAGTTTACCATTAAATGTTGAAGGATATATTTACACAGCACTGAAATCATGTCCATTTTCATATTTTTCTCTCAATTTTCATTACTTATTATCAAACCAACATATGCAAGTACATGAAACTAGTGAACCGCACTAACATCATCTTTGTTTACGTATTTGGTATCTAGAAATTATCTCTATTTATCATGTAACACTTCAAATTAGCCAGAGTATATATGAATGGTAGTTTAAACGTATTCAAAACGTTTTGGTGGTATATAATTATAATTATTCAGGTAAATAAAACATTTAGGTGTTGAATATGTAAGGCTTCGTTTGGCGTGGCATTTTTGCTCCGGTGAGTTTGTACAAAAGCACTACCATCATAGAATTGTATGCCTGGCATGACGACGATTATAACCGCCGCCAAGAAAAAAAACTGGTTTTGAACATAAAATGAATGTTCCTTAGGTGAGATATGGAGTTAACGAACGATGGTGCATTCATGACCGCCACCCCCGCACCTAACGGAGCCTAAATTGATATGACTTCAGGGAGTATGTGTGTAAATTCTCAATGTTTTGCCTCCATCATATGTGATTTGCTTCCAATTCTGTGTTTAAAGATATTTTTTTCTTGGTGGCGGTCGTAACCGCATCTATGTCAAACACATTCACGACGGTTGGTGGTGGTGTTTTTGTCCAAGCTCTGATGCAGGATAAGTGTCACACTTGCCTTGCCTGCCATCCTGGAGTCCCACCAGGGGGCCCACCTTGGCGTTGCACCAAGGTGGTTTTATCAGGCCCGCGGGCCGTACACCCCAACCCGTCTCCTATCCCACCACAGGAAGCTGAAAGGTTGTTGAGGCCAGATTCGATCTTGAAACCTCCTTCATGATGAGAGCTTGTCTGAGAGCTCTTTATCAAGGACGTCTCGAGATCGAATCTCGGCCTTAACAACCTTTCGTCTTCCTGTGGTGGGACCGGAGATGGGTTGGGATGTACGGCCTGCTAGCCTGATAAAGCCGTTTTGGTGCGATGACAAGGTGGTCCCCCTGGTGGGACTCCAGGGTGGCTGGCAAATGTGATGCATGTCCCGCATCGAACTCACCGGAGCAAAAATGCTGCACAAAATGGACGACGGTTCGTAACTACCGAGTTTTTGGTTGTCGCCGCCGTGTCAAACGGATCTTTAGTTGTTCGAATAAAATGTTGCGTGCGCAGTGACGGAGCGTATATGTTCAATAAATTGTCTCTCTCTTAAGATGACTAAGCAATATTCTCTACCCATATGGAACCAAATTGTTTGCCATTTTCTGATATATTTATCTGCTTATGCTTTCATCCTGACCCTTCCGCTCAGTTTAATTGATTCATCTGAGCCTCTTTCCCTCTGCAGTTAATAACAGAGGGAGGTTCCTTTCTGGCAGAGGTGGGTTTCGTGCCGGCGATGGAGTGAGGGGTCGTGGGCCCTATGGAGGTGGAAGAGGCTACGGAAGAGGGGATTACGGTTACAGAGCGGATTTTGGGAATAGAGGCGGTGGCCGGAGCGGAGGTTCTGCCTACGGCCAAGTCGATCACGGATATCAGAGGGTCGATCACATGAGCTCCAACTACGAGCGGCGTGGCCGCCCCGGATCGCCGGGCTCACGGAGCGATGCCGCGCCACGTGTTCCGGCCTCCACCTAGAGCATCCGAGTGTGGCCTCGGGGGCGGGGTTGCTCCTCTGAAGTTTTTTGGTTTGCCTCTGGAGTTTCGTGCTTAAAAACTCTTGGAAAAGCTTTGTAGTGTTTGTGCAACAGGCTTGCTGTTTAATCTGCTTTCCGCCATTTAAAGTATTATATTTATTAAGAGAACGTGTCGTATGGTTTTTGACTTTTTGTAGAAGGGAGAGGCGTACAGGCGCATGCAAATTAATTTTTGTTTAAAATCATCATTTTTGATCCGTTTGCAAATTAATTTTTTGTTTAATTGAATGAAAATAAAATATATTTAGGGCCTAGTAAAAAATACATTTCACTTTGGAATTATTTGCAATCCTTTAAGATTTTTTTTTGTTTGACCCCAAAATTTTTCCCTTTTTTTATATAAATGAAATCATGGGGACTACTTAACCCAGGCCGGGGCTAATCTCTGGTTAGGGTTGACCCGGCCTGGCCATTAAGGTGAGCTTATGTCTGCACCACAAAACCCAGGTCTGATCTGGCCTGGCACAGCTTATTTACATGCATGGTTTGTAAATACCGTCCAGTAAACCAATGAGAGCAGAAAAAATTCTGCCCGCCCGTTTCAATTTTTGAAAAAAAAATATGATTAGCTGTGGCTCGCAGTTTAGATTGCCGAGTTGAGCCGAACTAAATCTAATTAAATCGTATTTGTACTTGCATCAACATTAATAATTTAGGATCATATTATATTTGATTTATTTGAGCATCACATTAATAAATTAATAAATACTTAATTTGTTTTACATTATCTTATTAATCAGTCATATATTAATTTTTCTCACGCAAGTCGCGGTAATTTATGTTTCTCGTGCGGGTCACAGTTTACACCGCACAGTATTTTCTCCTAATTTTTTGTGTCTTTTGAAAATACACCTTATACATGCATTTTTAGGAAAAGTGTTCAACACAAAAGTTATAGATCTCGACGAGATCTACAACTTTCGTGTTGAACACTTTTCCTAAAAATGCATTTACAATGCGTACTTGGGAAATACGTCCAGATTTCACGCCTTTTGGAAATACACTTTGTATATACATTTTTAGAAAGTGTTCAACAGTAAAGTTGTAGATATCGTCGAGATCTATAACTTTCATGTTGATAACTTTTCCTAAAAATGCATCTACAAAGCGTATTTTCAAAAGACACGAAAAATTAGGAGAAAATGCGGTGCGAATAGCCAAAACTGCGGTGCGGATAGCAGCGCCATTTTTTAATCACCAAAACTGAACCGAACCACTCGATTCGGTTCCAATTGTTTGCATGGTTCGGTTTGATTCCAACATTTTGGAACAGAGGGATGATTTGGTTTATAATTTTATTTAAAAATCAAATCAATTCAAACTTATTAAAAATTGATGGGATGAGTGCCCACTTTTTTATTAAATAAAAGCATATAGATAAAATTCTCTTACACAAATATATTCACAGGTCGCCTCTTGCAAAGAAATCAAGTACCCTAACAAAAAATTGTAAGGAATAGCAGCTATATATGCTATAATTATCATGATAGCTGGATCAGATGCAATTGATAATCCTAGCCATTGATTCAATTCACTTCAGACAGGATGACTGATTGAAAAGATGAGATGGAATTAATCCCAGCCATTCAAATTTAGATAGAAAGGCCGTGATAGATAGCTGCTAATGATGTGATTAACATGATACTTAAAGAAAATAATTTAATCTCTTTACTACAAACACAAAACAGGATTATATAATCTTCTTTTTAAGATTAACCAACTGGGGGGGAACCTCCAGGTTGCTATACATCTCTGATTCCATGCAAAGAAGGCAGTCTCATCAGCTGGCCAAGCATGGCGCTGCAGTTAAGAGTTGGGAGTTTAGGGTTTAAGAAACTAAATGGAAGTAAAAACCCTGAGAGTTGGGAGATGATCAGATTACCTCTTTATGTAGTAGTAGCAGAAATCAGCCAAGATTAGAGTTTGAACCAGTTCGGCGAGGAGGACGGCGGGGGTCCAGAAGACTGCCGATGACGAGCCGGTGAGGAAAGACCCGCGGGTATCAACGACCTGTTAAACATACAATCATGCGCAGAAACCATGTTAGAAGTGGCTCTTGATTGTGGAGAAGAAGGGTGAAGAAGTTTGTGGTGACTCAAGCCGCTCAACCTTCGGTTGGTTCAGGCGGTTTCGGCCGGTTCAGCATGCAGATTGTGGTTAAAATGAAATTACGTGAGCGTAATGAGTTAGAAAACATACGAATAAGGCTCAAGGGTCATAATTTGTAAGGAAGAATCGATCGATATGTGTTGAATTACTCTCTTATCTCGGATATCTTCCTCCACCCCTCCCCTCGAATCCTAATTCCCCTTTCTTCAGCTCAAGAACTTTCCAATCATTTTCATCCTAAAACAACCTAACAAAGCACTAGACTTGTGTGTTTGCATTCAAGGGGAAAATAAAGATCGAGTTTTTTATTCCACAGTGAAAAAAAGGTAATAAGATTATAATTGAAAGGCTTAAAATTCAGACTCCCCATGTAGCATGACCAATCATTTAATTATAATGTACTCAAAGTTGAGTTTTTTCCCTATAAAAGAGCATAAAGCTTCAACATTTTGTTAAAAAAGCACAAAAATTTATATGTGGGTGCCTAAATTTATGACAATCTCGCGAACATTACAATTTAGTCTGCGACAAAAAAGGGTAGCATGAATACGGAAATTTGAGATAAAACCATAATATATGTGCTACTTCATAAAACTTAGGAAAGGTGCCATATTCATGTCCTAGTATGCATATTACCTCTGTTAGGGTATGATTAGAATCCTAATATTTATACCAAGATTTGGGAGAAACCCCTGAACTTCTTTGTGCGCAAGATCTTCAAAAGTTCACATGTAAAGATTTGAGACTTAGGTATTGCCAAAATTTCAGAGAAGACATAAATATATTACATTGAACTTAGGAGGGGTACACCATCTTACTGTCCAAAATCTACCATAAGGGCAAAATAATGTGCACCTCTGGTAAGGTCTGACCAGAATCCTAGTATGGATATTTCCCCTGGTAGGGTATGATCAGAATCCTAGTATGAACGTCAAGGATTGGAAGTACACCATGAAATCCTGCCTTAGGAGTTAGGTCGTAAGATTTTCATGAGTTCATACTAGAAATAATTAAAAGGGTAGGGCATCACGGTGCACAAAGCATCCCAGTGCAGCGAGGGTAGGCAAACCTTACCCTGCATTTTTGCAAGATGCTGCTTTCAGGACTCGTACTCATGACCTCAAGGTCACATGGCAACACTTTAACCATTGCGCCAAGGCTCTCCTTCATACTAGAAATAATTAAGATTAAAAAGACATTCTGGATTTTCAGCTGGAGGCTGAATGGGATCAGAAGTGAGAAAATCACCCATTTGATCAAGTATGCTACTAAAATCACTCATTTGATCAAGTATGCTTACTAAAATCAGTTTATGGGAGACCGAATGGGATCAGTAGTAGGTGACAAAATCACCCGTTTGATCAAGTATGCTACTAAAATCGATCTAGACACATGTTATTATTGTGTAAATATAGAATTTCATTTCAAATCTTGAATTTTCCGGCTCTGTTTGGCGTGTTGTACTTGCTCCGGCGAGTTTGGGCAAAAATGCCACCGTCATAAAATGTATGTTTGGCATGATAACAGTTATGACCACGAATGACTGGTTTTGAACCTGACCATCACCGAGAAAAGAAAACTGGTTTTGAACATAAAAGTGGATGAAGTTCCTTAGGTGAGGTCAGGTTCACGAATGACGGTTCATAACCACCGTGCTCACGATCACCACCACTGCGCCAAACGGAGCCTTAATGTTGAATAGAAATTAGTATGTGCACCAAGATTTGAGATTAAGCCATAGCACATATGCTATACTTTCAAAATTTGAGCTACCATATTTTTGTCAAAAGTTTTGGCCTACTACATCAAGGATTGGGAGAAATCCATGAAATCTCAGATTTTTTGCGAGTTTTCAATCTTTTAAGGACCTGATTATAAACTCTCGATATCTAAATATCTAATTATAAAGCACCGAAGACTTCCACGCATACAAATAAGAACATTGAAATTGGTTAGGGATGATACAATAACACATGAAAATTTCCACAAGAAGAGGAGGATGTTAGGATGCACCTTAATTATCCAGTGTGCGGAATTTAAGAATCTAGCAACACCCAGTGCAAAGACATAATGGGCTGTAAAAGGCTCGACCATCTGCAAAAAGTAGCCGTTATGCACAAAATTCTTTATTATCAAAATCTCAAATGAACAAAAATGGCCTAAAGAGAATCACACCTTTGCATTTTGCATCAATCGGAGTTGAGGAAGCACGGAGAGGGATTCCAGATAGACAGAGAAGGCCCAAAGGAATCTGGTATAATGCTTGTACATGAATGGATGAATGAATATCGCAAGCACGATGGATGGGATCAGCTGAAAGGAAACCCATGGAGTATGTGAAATAATATGAATACAGGCTGGATGATTCAAAAAGCTTAAGGGCTTCTAAAGTTAAACAAACAGAAAGAGTTTCTAAGTCCAAATCATTGAATTCAATACAGTAGTTTTGTCTCCTGATTTCTCTTTCTTTCTTGCAATGTAAGATAAACAATATTATTCAGTGACAGTTGTTGAGAATATGTAAAGAATGACTGCACCACTAAAAAAGTTTTTAAAAAATTTACATCTTGGAATCCATTTAAGAGTATAGGGGGTCATATATATATATATATATATATATATATATATATATATATATATATATATATATATACAGAGAGAGAGAGAGAGAGAGAGTCTAATGTGAGACTAAACCTAATACTCTTGTGTGCTTTAACTTCTCATATGGGAGCTCTTCATGTTGCCATCACCGCCTCTCGAACAGAGGTATTTTTTTCATATCACTGAGATCACAATAAACCATGTAGCACTACGTGAGCGACCCACTCTAAAAATTGCTAAGCCATGGTCGAAGGCCGCAATGACCCATAGGAGTCACTCAATTTGAGTAAAACAATCGACTTTGATATCACTTGTTGGCGAGTGCATTGCTCCGGTGTGCAGAGTACTCGAATCAAATCTAAATTTAAATCAATATAAGAGAAGATCAAATTTAAATTAGTAAATTTTAGTCTAACATTAAATTAGTTAAATCTAGTTCTTGGACGCAAGTAGAAGAAAAAATCAAATCAAAATTTTGTTGATCAAAAGTAGTCCACATATCCAAATTTGTTTCTAATAATTAACTGGTTTGTGATTTATTAAACATAATCTCTACAAATAGGAAGCCCAATGAGGGGGCTTTAGACAACACAAAAATCCGAGGCTTTTTTAAATAAGCACAGTTTCCTGAATGGTCATATGATTAACCATTGTGTGTGCTCAACAACAATGTTGTTGAAGAAAAGGACAGGCAGTGGCCATGATTGTGCAGAGGACCAACATTGCAATGTGCGCTGTGCAGTAGAGCACAAGCACGGCGGAGGAATCAAAAGTCACACGAACGCAATAGTGCAGAGCGTGAGGGGTCGAGATATAGAGGAGTTGGAAGGAGTGGGAAGGAGCGAGGTCTGCGTACAAAATTACTCTAGCAAGTGGGAGCTACTAAGGAACATATGGCATCGCAATTTAATCTACAAAAATTAAAGATTAAGTATGGGCATGGTGAGTCGGTGACAAAGTAAAGTCATGGCAACTGACTCTAAAACATTTATAACTGGTTGAATAAGGTGCAACAATGACTCAAACAACTCCATTGATAAGTGAAAAGAGGTTCAGCACAAAATAACTCTCTTAAGACAACAACATTGATAATCATTATACAAGACGGACATTGTTGAGAAGTGACGAATATTTGTCAATTAAAATCTAAATATAGATCGTGATAAGAGAAGTTCAAATTTAAATTGATTTAAATTTTGACCTACAATTTAATTAGTTGAATTAGATTTAGGCCAATAAATCATGTCAAAGTTCGTCATACAAAAGTAGATCCACATAGCACAATTTTATTCCCAATTGTGTTTAAATTAGTTGGAAGTTTAATGGGACATGCATTTGAAAATAAGATATCCGATGAAAAAGTTTTCTGCAGCACAAAAAACCCCAATAAACTTTTGGTTCAATATAATTTTCAAAGCAACGGATCATGCTAACAACATCGAGTGGCAGGCACAGCACGTCGTGCAAGCACGATGCACGGGAGTACAGTGTAGAAAAAGCACACGCACATGCTGTTGGTGATGTGTGTCGATCTCATAGCGAGATTGGAGTTGTATTGTTCACACCAAAGTAATGCAGGCAAGCCGGGGTGGATCGCAAATGCACATCTCATATGATTGTGGTGGCCAGATCATACAAGGCAGGAATGCAACACAAGGTGGAAGCAGCTCTTTGGGGCAAGCAGGGGAGCATCAACAGTTGGCACGAGCAATACATGTAGGAGCACTGCAGTTGTGCAATGCAGATAGGTCCACGAACTTGTAGAAACCAGAATGCAGAGTTAAATGTGCATGCAACGTGGAGTCATATCAGAGAATTCCAACACACAACGTCGCACGCATACATGGACAACGAGAGTTGCAGGAGAATGGGGCATCTAGTAGGAATGTTTTTGTGTTGTTCATTTGATCTGGGATACATTGGGCATATGAAACTGTGGTAAGGTTGAGAGGTTTAGGCTGATTGAAAGTGTGATTTGTTTGGTGATGGAATTGGCCTTAGGCGTTTTGAGCAAAAGTGGTGAGAAAAAGCCTGAGGGAGTATGAAAGAGAGGGAATTCAAGTGGCTTTTGGTGAATATTTGAGCAAATATTGTAATTTAACATTCATATATACAAATTGAAAGATTTCTTCTTGTTATCAATTTCATGATTGCACACCACATCTTCCCAAAAATACAGAGGCAAAAAGGGCACCAAAGTAATGATACACTAATATTTAAATCAACTTTCAATCAAAATTTGAAGTTTATAGAAATACACATAATTGGCATTAACCATATATTTCGAACCTCTCTGATGTGGGAATACAATCAATACTCTTGCATGCCTGGATTTCATGGTTCTCTGTAATCAATATAAGAGGTGAAGGCCTAGGTCATTTGACCGTTCATCCACAGTTATAAGTACAAAGTCTTGCAACTAAAATTTTTAACATGGAGTTTCATGAAAGGGAGTATGACCATGCTATCCACGGAGGTGTGTTATTCATGTGGCCAAAGGAAAGGGAGTAAAGTACACCCTCAGAAACAAACTTCACAAGAGAAACAAATAGTTGACATGCATCTAAGATAATGAGAACTTGGTGTTAGTATAAAACAACATAGTTAGAATGTATCTAAAGAACTTTATCACCACAAAGACTGAGATATTTACATCAATCATATGGTACTATTCCTATAAAAACCAAATAAAAGACCACATAAAAAATTATAAAAACTTATGCAAACATACGCCTTTACCAGATAGTATCTAGGAATATTGTCGAGTTCCTTAGTGTAGCTCGAATTCAACTTGAACCTCATCATGTATATAACCCAAAGCGTTGAGAGTAACGTCAGCAGATCAAGGACGGTGTGAATGTCCTTTTCGATGACAATGCTACAATAAAACCGCACGGCCAAGAATATTGCCGTGAGCTCTTGAAACTTCAGTGAAAGCCCTACAAGAAACAAAGATTACAAGAAATATAGATTTCACAAAACAATTCACGGAAATTGAGGTTTGATAACCGAAGTTATGGAGATGAGAGAAGAGTAGTCCATTATGAGTGAAGATCATATTCAATAGAAGAAATTGAATTATAAGAAAATTAATAATAGAAATCACCTAAAATTAAAAGAGAGAAATCACAGTCAGTTGCTCATTGCATGCCCTCCTAAGCTAAAAAGCAACTTGAACTTCAGTGTTAATGCAGGTGAAGATGATCTGCAATGAGATATTTCTAATATCTCATCACATTTATTCAGAAAAATCATGGCTCTTAAGGTTTCATCCGCTGATGTGGAAATGGTTGAGCCCCGTTTCCCGTAATGGGCTTTGAAGGGGTCGAACCCAATTTATAGAACTTTCGGGCAACAAATAGCCGGAATTCCCTCTCCTCCCACCAGCGAAGTGGGGAGTTATGGGTGTAACAACCATGCATGCGATCCATTCACGTGATCTGCGCAGTAATCACCGCGTGTGGGATCCCAACCGCCGCGTGGATTCCTGTGCGTGGACCGCTCCCTCGGCCGCCTGGTGGCCTCGCAAGGGCCGGCCGCACCTCGTCCTCCCGGCACACAGGCAGCCTCCGCCTCGACCGCCCCCAGAAGGGACGACCGCCCCTTGGCCGCTCGGCCGCAGGCGGCCGCCAGCCGGCCCCACAAGGACCGGCCGGCCCTAGGTTGCCTGGCGCACGGGCGACATCAGCCTCGGCAGGCCCCTCAAGGGGCGGCTATCCGGTGCGTCGCCCCTAGGCCGCCCGGCCCACGGGCGGTGGCCTCGGCCTCGATCGGCCACGCAAGGGGCAGCCGTCCTTAGGCCGCCCGGCGCACAAGCGGCCTCGGTCGGCCCCGTAAGGGCCGGGCCCCATAGGCCGCCCAGTGCACCGGTGGCCTCGGCTGGCCCCACAAGGGCCGACCTCCCCTAGGACACCCGGCGCACTGGCGGCCTCGGCCGGCCCGCAAGGGCCATACGCCCTTAGGTTGCCCGATGCACAGGCAGCCTCTGACGTGGCAAGCCCCGTAAGGGCCGGCCACCGCTTGGCCGCTCGAACCAAGGGCGGCCTCAGCCGGCCCCGCCAAGGCCGGCCGTCGGGCCGCCCGTTTTCCCGGGCGGGCCTTTTCTCAACCGGGGGGTAGGGTTGTCATTTCTCTAAATATGACGATCCGCGTGCTCAAATCTAGCCGTTCCTATTTGTCCGTCTGGTAGTTACCGGGCAAAATTATCGGACAACCCTTTCAAAAACTTATAAATAGCCCTCTTCTCCTCTTCATTTGCGTCCTATTTTGGACTCTGGATTCTTTCTCTTCTTCCTACTTCTCTCTCTACAATCTTTTTTCTCTCTGCAGGATCTCGACCAGAGTTCGCCTAGACGGGACCGAAGTCGCCCCCGAACTCTGTCAAGCACTTGGAGGGTGGCGGGCACTTTAACGGTTGCTCACTGTCTTCGGTCGTTCAGGTAGCATCAAAGCGGGTGACAAGCCTTCTCTGGGACAGCAGATCAAGCCCGTCGACACGCCCAAGTTCACAAGCTCCACTTCGCACGGAGAAGCAACTCCATTGGCAAAAGTGTGGAGCCTGGTTGCGTTCTGAGTTTTCTCTCTCTCATCTCATCAAGTGTAACGAGAAGCGGTCTGTCACCCTCGGCTTCTTCCAAAAGCTTTGTAACAAACTCAGTCTAGTGGAAGTTAGGTCTACATTGAATCGACCGCGTGATTTTTCACCCCGGTTGTGGGTTTTTCACGTAAAAAAGACTCTCACTCACTGCTCTGTAAAATCCTGACTGCTTGCGCGCTCAACCGCTCTGCGGGCTAAGACGGTTCCACAGGCCCAGACTCCCAAGAGCCTCGAGTAAACTGCAACAGGCTTTGTGCCCACTTATTACGTTGTCTTTATGTGGGGTGTGGTATTTTTATTATGTGCCCTCTTTTATCGTATCTTAATCCAAGTGTCCTAGATTTTCATTTACGCCCATGTATCTTCTATTTAAAGGACCCCCTCAATCTTGTAAAGGCATCCAAGAAATATTCTATTCCCCTTGTCATTTTATTATGACATATTAGCAGCTCTCTAAACCCGAGCTTGCCACGGTTAAGCAGACTTCGTTCTTACTCCACAGTACCCTCTGCCGCTGCTATGATCTCCGTCTCCGGCGACCACACTAGCAATTAAGAACATAGCATATCCTCAAAAAACTCAACGAAAATCATACTAAGAAGGCGAATAATAGCGCGATTGTTGATCTCCCATGATTTTTTTTCCATTTTTTCCCTCTCCAAAAGAACTTGAATTATAAAATCACCAAAATTGTTTGCAAAGCTTAAGTCGTCCTCAAAAAATCTGAGTAGAATTTCTATCACACAGATGGCCTATCAATTATACCTACAAGAACAGAATTCAATAAATAAGTAATTCAACCGGACAAACCCTCGAGCCCCTTTCCAGATGAATCAAAATTTCACCGTCACCACAAATAACTGTCGTCCACCCTTGAAATCAAACAGAAGAAATCGAAATCAAAGTTAAGGAAAGAAGGGGGTGATCGATCACCGGAACAAGTCTTCTTGCTGCTGAGCTTGTAGATGAGGACGAAGATTCCGGCGGCGTGAACGGCTTCGGAGGCAACGAAGAAGTGGTTATGGTCATGGATTAGTGCCCAGAGTGCCCCTAGGGCCAAAATTGCCGTTAATGCCCCGATCGCCGCTTTGGCCTTCACCGATTGCCCCCGTACCCAGGCGTACACTGCCCCCGCCGGCCCCCTCGCTCCCCTTCGCCGCCCCATTTTCGAAACCAGCTGAAAGCTCCCAGCGGCAGATGTAGACAGCGAAAGAGAGAGAGAGAGAAAACGAGAGAGAGAGAGAGAGTAACGCCGCGTCGCCGGCAGGTCAATAGAGGAAGTAGAAGAAAGTGGGAGGCGGCGGATGGTTTCTATGCGAGCAAGCCAACTAGCAGATTACAAAACATATAAATTATATATATATATATAATATATAATAATGAAAGAGGCATAAAAAACGGGTACGACCGTACGAGAGCTATTAAATATATATAATATATATAATAATGAATGAGACATAAAAAAACGTAAAATATATAAATGAACTTAGCATGATGGGCGCGAATATTTGTTTCCAAAATTAGTTATAGCCACTCATTTATTTATATTTGAGATTTTTTTTAGGAGCAGATATTAGCATACTATTTCGGGCAATACAAAAAAATTGAGTTTTTTTTTTAAATTTTAGAATTCTTATTAGTAAGTGTTGCACAAAAATTATTCATTATTCTTCTCCTGCTTCTGTCTGCTCTTCAAACCGTGATTCCGTCAGCGACCTTTCCATCTCTCTTTTTGCCCGGCCTGAAGGGCTCCAAATCCAGCAAGTACTCCTCCATTTCTCGAGATGCGTTCTTTATCCCGATGTGTTGTCCTTCATTATCTGATGATTATCTTTTTCACATTCGGCAATCTCTTTTTCTCTTGGCGGCGGTGCTCTTCTATTTTGTGATTTTCAAGCGTCCATTCTTCCTCCAGGCGATGGTGATTTACTCCTTTTTTTTCAATTTTTGAGTATGGAAAGTTTTCGTGCTTGCAAATAATTAAATTTAAAAAGAGCGTTGTTAAGTGCACCACATTTTTCGCTATGTGCACTACAAAATCATTAAATTTTTGTTCCAAACTTCTTACTAAATTTATAACTAGGGGCACGCCAGTTTTGCGCACAGCAGATTCCTCTCTCAAACCCTATCATCCACGTTTCTGCCCCGACATTTCCGCCAGCCCCGACGCCGGCCGCCAGCCCCGACGCCGGCCGCCAGCCCCGACGCCGCCCGCATGTACGACGATCGACGCCTTCCACTTTCTCGACACCCTCTGTCGCTGCTTCCGCCTGGGTGTGCCCCTCCGCTGGGCGCCATTGCTTCCGCCTGGGCCTACCCCTCCACCGCTTCTCCGCCCGATTCAACGCTTGTCTTCACCGCTTCCCTCTGATCATGCCCCTCTGCCGCTTCGCCGCTGGTTATTCCGCTGCTTCAACGCTCGCCGCCGGTTATTCCGTTTCTTCCGCAGCCTCGGCCCACCAACATTAGGTTTGTCCCTTCAACCCTAGGACAATGCGCTGTTTGTCATTTTTTCTTAGTTCTAAGTTCTCCAAAACTGATATTGTGTTTCCATTAATTATGCGTTTGCTTCTTATAATACTCAGGAGTTGTTGGTTTATAATGCTTGTAAACTGATGTTGGAGAAGGATTTGGTTGAGGTTATAGTCAAATATTACGAAACTTGGGTAACCTTGTGCAATTAATATAGAGCTTAGGCCTCTCCTCCTATAGTTAATTCATTTTTTGGGTTGGATGCTCCAGTTCCCACTTCCAACTTGATATCATATAATCTCACGTTGAGAAATTGATATAATTATCTACACTTCATATACATTTTAGGACTCTCAACCTATTATAACCAATTGGTTTTTGATTGGATGCTTAGAATCTAAATAGGTTATCAATGCGATCATATTGAAAATAGTCTCAGATTGAGAAATTGTTATAACTTTCTGCATTTAATATAAATTTTAGGACTCTCAAGTCTCAACCTATAACAAATTAGTTTTTGATTGGATGCTTGGAATCTATAAATAGTATGTCACTACATATAAGATCAGTGATAGATATTCTCTATTGTTGTACCGAACAAGACGAGATACAATATGTCAAGGTATGTTCGATATCTAACTCATGAGAAAAGGCTTCCCCTAAAAGCTGCTAATGTTCTTATAATTATGCGTTTTTGATATTATTATACTTTTGTATCATTTATATTGTTTGTCCATGCTAAAATATGTATTTGTACAAATTGGAATAACTTTTACAGTATGGAGGGAGATACTGCTATGGTAATTAGTAATTGTGTTGATAGAAAAGTTGAAATTGAAGTTGATTCTCATTTTGAGACAGATCAAGTTTTTGAGAGCAAAGAAACCTTAATTTAGTGGGTTCGAAATGTTGGCCGTAATTTGGGTTTCGTTGTCACCATCAGCTGCTCCAATAAGGTTGCGGGAAGGTTGATACCTCGTGTGATTTTTGGTTGTGATAGAGGAGATCATTATCGAGTCAATCAACACAATAAGGGTCGAGAAAAAAAAGGACTGTGTAAATCTTCTACTAAAAGATGTGGTTGTCCTTTTTCAGTTAAAGGCCAAAAAACTGCTAATGTTGATGAGTGGAAGGTAACTGTACTATGTAGAAACATAACCACGAGCATGTTCATTTGAAAGCTCATGTGTATGCTGGTCGACTGCTTGAGGAAGAGGTAAAAATAGTCGAAAACATGCATTCATCAGGAGTGAAGCCGCGCAAAATTTTAGCATCTGTGAATAAAAATAGTAGTAGTAATACAACTACTATAAGAACTATTTATAATGAGAGAGTGCGGTTACAAAAAAAACAACGGATGGTTGTACCCCGATACAATTTTTATACAAGTGCATTGATTTGGAGGGCTATGTCAGTTATAATAAAGTTTAGAAAAGTACCAAAAGGTTGCAAAGTCTATTCTTTGCTCACCCAGTTAGTATCAAACTCAGTAATATGTTATCAACCGTGTTTCAGTTGGATTGCACTTATAAAACTAACAGGTACCGCATGCCATTGCTATGCATTGTTGGAGTAACATCCACCTTTCAGTCTTTTTTTCTTGTTTCACATTTCTTTTGGATGAAACTGAAGGCAGTTATAGTTGGGCCTTGAAATGTTTCAAATCAATATTTGAACCAAATTGTGAACTTGTTGTGTTGATAACTGATATAGAATGTGCGTTAATGAATGCAATTAAAGCCGTATTTCCAAATTCTAAGAATATTTTGTGTCAAGTGCACATAAATAAAATATATTGGTCAATTATAAGAAGTTTTTCAGCAAAGGAAAAGAATTTGAGCGGTTTATGTATGCATGGCAGGGGTTGATTGATTCATCAACCGAGAATGAATTCAATACTACATACAATATATTTGTAGGTGAATTCTCCTCGGAATATTCTGCTGCAGTGGGTTATGCAACTACATCATGGCTTGAGCCGTACAAGGAGTTTTTTGTTTCTACATGGATCGATAAGTACATGCACTTTGGTAGCTCCAACACAAATCGAGTCGAAAGTGGGCATAGCCAGTTGAAAAGATTTCTTGAAGTGAGTATCGGGAACTTGAATACCATTTGGAAAACTTTTGATCAAATGATCAACATGCAACATACCGACATAAAAATATCTTTTGGGAAAAGTTGTATACAGGTAAGCCAAGAATATAGTGAATTTTTGTACGCAGATATACTAGGCATGTATCTTTAAAAGCATTGGAGTTCATTAGAGAAGAAAAAAAATTGGCGGAGAAGCGCATACAACCTCAAGATTGTACCCATAAGAGGAGGTTTACTATGGGTTTACCATGTTCGCATGAGCTTTTGTCATACATAGCCCAAGCTAAACCCTTACCTTTATGGTGTGTAAATAGGCATTGAAAGCAACTAACATTACAAGAAATTATGAAAGGAGGTAACGAGGATATTGATATTAGCAATGAAATCGAGGTCATTGTTCAAAACTTTAGTACCTCAAGTAAAGAACAAAAGAAAGAGGTTAAAAGGAAGCTACGAGAGATGGTTGAGCCATCATGTACTCAAACGGTTGAGCCTAAGGTACCTACGCGGATAAGAAAAAGGCCTAAAGGTAGCATAAAAAGTTCAAAGATGATTACAAATCAACTAGACGAGATCCATCAAATTTCGAGTACATTCTCTCCATGGAAGACCAACAAAATGAGGCAAAAAAGTTAAAATCAAGAATCAAGTTGAATGCTAGAAAAAGAACATACTATCAATTTAGAACTCCCTCTGTGAGTTCTGAGTTGGGTTATGAAATACGTCAACATTTACCGATCTTGTTCTCCGAACATATTACAAATGTCATAGTTGTGCTTGGGGATGGACATTGTGGATTTCGAGTTGTTGGTGAAGCATTAGGTAAGGGTCCAGATTGTGTACAAGTGAGAAAAGATCTTTATACGGAACTTGAGAATTACAAAATTTTGTATGATGAGATGTTTGATGACATTAGACAAACAGAATTACTACAAAGTCTTGATTGCAAGGTGACGCCAACACCGGTTGAGAAGTGGATGACATTACCCGATATGGGTCTCGTAATAGCATCTTGCTACAATGTGGCTGTAGTGGAGCTCTCAATTGATCGGTGCTTTACATTTCTTGCATTGCATTCTGTGCCACCACCAATACCCAAATTAATTTGTGTTGGGTTTATAAATGGAAATCAATTCATCCTAGTAGGCCTTAGTGACAATTGTCCATTGTCACTGATATTCTCGCCATGGAGTAGATTTCACGAGCAAAATGTAGACACATGGGCATCTCTATATATGTCAAGGATTATACTTCCACAGACAAGCATGATGGGTAATTCGGTTATTGGGTTGGAAGATATGTGATAAAGGTTAGCGATCTTTATTTTTTTTTTGCATTCTCGTTGTATGTCTCACATATGTGCCAATATATTGTCTTATCGTATTTTTTGCAGGCATATGCACACCGAAAAAATCATATGGGAGATTTCTCAGGCATAATAGTCATTTTGGAGCACTCTCGTTCTCAGGCATAATAGTCATTTTGGAGCACTCTCGCATAAAGGTATGCATTCATTAATTGTAATAAAATTCATTACTTAATTTCATTCATTAATTGTTTATTTTTCTGCTTAAATTTGTAGGAATATGAAGAAAAAAAAGGTTCAATGAAAGAAATCTTCTGACAAAAAAGCGGAAATCTAATTACTTTATTTTTGGTTGTCCCATTTTGATGAAAGCATATTTTTGTTATTCCATGATATTTTTTGGTTGTTGGTTTTTCAAATTTGAATGTAATCTATGGTATGTCATATTTATCTTTTATTTTTATGAAAAAAGATTGTAGTTCAATGATATATCAAGTTAATCTTTTTGTTTGCTATTAACAAAAATGCGGTGCACATAACAAATATGTGTGCACCTATCATAGTGCGGTGCTCTTAACAAAAAGTGCACATAGCGAAAACTGTGGTGCACTTAACAATGCTCTTTAAAAAACAATACTTGTGAATAATCAAAACTACTAATAGTTGAAACTGCGATAATAATATCAGCGACTTATTTTTTTAACGGTTACTATTAGCAATTTTAGCATTTAGCATTGTATATATATATATATATATATATATATATATATATATATATATATATATATATATATATATATATATTAAGCAAACTTGTAATCCGAAATAAATTTGTTGAAATTAAAAAAATTAAAATATCTTAAATTAGAGCTCTGCAAATTCATCCATATCAAACTAGGGCTCCGTTTGGCACGGTGGCGGCGGTCATGAACGCATGGGTTATGATTGCTCAAATCGACATTGAAGATGTAGCCTGTCGCTCTCGCCGGCGTCAAAGATGAGGGGTGGAGTCACAGCACTGGTTTCACCAAATTTGGGAAGGGAATGCCGGCGTTGTCCAAGGTGAAGGAGAAAAAACCTGATGTTTGGACCCTAGGGGATAGGACCGGCATTTTTGCTCTCTTTGGACCCGAGAGGAAGAAGAAAATCGGATTCGGAAGATGTAAAGTGCACTCGCCGCACTTTACCGTAAAGTGCGGGCATCCAACGGCCCGCATTTGATGCCCGCACACATCTCAAAGTAAGCTGAGGTGCACTCGTTTTAAGATGTGTGTGAGCATCCACGCAGGCCGTTGGATACCCGCACTTAACGTAAAGTGCAGGGGTGCATTTTTGCTTTTTGTGCCCTTTCTAGAACTTTTCTCCAAGAACTAAAAATAGGTAGCAAGGTATAAAAAGAAGGGCAGGCTATGAAAACAGAGAGCAGGCTGTGAAAAGAATAAATGTTCTCGGTGGTTTTCCAAAAAAAAATTAGGGTCTTTTTGCGAAAACTAAGAATATGAGTTTTGAACTTTTGGATGTTCCTTGTCATCTTGTTATGACAATTAATTATCATTTTGTTCTTAACTAAGGTTGCTTCTCTGAGTTTGGGCAAACTCCACCACTCTAAAGTGTATGTTTTGTGTGACAACGATTATGACCAAACATAAAATGTACCTAGTTCCTTAGGTAGGGTTGGGCTTACATGAACGGACGGTTCATAACTATAACGTTTATGACTGTTACCAATATGTCAAACAGAGCCTAATTAGTTGTCTTACGCAGTGCCTAAGTTGGATTAAAATCCTAGTTCTGTCACTGCGTTAAATCATCGTTCGTTAAGGATCGCCTAAAAAACATCATCCGTTTGAACATAAAAGTGGATGAAATTTCTTAGGTAGTGTTAATGAATGACAATTTAATCATGACCGCGGCAACCATGCCATCATACATAATCTTCTCCCCAATGTTTGGATCTATGAGCAAAAAACAAAATTCTAAAGCTCTAATATTTCTAAAAATTTGAAACATGCAAAAAAAATATTGAAACAAGCAATCCCTTCACAAAAATTTGAAACTTGCATGAAAGTTGTTGCGGGTCGCTCAGTCTTTTCTCGGTCAGGAGAATCGGATCGCCTTATCTCGGAATCGAACCGGACACACAAACAGTAAAAATAAACTGTAGTAAATGACAAGAAGTTTTTTTGACGTGAAAAACTCGGAAATGGTGAAAAATCACGAGGTCAGATCTTGTGATTAATTCACCGGAGTGCGTTTTTTTTCGCCCGGACGCTGGTTTTTTTCGCCTGAAGGTATTTTCTTTGCTTTCGTGCGAAAATATCACATGTGTGAAAATATTGCGTCCGGGCTAAAAATTTGTGCCCTGACGGAGAGTTCGCGCCCAGACTGAAAATGCGCACCTGGGTGAAAAATTCGTGCACGGGCAAAAAATTCGCGCCCGGGCGAAAAAACCGCACCCTGGCGAAATATTCCCGCCCAGGCTTCAAATTCGCGCTCGACCGACAAATTCACGCCCGGACGAAAAAATCGCGGTCGGGCGAAAAAATCGGAGAAAATTTGCCTCCGTGTGATAAATTCGCGCACGAGCGAAAAATTCTCACACTTGCGAAAAAACGCGTCCAAACGAACTGACTTTTATGAACGAATAAAACTTTAGATAAACATTTATGAACAAACTATCAAAAAATTTTATTGTTTATTCATTGTTGCTTTTATAAAATCTAAATGCAAACATCAAATTTTAATTAACAGTTTATTCATCATCATAAATTATCCCAAATAAAACTTATATCGTGATCCAATTGCATTTCGGCATGAGTTAAGGTGAAATATAAAATGAGAAATATTTAACTTTTCTCAAATATTTGAGATGAATGAGATGCAAAGCAATTTCCAATTACCATGTCTCCAAACAAATCCGGATCCTCTTCATTTCAAACGAAACGAAGAGAATGCATTTCATCATGTAATGTAATGGATAAGAGAAACTTCAAAGTTCATATTTAGTAGTGAAGATTTTTTTGATTAAAAAAATCTAAAAAAGATGGAAAATGATAAACCTGTGGGAACAAAAAAATTTTAATCTTGACAGTGAAATGGATCATCATCATTTCATTTGAAGTGGAGAGGATCCTGATTAGACAACCCCTCCATCAATCAGTCAAGACGGGATTCCACGTGTCACTGTGGGGCCGAGCAGGTTAAGACAGGTGGGCGTTTCTCAGTGGAGGAGGCAGGAGGGGATGAGCTAAGAAAGTCCTCGTATCGTTGGATGGGATTGGTTGATGGTCAGCCACCCACAGGGGCGGATCCAAGGGGGGGCCCATGGGGGCCTGGACCCCCCCCCCCCCCCCCCAAATTTTTAAAACAAGTTTATGTATATAAGTGTTGGGGGCATTTTAGTCTTGCTACAAGCTCATGTCAAAAATCCTCATTAAAAGCCTCATTAAAACATGATGTAGGCTTGACTTTTTTACACAACACTCCCATCCGGCCACCTCATCTATCCCGCTCTCACATGCATTTTCATCATTTTAGCAAATCCTTTCTTTTATCCAGCAGGTTATTCAGGCATCCAGCGTGACAGCATTTATCAACAGGTTATAATCCAGTGACTAAGGCATTGTTGTCTTCTCCAGCAGGTTTTCCAGCGCAAAATCATGTCTTTGTCCTGCGTTTATACGATATCTCCTCTCTTTTCCCCTCAACTCCTCCCGCCAGCAGGCTCTTCTCAGCTCCTCGACTGCCACCCAGCCGAAAGCGCATTTCTTCCCCTTCGACGCAAGCACTGTCCAGCAAGTTTTCTCCCCATTCCGTCGTCTTCTCCCCGATCCGTCCTCTTCTCCAGACTCTAGTTCTCCCCTCAACTCCTCTCGCGGTCCCGCCAACATATATCCAGAAGGCGGGCCTCAGTCCTCGGCTCCTCGCCAGCATATATCCAGTAGGCAGCAGGCAGGGGATCTCCTACTCTCTGCCCGCCTAAGTCAGCTGCAAACCGTGCTTCTGGTAAGCCCATTCCTTCTTCAGTTCTTCTTGCAAAGCTCGCCTAGATGCTGTTTTCTTTAGTTCAGTTTTACCTCTTTTTTCTTTAGCTCGTTACTGCTTCAACTGTATGCTAAAACTATTTTTGAGTTCAGTTTTTAAGTTCAGTTTTTCTTTAGATCATTACTGATCCAACTGATTACTGTGATGTATGCTAAATTGTATGCTAAGAGTCTTGCTACATGATTGCACTCTTGCTGCAAGTCAATAAATTGTGTCAAAGTAATCTTCTTTCAAACTCTGCGTCATTTAGCTCTGCGGCTCAGCCTCCTCTCCATTGGGCTTTGGAATCACCAGCAGAGGCAACCGAGATCTGTAGAGTGTAGACAAAAGCAGTGTATCAAAAATTATCAAATGTAGAAATGCATAATGTCATTTACATTGTTAAATTTGGTGAATGAAAATGACCAAATCTATAGATTGATCATTCATGTACACTGAATATCAAGAAAATCTAATAAATCACCAAATGCTTAAATGCAAATCAATAACCGAGATCATGGTTTTACCCATGAATATTTAGCTGAATAACTGCTGTGAAATTCATTAGTAGGTGAAATCGCAACAATTTCTTCTTTTGCTGAATATACAATTTCTTTTGTTTGTGTCCGGCAGCCGGCAACATCGTAAAGTGGATAACTTAACCATTCAAAAACACTCAATAAACGAGATCATGGTTATATTTTGTCGATTTAAATTTTTTTAAAAAATTTATTTGTCTTCGCTTGGTGACTGGGCCCCCCTAACTAAAATTCCTGCATCCACCCCTGGCCACCCACCAAATCTGCCAACGACATTATAAATTATTATAGAAACACGAATCTCAAAGCACGATAGACTGTTTTAAATTTTAATTAGATGTTTTACAAATGTCAAACAACTTAATACTCTTCTGCCATTCATTTTTTTCATAAAAATTTACCACAACAACACTCAAGCATTTATCTTATTATATAGTGAGGTCGGCTATATGTATCTTTTGTCGTCATTGCGTCCTATCTTTTCTCATAATCACACTAATGACTAAGGCTCCCTTTGGTGGGACTTATTTTCACCGGTCAAACAGTTATGACCGCATGAATTGGGCCCGCTTGACAGATGAAAATAAGTCCCTCCAAACAGTATCTAATTAGTACAACATGTCTTTTCTTACAATTTCAAAAAAAAATATGTTGTCTTTAACAATGTGGTAGGACCTGGTCAAAAAAATTTGACTAGTATATATATTTTGAAGAAAAGAAATTAGTATATATTTTTTGGTCATTGTTGTGGACAGGCCAATTCTAACTTAGGACAAACAAATGTTAACCACGTGCCAAAATAAAAAATTATAGAGATTTGTGAACCAGTAAAGTTTGGTGTGCTCATAGCTGTTCTTGCCTTATCTTTACAGTGCAGTCTCCCCATACTCTTTTTGAGTCTGCCTTTAACAATTAGGATATGTTTTAGTTTAATTTGAATGTAGTTGGAATGGATTTAATCACACCACCTCAAAATGGTAGTGAAATCTGTGTCTTGTGCTGATTTTTAAGTGGTATATATTATGCATCAATCATTCAGTTAGAGAGTTGTTAAACACAACGTAGTTTTGATTAGACGCACTGCACTGTTAAAAGACGCTCATATTTATTACTTGCACTACAATTCTGTTAAATGCACCGCATATCAATTTTAAATTTACCTTTGATTTATTGATAAAAATATCCACCAGCCAAGTCTCTGAAGAGAAAAGAATTATACAGATGGAGCTAGAGGAAGATAAAATCAAAAAGGCATTAGAGGTGACGTCAGAGTTCTACAACTACAGAAATTCTACCTAGCAGGCATTAGAAATATGATCCTGATATCATAAATAGGCATAGTAAAATCTTAAGAAATCAAGCAACAAATCCAGTATAGAGGTGACAGTGAAAAATAAAAATGACGAAATTTATGCCATTCAAAGGTTACATGAACATAAAATATTTGACGCAGACTTGACATTAAGCTCGAGGTCTGAAATCAAAGATGGTTGATCGATCTATAAGAGAAAATTGAATCAAAGAGCAACAAATGGGTGTCGGAAGATAGATCGAGAGGAGCAAAATTTATCAGGAATTTAAGAAATAAAAAACTCGAAAAGAAGCACTGATGGTGGGAAAGAAGCTCGTTCTTCTGCAGCAGCCACCGCTCGTCGATGGAGGTGAAACACCCTCCGTTGGAGCCGACACTACAGCAGTGGATGGCTCCATCCGTGTTGGTGCCTTTAGAAGTCCAACAACATAAATTATGAGAAACTGCAGCACGAATTAGGCTCCGTTTGGGGGGACTTATTTTCACCGGTCTAGCAGTTACGACTTCATGAACCAGACCTTAATTATGATTTGGTTCATGCGATTGTAACTGTTTGACCAGTGAAAATAAATCCCCGTCCCCCCTCCATACGGAGCCGTAGTGTGATGCGACTAGTTTTTTTAGGGAGAAATTTTAAGAATAAATTGTGAAATTACGGTACGATTAGTCAAAACTACGATACCTATAACAGTCGTTGAGACAACACTATTGAACTTCAATTTTTGTTGTTAGTTATATCAAAGTTTGCCAAGGAAATAATATCGGAGCCGTCTACCCGCATTATCAATATATCCATCTTGTTAATAAATTTTGGACTGAGACCCGGCCCGCCAACCAGACCTTGACCTAGCTCGGGTCTGCAGGGTATAATTTGCATGGCTGAAAACTTAGGCAGAAATTTTAATAAATTGCCATCACATGGTTTGTAGCACTTGCATAGAAATGTTGAAAATGGTGAAGTGAGACTGCGGGCCGGGGTTAACTGTCTAACCATCAACGGTAAGCTGCTGTCGTGCGGTAGTTTAGATTTCAGAATTTCCTTATTCTGCCTATAAATAGGGATTCGTATCTCGTCATTTGTAACAGAAATGCCAGAATAGTGGTTCAGAAGTCAACTTGTGGTTAGCGATTTGCGGCAAGAAGAAGAGGTCTCTTGTTAGCCTATTTTGCACTAACTTTACCGTCGGCGGTAACTAGGTTAAGCGAGCAGAGCTACGATCTTCTTCCAAGGCGACCTCCATTAGTTTCAACAAGTGGTCTGTAGGGCAACCTCCGCAGCTAAGCGGTTAAAGAGTCGGTCAGGCGGCCACTGTTTGCTCTTCGCTCATCCTGTGTTTATTTTTTGTTCTCCGTCCAATACAACGTAAAATCATATCTCGTACTTATCTGAGTTGTAAAATTAACTCAAGCCTTGCTGTTTCTTTTCCATTATTAGCAGTTTACTGTGTTGGATGGTTGAGTGTTCCTCAAACCTCATAAAATTTTACAAGAAATTGATGTCGTGCTCGGAACACTTTGTAGGCGCATACACGATCTTTTTCAACATTTAACACCAGTTTACAGAGTCAAATTATTATTGCCAATAATTATTTGTTGAGGGCGTTAATAATAGCACACCATATTTGGTTATTCGCACATTCTTATAAATAGACAAAAATATTATAACTCACATAGAAGACTATTCTCACTGAAACACACTTATCTCCTCTAAATGAAGCCTCTAAAATTTGCAAATCCAAATGTTGCCTAAGCAAGGGAACTCCCTCTACTTCTTATGCAATATGTAGTACAATAATCCACCACCTTCTTACATCTAGAAATCTATCATTAAAAGAAGAACTAATGCTCTGTTTGCGGGGTGCTTATTTTCACCGGTCAAACGGTTAGGACTACATGAGTTCATGCGGTCATAATCGTTTGACCGGTGAAAATAAGCCCCCCCAAACGGAGCTAAGTCAAGAGATACTTTTCCTTTGAGTATTTCAAGACATTACATGCTAGCTTTCATAAAAATTTATGTCATTTACTTTACTAGAAGCCAACTCCTTGAGCCTCCAAACAAAGTCTTCCATGAAACTCCCCTGCGCCTCAACATCCATTAAAAACCCCCTCAATTTCTCAGCCTTCTCTTCAGCCTCCGGCGGCCACCTCATCGCCCGCGCCACGGCATCCCTCACGGCCTCCCGCCGGAACCCTCCGCTGTCATCCCTCGCCACCTCGACCCCCACCCCTAAATCTCCGGCGAATAGCCTGGCGTTCAAAAACTGGTCCCCTCTTTGCGGTAACATCACCACCCTGCATCCCGCCACCACCCCCTCCACCACCGAGCTCAGTCCGGCGTGGCACAAAAAGCACCCCACGCTCCTATGCCTCAGTATCAGCTGCTGCGGGGCCCACCCTTCCCTCACCAGCCCCTTGCCGGCTCCGGCGAGGGAGGCGGCGCTGACGCCGCCGTTCAGCACTGCCAAGAACGGCAGTCCGGCCAACTCCAGCCCCAACAGAAGCTCCCTGACGCCCTCCTCGCGGAGAGCCGTCTCGCTGCCGAAGGAGCAGAAGACGACGGCGCCGTCGTCGAACCGGTCTAAGAACCCGGCCCAATCTGAACCGAGTTTGCCGGCCGGTGGCTCGGGTACGACCGGGCCGGCGAGGAGCACTGATTTTCCAAGCTGGGACTCGACGTATCGGACGTAGGGCCCCTCCATCTCCATGCAGGTCTTGGCGGCGACGGCGGAGCAGCCGGTGAGGCCGGCGAGGACGCGATCGAAGACAGGCGGCGCGCCATCGGCAAAGGATTTGAAGATGTAGGCGAAGTCTTCCGCTTGGTAGGCGGGGACGCCGGCGGCGAGAGCAGTTGAGGCGGGGAAGGCTGCCGGGGGACCGGTGAGGTCGCCCTGCACGGCAATTTAAGTGATTGTCATGACCCATAATGTTCTCTATATAACCCTAAAATACAAATTAAAAGAATGTTTTGTATGATAGCGTTAAAATTAGGTGATTGTTAACGGCAAACTGTAATTGGCTACTCGTACTTCAAAATCTCTCAATTTTTCGCGTCTTTTCAAAATACGTCTTGTACATATAATTTTAGGAAAAGTGTTCAACACGAAAGTTGTAGATATCGACGAGATCTACAACTTTCGTGTTGAACACTTTTCCTGAAATTGCATGTACAATGCGTATTTCGAAAAGGTGCAAAACCTAAGCATATTTCCAAAGTACACCTTGTACATGCATTTTTAGCAAAAGTGATCAACACGAAAGTTGTAGATCTAGTCAATATCTACAACTTTCGTGTTTAACAATTTTCCTGATATTACATGTACAAGGCGTATTTCAAAAAAGCGCGAAAAATTGGGAGATTTTGAGATACGACTAGCAAAATAACGAGTTGCGGTTAACAATCACCTAAAACTATATATATATATTATTTTACAAATTTTGGTGCTTTGCATTATCAAAATATGTGATTTTTAAATTTTGCACCCATGAATCTCTAAAATTGATATTTTGCATCCTCTAATTATTAATTTTTGATACTTTGCACACATGAATCTCTAAAATTCATATTTTGCATCATCTAATTATTAATTTTTGATGTTTTGCATCTTTATGCTAAAATTTCAAAGAAATTTAGGTACAGACAACACCAAAATGCTCAATTTTGACACTATGCATCACAAATTACTGTTGCTGCTGCCCAAACACTAATACCCTTGAATGATTATTTTTGATTCAGCCTAAACCTAAAAATCTTTGTAATTTTAGTTTGGAAGTGCAAAATGTAAAAATTGATAGTTGTGGGTTCAAAGTGTCAACTTTAAAGATTCGGAATACAATATGCCAAAAGTACATATTTTATTAAAAAATACAATATATTAATGTTAAATTGGGTTTTTTAGAGTAATATTTTTTTTAATGTGCTAAAATAGTATTGAGAAAATAGTTTTTTTAATTATATTAAAAAACACTATTATGATTCAAATGAGTCACATATTAATTAACTAATAAACTTCTTAAAAATTTTGACTGATAAGACACTTTTTTAAGAAGTGACCCCCAAAAAATTGTAAAAAATGAAACTTTAAAGTAGACAGGTTTGAGACAGAAATACGAATTTAATTTATATAATCATTTTTATCTTAGTCAAGTTTATAAATCCTGTATATTTATTTAAAATTAATAAAATAAACTTAATTTTCTTTTATCTTTTAAAAAAAAAATTAATTAACAGGGACACACGTGTGATGCCTCTAAGGCGCCGCGGGCACGTGCGGGGACGGTGAGATAGGCCGTAGCGGCGGCGGAGAAGACGGAGAAAAAGACCGTCTTGAGGCCAAGGGGACCGGCGATGGACGGGATCCATGGCTGGGCGAAGTCGAAGAAGATGATGTCGGGGCGGAGGTCGGCGACGAGGTCGGCGACGCTGGGCCGCATGAGGTCGACGGCGAGCTTAAGGAGCTCGGCCGTGTGCGGAGGAATGTCGGCCGTGCTCTCGGCGCCGGAGGGAAGGCCGGGGACGGAGGGGAGCGGGAGGGAAATGATGCGGACGGAGGGGGAGGAGGGAAGCAGGGAGGAGATGCGGCCTAGATTTGCTGGAGTCGAGAGGAAGGTGACTCGGACGCCGGCGGAGGAAAGTTTGCCGGAGAGCTGGAGGAAGGGGCTGATGTGTCCGAATGCGACGAAGGGGAACATGAGTACGTGGAGGTCGCCGGCAAACGGTAGCTTCGCGGTGCTCGGCATTGCAGAAAAGATGGAGAGAGAGAGAGAGAGAGAGAGAGAGAGAGAGAGGCTTTGTTGGAAAACAGGGGAACAATGAGAAGCAATTTATGCTGGACAAGAGTAACATTTTTGGTAATTCCAGCTGATTCTGCAGTTTTTTTTAGGTATCTTTTTTTGGGAGCTCAGTTTTCAAAAAATTGAACGTATTATAAAAAAGACGGCTGGACGCCAGCGTGGACGGTGTTTGTTTTAACGGTTTCATCTATTTTTAACATATATAAATTTATTCTGCGCTAATTCTAATATATAATAATTATATTAAATCAGTGGAAGGACTAAGGAGGGCAGTTGTACACTTGTACTCCACACGCACAGTGTTTATCGTCCTGGTGTCGTGGCTCGGCTGTATTTTGAACGCACAAAAAACAAGTGTATTCGCGAATCTGTTTCAGATTTTTTTTTGGCTTCCCAGAATGCTGAAGAAATTCATCGTTCCTCAAAAATGTTTTTCCAGATCTTTTTATTCAAATATTTGAATTCAAATTCAAATTCAAATTCACCCCCAAAATCCTTCATTCAACTTTAAATTTGCCTTCAAATTCGAGCTTCGAATACCACTCGAATCCGAATGAATTTAGATTTGAATCTGAATTCAAATTCGAAAAATATGTATTTTAATAGAATTTTCATAAATCAATTTCCGAATTCTTCACAAACTATTTCATTTATAAACGGACCTATCAGCAATTCAACTACATCAATTTTTCCAGCAAATTTCCCGCATTTACCCCGGCAAAGCCTCCACCTTCTCCAGCACAGTGCCTTCCTCGATCACTCCCCACAGATCTTCAGCATGTTACTCTATAAATGGTGGAATGGATGAGTTCAAATAAACTTATTTTCTCTACATATATAGAGATTATTGGATCATATTATCTAATATTATAAATGTTATAAACACGTAATTTTCTCATCACAGTTTCTCATTGCTACAGCCAAGCAAAGCAGAGCCTAAGATTTTTGCTGCACATTTGTTTGGTGCCCAATAAATGGCAATGAAGATCAGCATCTCCAGCAATCACTTTCTACAGGAAGGGGCATTTTTTGTAAACTAGAGAAACTTAGAGGAGGTAAATGCAATTTCAAAAGATCGAGGGGGTGCAAACTGTAATTATACAAACTCCTAAGAGAGGTCCCGATAATCAACAACTAGTGTTCGCTTACATTAAACACAATATTTATATAAAAAAAATACTCCATTTGTAATTCATTTCATCATCAAAATCACCTACACCGTTAATTATTAATCGCAACTTTTGGCAAAAATTATGTGCAACCTGTAAAACACATGCTACTCCATGAATAGTGAGAGAGGGATTGTCACTATCAGACTCATCACGCTTTCTTGTTTCTTCTCTTATAGCACCTCTTGTTTATGAACTGCTAGCGGATAAAAAATTTAGGAACTTTTCAGAATGGCGCGGGATTGGGATCAAGCAGAAGTAAATGAGGGCGAGGGAGGGAGAGAGATAAAGGAGAGCGGGTCAGAGCGGAGCGAGGAAGGACTTCCGAATTATCTAGGATAAAGAGAAGAGCGCTGTTGTTTTGATGGCTCCAAACCGGACCGGTCCGGTTATCTTTTATTTTGCTATATATATATATTGTTTGCACAGGAAAACCTAACCTAATCTGAATTCAATCGGGAGAAAGAGCGGAGGAGCGGCGGCTTCGGGCGAAAGAAAGAAGAGGAGCGACGGCATCCGGCGACTTCAATCGAGCGAAAGAACGAAGAGGGCGGCGGCATCGGGAGAAGAGGAGCGCGGAATCCGGCAGCAGTTCGGCGACGATCGGCGGGCGGTTCTCTTGGCGGCATCGGGAGAACAGGAGCGATGGCGGGGCGGTTCTCCTCCGGCGACATCGACAAAGGATCGGGATAATCAAGGTCTTCTTCTCCGGCGGGCATAGGGCCCGATCTTGGGCCGGCGGTTCTTCTTCGGCGAGGATCGGGATACCGATTTAGGCTTTCTTCTCCAGCGATCTTTGAGATCCGGCGGCGGCAAGATCGGGCAGAGGCTTCCTTCTTCTCCAGAGACATCAAGGCTGCGGCGGTCTCACGCCAGCAGCGTCCAGGGGCGAGGAAGAGGGCAGCGGCACCGATCGGCCCTTTGGGCGGTTTTTCTCCGGCGACAGCTCCGAAGAACAGCAGTGCATAGGGGAGTTTTCTTCCCTCTCTTTTTTTGTTGTTCTTTATTTCCTATTCTAGGTTAGTGTCGATCCGCTGAGGATCGTTGAATGTCTGTGTTGTAATCGGATATTTTTTGATTAGTGGATCCGGCGCGCTCTCCCGTGGATGTAGGAGCTTAACTCCGAACTACGTAAATCTCTTGTGTTTTCTGTGTTTTGGGATACCGATTTAGGCTTTCTTCTCCAGCGATCTTTGAGATTCGGCGGCGGCAAGATCGGGCATGGGCTTCCTTCTTCTCCAGAGACATCAAGGCTGCGGTGGTCTCACGCCAGCAGCGTCCAGGGGCGAGGAAGAGGGCAGCGGCACCGATCGGCCCTTTGGGCGGTTTTTCTCCGGCGACAGCTCCGAAGAACAGCAGTGCATAGGGGAGTTTTCTTCCCTCTCTTTTTTTGTTGTTCTTTATTTCCTATTCTAGGTTAGTGTCGATCCGCTGAGGATCGTTGAATGTCTGTGTTGTAATCGGATATTTTTTTATTAGTGGATCCGGCGCGCTCTCCCGTGGATGTAGGAGCTTAACTCCGAACTACGTAAATTTCTTGTGTTTTCTGTGTTTTGGAATCTCGTACTATCTTTGATTGTTTGGTGCGTGCCACTATTGGCTCAAAAAGCTTCTGTTGCTATTGTCCGCGACGAGTTCCGTACTCGCGGGCCGGTGTCAATTGCACAACAATTGGTATCAGAGTCAGGTTCGTCCTTCGGACCAATGAGCAAATTCAATGGCGGCCAAATTCGAGGTTCCAAAATACGATAGCAAGATTGATTTCGGCCTTTGGCAAAAGCGCATAAAGGTCGTACTCGTGCAGCAGGGACTTCACAAGACACTCCTTGGAAAGGAGAAGGCCAAGGTGAAGGACGATGACGAGTGGGATGAGCTGGATCTCAAGGCCATCAGCACCATACAGCTGAGCTGGATCTCAAGGTCATCGATGTCACTAGATTTAAAGTGCCCACAGGAAGTATGGTCAGGTACGCCAGTCACGTATTCTGACACCTATATCTTAGGATGTCCTGTATACACCCTGATGCCGGACACAGAGCGGACGAAGCTTGATGCTAAGTCCAGGAAGTGCATTTACTTGGGTCGAAAGACCGGCACTAAAGGATTCAAGTTGTGGAATACCGAGACCAAAAAGACTGAGGTGAGGCGCGATGTGGTGTTTGATGAGGCTTCTATATTGAAAAAGTCTCAGCCCCAAGCAAAGACGGTGGAGAAGACTCTGAGTCCACCAGTGGAGGTGGAACTCGAGAGTAGTAGCAGAGCTGCAGATCGGGGAGTGGAGCATGAGGGTACTAGCAGGACCGATCAACAGGATAAATCATCCGAATCTGATGGATCAGACACTGCACAGCCCGCTCAGGAGAAGTCGTATGCGATTGCTAGGGGAAGGGCTAGGCGAGAGGTCAGAGTGCCTCTCAGACTACAGGATTCTGTAGCATACGCTTTCCAGATGATCTCCTTCGACCCCGGATCCTACACGGAAGCCATCGAGAGTAAGGAAAGCTCTCAGTGGATGGCGGCCATGGAGGAAGAGATCAAGTCTCTCCACAAGAATAAAACTTGGGAGCTGGTGTATCTCGCAAAAGGAGCTAAGGCGATTAGCTCCAAATGGGTATTCCGGAAGGAGTCTACTTTCGGGAAGGACCCCTGAAGATACAAGGTCAGGTTCGTCGCGAAAGGCTTTGCGCAAAAGAAAGACAAATTTCGATGAAATTTTTTCGTCTGTCGTAAAGCATTGCTCCATTAGGTTATTGCTCGCCTTAGTGGTACTCCACGATATGAAGTTGGAGCAATTGGACGTGAAGACTGCATTTCTTCACGGGATTCTAGATGCGGTGATCTATATATTGCAGCCTGAGGGGTTTGTGAAACCCGGTAATGAAAAGAAGGTGTGCAAGCTTAGAGCATCTCTCTACGGCTTGAAGCAATCACCGAGGATGTGGAACCGGAGGTTCGATGTCTTCTTCATTGGGGTTCATCAGGAGTCAGTACGACACTTGTGTGTATTTTAGATTTCTGGCGAATGTGGATATCTTAATTCTGATGTTGTACGTCGATGACATGTTAATCGCGTGCAAATCAGCCCAGGAGATCTTCTTATTAAAGGAGAAGCTGCGCTTGGAGTTCGAGATGACAGATCTCGGACATGCGCAGAAGATCCTTGGGATGGAGATTCGTCGAGACAGAGAGCGCGGCATGCTCTGGCTATCTCAAACTGGGTATATTAAGAAGGTATTGGAGAAATTCAGTATGAGTGACTCCAAGGCTGTCTCAACCCACTTGGGACAGCATTTTTGGTTATCGTTCATTCAGTGCCCTACCACTGAGAAGGGACGACAGGAGATGCGGAGTGTACCGTATGCGAATGCGGTGGGGTGCCTGATGTATGCGATGATCTGCACTAGACCATACATCGCTTAGGCAGTGAGCGTCGTGAGCAGATATATGGCAAATCCAAGGCGACAGCATTGGGAAGCTGTTAAATGGATTCTGCGATATCTGAACGGGACACCCAACGTTGGATTACTCTTCAGGAAGAGTGATGTTGCGGGTGTGTTAGAGGGCTATGTAGATTCCGACTACACGGGTGACCTAGATAGAAGAAGATCCACGACCGGATACATTTTCTTTCTAGGTGGAGGTCCATAAGTTGGAAGGCTACTTTGCAAGATATAGTCGCTCTGTCCACTACAGAGGCGGAGTATATCGTTGCGGTGGAGGCCGCGAAGGAAGCCATTTGGCTCAAGGGTCTCACCGCAGAGCTGCAGGTTTCTCAGGAGGCTGTGAAGCTTCATTGTGATAGTCAGAGTGCTATCTGTCTTGCGAAAGACCCGGTCTACCACGCAAGGACCAAGCACATTGACGTTCGTTATCACAAGTTGAGGGAGTTTGTCGGAGGAGGGGACATTCAGTTGCTGAAAGTCCCGACAGAGGAAAACATAGTGGATATGTTGACCAAGCCTCTGACCGGAATCAAGTTCAAGCATTGCTTGGACTTGGATCATATCGGCTCATGCTGATCGTGCCGGCCCCAGGGAGAGGGGGCTTGTAGTCGCCAGTAGGGGTCTGTGTGTTATAGGCGGTATTAGTATTCGTGGAGCATCAAGGTGGAGATTGTTGTTTTGATGGCTCCAAAACCGGACCGGTCCAGGTTCGGTTATCTTTTATTTTGCTATATATATATATTGTTTGCACAGGAAAACCTAACCTAATCTGAATTCAATCGGGAGAAAGAGCGGAGGAGCGGCGGCTTCGGGCGAAAGAAAGAAGAGGAGCGGCGGCATCCGGCGACTTCAATCGAGCGAAAGAACGAAGAGGGCGGCGGCATCGGGAGAAAAGGAGCGCGGCATCCGGCAGCAGTTCGACGACGATCGGCGGGCGGTTCTCCTGGCGGCATCGGGAGAACAGGAGCGACGGCGGGGCGGTTCTCCTCCGGCAACATCGACAAAGGATCGGGATACCGATCAAGGTCTTCTTCTCCGGCGGGCATAGGGACCGATCTTGGGCCGGCGGTTCTTCTTCGGCGAGGATCGGGAAACCCGATTTAGGCTTTCTTCTCCAGCGATCTTTGAGATCCGGCGGCGGCAAGATCGGGCAGGGGCTTCCTTCTTCTCCGGAGACATCAAGGCTGTGGCGGTCTCACGCCAGCAGCGTCCAGGGACGAGGAAGAGGGCAACGACACCGATCGGCCCTTTGGGCGGTTTTTCTCTGGCGACAGCTCCGAAGAACAGCAGTGCATAGGGGAGTTTTCTTCCCTCTCTTTTTTTGTTGTTCTTTATTTCCTATTCTAGGTTAGTGTCGATCCGCTGAGCATCGTTGAGTGTCTGTGTTGTAATCAGATATTTTTTGATTAGTGGATCCGGCACGCTCTCCCCGTGGATGTAAGAGCTTAACTCCGAACCACGTAAATCTCTTATGTTTTCTGTGTTTTGGAATCTCGTACTATCTTTGATTGTTTGGTGCGCGCCACTATTTGCTCAAAAAACTTCTGTTGCTATTATCCGCGACGAGTTCTGTACTCGCGGGCCGGTGCCAATTGCACAACAGAGCGCTAATTGAATTGGACGGCTGGGGGAAAAATATATTGGATCGAACGGTCCAAATTTTGTTATTGATCGGGTTACACCAAAACTAAATATCTTTACATATAGTATAGATACTATATTAAAAAGAAGTATCAAAATAAGTTGTTTGGCATGGTAAGTGAGACATTAGAAAAATCACAGCCGTCCATCCACTCTACCGATCAGGCGCGCGTGGGTTTATTTACCTCAAAACTAGATTCATTGCATAATCTACAGAAAATTACAATAATCATAAGCTTACCTCTGACTGAGCCTGCCTTCACTTGCTCTTCAATCCATATCTAAAGTCAACATACCATTCCACCTCCCACAAGAAAGTCCCAAAGGCAACTGCCTCAAGCACCAACCTCCTCAGCCCTGATACCAGAATATCCACAACTTCATCCACATCAAGCGAACCGCTCTCCGGATTCTCAAACAGAGCCCAGCTGTGGTTCTCAACCAAATTTTTCGCCTCGTGCGACCTCAACTTCGAGCAGAGCCTCAGCGCCGTCGAATCGAATCTCAGCATGTAGCCTCTGAGTTTCTCCGCCCCGTCTCTCCGAGCGGTCGAGCAGCCGGAGGCCGCCTGATCCTCCCGCTCCTCGAAATGCTGGTGCGATGGACACATTATTCGGTGGCGGGGATGTTCTTCTCTGCTCGAAGAGAGACGGAGCTCTAGGCTGTGCCTTTGGCTGATTGATTTCAGGAAGTAGCCGAACATTATGGAGGCGGCGTAGAGCCTGCCTAGCCGTAGCCGGTCCATCCGGATTGTGGCCCAGTCCCCCAAGGAGGCGGATTTGCCGTGTAATCTGAGAATGTTTGAGATGTTTTCCCGCACCATTTCCAGGATCTCAGTTCCGTGTATCGATTCCAGTTCACGATCCTTCGATGACCATATGTCCAGTTGACCGTTGCTGATGCACGCGGATAGGTTTGGGATCATGGGGACCTTGATCTCAGAAAAGTTGTGAACAACTAGCATGTATATGATCTCCTCGACTGCGAGCTGGCATTCACGGTCTTTAATCTCGGATATTCTCCTGGTTTTAAAAGTACCAGCAGGTGGAAATTAGTTGCATTTGAGATGTCAGAAAGAGTGTATTTATTTGTAAAAGTTGAAGAGTAACTGAAATAAAATAAAACAAATTGGATACTAATTTGGGCTCAATTCTCACCAACTCTTTGAGGGATGCTTCTCTCAAAGAGCTGCCGCTCCAAGAGAGATACTAGACTCAAGATCCAAAGATATATTCAACAATTATCTATTACTCCTCTATATTAATAATAAAAAGAATAATAAAGACGCTCATTAGCGCATTAATAAAAAACTCATTAAAGCAATAATAAAGATGCTTATTAATGAGCAAATAAATATATCAACTAATGCACCAAAAAAGACACGTACTACATAATAAAGACTCTTTAATGCACATACAATTAATGATTCATGATAAAATACTCTTAAAATGTTCTCCTTGCTTTCCTCCTTGATTGTCCAGTGTAGTCCAGGATGTTGTGCACGGCCTGATGAAAGGCCCAGCATTTAGTCATACGTAAGATGGCGGGGTACCGTGTCTGGTGCACCTTAACATTACATGCCTTTAGAAAATATTCCTCATCCCCGAGTAGTATGTACAGAACGGCCGTGCCAAGCCATCATGAGCTCATAAGACTGTTGGTGTGAGTATACTATGTTTATCTAGATCTTTGACAACATTGGTGGTGAAGATAATCGACAAAGTTCGTGGTAGAGGCAAACTGGGAATGATAATGGAGTGGAGTGACTCCGTCGACGGTGGTAGAGGCAGGCTGGGAATGATAGTGGAGTGGAGTGACTCCGACGACCGTATACATTTTTGTCTTGATAAGTTGTCTGATAGTGGAGTGGAGTGGAGTGGGTATTATATTGGAATGAGGAAAACAAGTTGTCTGATAGTGCCGGGGGGATGCATATCATGATACATTGTAATCATATCAAGAGAGCAAATAAGAAGCTTGTATTGCATTAAACAAACACAAGAATACAATCGAGAGACAAGCTCTCGCCAAGCATCCGAAGGCTGCGTCCTCCTTGACACTCCACTCTAGAAGAGAGCTCAAACTCTAAGACTCACAAGATGAAATATAACTCCGCAAGGAGCTCCTTATATAGATGGAGGCTCCACTACAGGACCAATACTACATGACTAAATACCCCCGCAAGCATATAAATACACCTATACTGAAAAGCGACCTTGTCCTCAAGGTCGAGCCGGGTAAGGACCCATTGGCACGCCGGCGAGACTCTGGCGACTCCTCTGGTGGGTAAACCTGGTGAAACATCAGAAGCTTAGACTTAGAGGCATCATGGCGAGCCAGTAGCTGCAAAGTTGTGGTACAGGTGACTGAAACGGCCGTAAAACTTGGCATGAGACTGCCCGAGAGGTGAAACACTGTCATGCCCGCAAAATAGCTCATCCTCAAAGACAAAAGCGATGAACACGCCGATTAGGCCAGGGTCGTGATCAGAGGCAAGATACTAAGAAGGCTGGTGGGGGAAACCCGTCCGGGTCCTGAATGAGGGCAATAGGGCACTAGGGCCAGCCATTAGGTCAATGAGGAGTGTGTAGTAATGATTTGGAAGGAGACCTGATGGGGAGGTTGGTCGAAGTGGGAGAGTGACAAGATGTGAGGGTAGGGACCATAAGATAAAAGTACACTCGAGAGCAGTGGGAAAAGATGAGTCGAGAGATAAGAGAGATGGCAAGTGGGCGGGGGTCTCCAAGAAACGGCGGTGAGCATAAAAAGCAAGTGTCACTATATGAAAGGTTGGCGAGCCGCTAGGTGGACCCCCTGTCACTAGCTCGTCGGAAGGTGAGCGGATTGGATGGCAGCCGGTGCAAATCAGACGATGGGAGATATGACAGGGGTGCATGTCGCAATCGACAGTGGGAGAACGAAAGGAGTGTTGAGAAGGGAATAAGCGACAGCGGTTCTAATGGTCGAAGACCCACTGAGGGGTGGCGGTGGGATGGAGGAGGCTCGTCGGGAAGAGGAGAGGCGGGAAGGGGCTATAAGGAGGCATGTGTAAGAAGTAGACGACGAATTTCAAGGGCCATGACAAGGAGATTATCCAGAGAAGCGTCAATTCAATCGAAGCGAGCATGTACTGAATCCGGAAGGAGACCCGTGGTGGGAAAATGGGGTGAGGGCCGACAGAAAGAGGGATGAGGCTCTGGAGGGCAGCCACGTGCAGGAGGAGATGCGGGAGGGCTGTCAGAATGTTGCAAGAGCCGCAGGAGGGCTGTCGGGATAATGGAGTGGAGTGACTCCGTCGACGGTGGTAGAGGCAGGCTGGGAATGATAGTGGAGGGGAGTGACTCCGTTGACCGTATACATTTTTGTCTTGATAAGTTGTCTGATAGTGGAGTGGAGTGGAGTGGGTATTATATTGGAATGAGGAAAACAAGTTGTCTGATAGTGCCGGGGGGATGCATATCATGATACATTGTAATCATATCAAGAGAGCAAATAAGAAGCTTGTATTGCATTAAACAGACACAAGGATACAATCGAGAGGCAAGCTCTCGCCAAGCATCTGAAGGCTGCGTCCTCCTTGACACTCCACTCTAGAAGAGAGCTCAAACTCTAAGACTCACAAGATGAAATATAACTCCGCAAGGAGCTCCTTATATAGATGGAGGCTCCACTACAGGACAAATACTACTTGACTAAATACCCCGCAAGCATAAATACACCTATATTGAAAAGCGACCTTGTCCTCAAGGTCGAGCCGGGCAAGGACCCATTGGCACGCCGGCGAGACTCTGGCGACTCCTCGGTGGGTAAACCTGGTGAAACATCAGAAGCGTAGACTTAGAGGCATCGTGGCGAGCCAGTAGCTGCAAAGTTGTGGTACATGTGACTGAAACGGCCGTAAAACTTGGCATGAGACTGCCCGAGAGGTGAAGCACTGTCATGCCCGCAAAATAGCTCATCCTCAAAGACAAGCGATGAACACGCCGATTAGGCCAGGATCGTGATCAGAGGCAAGATACTAAGAAGGCTGGTGGGGAAACCCGTCCGGGTCCTGAATGAGGGCAATAGGGCACTAGGGCCAGCCATTAGGTCAATGAGTGTGTAGTGATGATTTGGAAGGAGACCTGATGGGAAGGTTGGTCGAAGTGCGAGAGTGACAAGATGTGAGGGTAGGGACCATAAGATAAAAGTAGACTCGAGAGCAGTGAGAAAAGATGAGTCGAGAGATAAGAGAGCTGGCAAGTGGGCGGGGGTCTCCAAGAAACGGCGGTGAGCATAAAAAGCATGTGTCACTATATGAAAGGTTGGCGAGCCGTCAGGTGGACCTCCTGTCACTAGCTCGTCGGAAGGTGAGCGGATTGGATGGCAGCCGGTGCAAATCAGACGATGGGGGCATATGACAGGGGTGCATGTCGCAATCGACAGTGGGAGAACGAAAGGGGTGTTGGGAAGGGAATAAGCGACAGCGGTTCTAATGGTCGAAGACCCACTGAGGGGTGGCAGTGGGATGGAGGGAGGAGGCTCGTCGGGAAGAGGAGAGGCGGGAATCGGCTATAAGGGGGCATGTGTAAGAAGTAGACGACGAATTTCAAGGGACATGACAAGGAGATTATCCAGAGAAGCGTCAATTCAATCGAAGCGAGCATGCACTGAATCCGGAAGGAGACCCGTGGTGGGAAAAGGGGGTGAGGGTCGACAGAAAGAGGGATGAGGCTCTGGAGGGCAGCCACATGCAGGAGGAGATGCGGGAGGGCTGTCAGAATGTTGCGAGAGCCGCAGGAGGGCTGTCGGGATACTGCAAGAGCCGCAAAAGGGCTGCTGGAATGTTGTCGGAGTAGCGGGAGGGCTGCTGAAATGTTGTCGGAGCCACGGGAGGGCTACCGGAATGCTGTAAGCCGCGGGAGGGTGGCGAAGATGAGGAGCGGCCGCTAGAACGCTGCAGAATCTGCGGGAGGGCCTTCAGAATGAGGGTGAGAGAGTTGGAGGTCGCCAGAAGACAACATGAGTTGTTGGAGGTCGCTGAAAACACACTAAAATCATGCGCTGGAAGAGGGACCGAATACTGCGAAATCAATCGCAGCCAAAATCAAATGTTGGAAGTCTGCAAAAGTCGCAGGAGGGCCTCTAGAATGCAGGTGAGAGAGTTGGAGGGCTGCTGGAAGGTGATGGATATATCGGGAGATCGACTAGAGGTGGAAGGAGACGTCGAAAAGCCAGTGCAGGGCCAACAATGGTGTTGGAGTGCAGGGTCGACGATGCAGGGTCGACTATACAGGGCCGGCACTGGCAGGGAGCAATGGAATACAGGTGGTAATCGGATCGTGCGAGGACATGGCGAAATGGCATCGTGCGGCGCTGGAGATGGAAAGATCAGACGGATCGAGCGGCTGCACCGAACTATCGGGCAGAGCACTGGAGAACGATCGGGCGGAGCACTGGCAAACGAACACCCAGACCGAATCGGCGGACGGCTGTACGCGGGAAGACTGGCTTCGTTTGTTGCGGCTGTAGGAGGGAGCTCGACAAGTACGACGCATGCGGGCTGGACGGATGGTGACTTGAACGGCTGGCGGCTTGAACGAGGAAGATCCAATTAGGGTTCTGCACGAAACCATAAATGAGGGGCAGGTCGGACCAGTTGATACCTCAAAATCGTATCAAGAGCGCAAAAAAGAAACTTGCATTGCATTAAACAAACATAAGGATACAATCGAGAAACAAGTTCTCGTCAAGCATCTGGAGGTTAGGTCCTCTTTAACACTCCACTCTCCAAGAGAACTCAAACTCTAAGACTCAAACATAACTCCCTAAGAGGCTCCTTATATAGATGGAGGTCCCACTACAAGACAAAGACTACATGACTAAATATCCCTCGCGTGCATATCATATCATGGGCATGCACTAATGGGATACTAGAAGTTGTTGGATGGTGAATAGCAAATTTCAGTCAATGGCGTCGTGGGAGTAGTAGGCATGACAGAACAGGGAAGGGGAACCACAATATTGCAACTAGGGGCAACAACGTTGATGGTGAGAGTGATTGCAGCAGAGATGCCGAAGGAATGAGGGTGATGACATTGGTTGGGCAGAGCTGGGAACAAGAAATGAAAGTTCCTACAGCTGAGTGTAGTTGTCATGAAGATTGTGGAGGCTCAGTTGCATGAGCTTGCGGGAGGTGATGGTCTGTGCCATTAGAGGGGTGGACAAAGCCTAGGATATGGTGGTTGTGACGGGTGTGGGGAGTAGGTTCAGTGACAAGGGCTGTTGAAGAGATTGATGGTGTGTAGAGAGAGACTGTGAAAGAAGTAATATTGTAGGTGACACCAAGTTAGGGGCAGTAGGGCGGCAAATTTAAGGTAGATGATGGTCATTCCCAGGGTGTTGGAAACTGAACTTGATATAGCATTGAGAGGCCGCGGTGTGGCTTCCTGGAGTGTTGGGGTGATGGAGTTGAACTTGTCAAACTCGGCATTGAGACTGGTGGAGGCGGCTTGTATTTGCTTGAAAAGGCGAGTTGTCTCGATAAGTGTTCTAGTTGTTGAAACCGGAAAAATTCCCTACTCCAAAAATCGGATCAAGACAGCCTAAGGTTACCGGCTCAACGGTTGGGCTCAACGGCTAGCGGGCTAAAGCACAGAAGTCGCCGAACAACAAACAGGACCCCATGTGTTGCGGCAGGAAGGTTCCATCACGTACCCGGAAGCTTAGAAGAAGCAACCCCTCCACAACCAAAAATGGTCGAGCAGAGTACGAGGAAGACTAGCTGGTAAATAAGTCGCGGCGACTAAAGGAGATAGTCGCTAGGTCGCAACCCGGTCTCTCTGAAAAAGGAATTTAAAGACTCGGCTGACGTCCAAGAAAAGAGTTTGAGGTATCTCGACGAGATTCCAAGGTGTCTCTCCTCGTACCCCAGAGGTCCTATTTATAGGCAAATCCAAAGAGGCGGGTCTTAATTATAGCCCCACCCCTCGGCGACTAGGCGACTTCCTGGAGGAGCTCGCATGCCTGGACGAGCAGTTGGCCTAGTCTCCTACATGGCGAGTATGCGAGTGGAGCTCTTCATACTCGCTCAGGCCTTCTACTGTCTGGCGCGTTGACTCTGACATCTGTCTTGACTTGTTGACTTTGACTTCTACTGACCTGGCTCTTGAGGAGTCCACCCTCGACGAATACTGGTTGTACACTAGTACCTGGAAATTATAAGGATAGTGGGTGGAGAGCAATAGGTTGAACCATTGTTATGTAGGAGGTAGAGAAAATAATTCACTAAAAGATTGAAACAAGACAAATTTATTGATGAATCCTAGCCATTTCTTAAGGTATGGTACTATGGTTCCCCAATGAGCTCCCTCTCCAAAAGCAATACAAGACTCAAGATCCAAAGATAAATTAAATTACTATATGTCACCCTCATATAAACTTCATAGTCAGGCACGATGAAAGGATAATAAGGAAGTGTTAATGCACTAATAAAGATACCGACCAATGCTCTTATTCTCCCCCATAATTTATTTTTGAAGAAAAATTAATTTTCGAAAAAAGATATAACAAACATATTTTAGTGACATTTTTTATTAGGTATTGTACCCCAAGAAAACATATTTTTGTACTTTATGACTATTTTTGCTCGGGAGTTGCTGACTATGAAAATATAACATGCGCAACAAAAGATTTTAATGGCAAGTTTGGGCTCGGTCTACTTTTAAAGAGTTGCTGACTATGTTAAAACAACTTTTTCTTATATATCTATACTATTATATAAGGAAAACTTCCCGCAACATTCATAAAGCCTAAAATACCCTCAATCTTTTTACTTTAATACTAACTAAATTCAAGCAACAAAAGATTATTAATTGGCAAAATAAAGATCTGAGCACAATGTTCAATGCTCTCATTACACCCTATAGCTGTAGGCTCTCATTACTAATATATATTTATATATTATATATATTTATAATATATTTTTTGCACTTAAAGCAGCTGATAACAGTCAATTATTCAAAAAAATCATGTCAAGTGCTCTCATTACACCCTATCAGCTGTCAATTCCTCTCATTACTAATATATATTTATATATTATATATATTTATAATATATTATATAAATATATACTATATCTGCATAGGTGCAAGCCCGCCGCCGCGAATGAGTTGAAATTCTACGACAAATTCGCCCCCCACGACAAATGTCGCCCCCACGACAAATAAGACAAATGTCGCCGCCCACGCAGTCGTCCCCACGACAAATGTCGCTCCACCGGCATGTCGCACCCCCGGCGAATTCGCACTCCGCCGAATTCGCACCCCGCCGATTGTCGCACCCCGGCCGAATGTGCCGAGGGCCGAAGGCCCGTGCCTGTACTTGTAGGGATATAAATAAAGATCATAATAGCATTGATGAGGCCTTTCTTAAATTTATAGAATATTGGGAGTGCATATAACCCCCTCTCTTCATGATCCCCACCAACTTAGTGGGATCAAGGTTTGACCGCCATACGCACCAAACAACCACCACGACAGCCGACCGGCGCAACGGCCGTCGGCGACAGGAGGCCCGGGACAAGTCGGCCCCACCTGCGCAAGAGCGACAGCACAGCGCCGCCACTCCCCGCGGCCACCTCCTACGGCCGCAGGACGTCACCGGCAAGGGCGGTCGCGCCCCGGCCGGCCCCTCCCCGCGGTCGCGTGGGGCTCCACCCAGAAGGGCGGCCGCCCCTCCCAGCGGCCGCCTTTCCGCGGCCGCGGGGCTCCACCCGGAAGGGCGGCCGCCCCTCCCAGCGGCCGCCTTTCCACGGCCGCGGGGCGCCGCCTACAGATGGTCGCGCCACGGTTGCCTCTCCCTGCGGCCGCCACCCGCGGCCGCGTCCTCTCCCACCACGGCCAACCATACCGTCGATCGCAGTCCCTCCTCTGGCGGCCAATCGCCGGAAAGATTGGTCGCCCGCTCACCGTCGTCTGATCATCCCCTCGCGATCGCCACCGTTCATTACAAAAGTAACCACCCGCATAACTACTCACTAACCCCCTTGGTTTGTGGAAAATATTATTTATTAATCAATGGCCTATATATAGCCAAAATCATGATCATGTACACACGAAACCATATTGAATACGGTCTTCAATTAGTAATTTTGGGTGATTACAGTGTTCGGATAGTCGTGTAACCACCACCTCTTGGAACATATAAAAGGTCACAGGACCCCCTTTATTTCTAACTATCTAAGTCCACGACATTCTTGAGAAGAAGACGTTATGTGCGCCATTCCGCAAAGCCTCCTACGTGCACAGTGCTTCTAAAGTCATCGCCAACACCTCCCAGCACACTTCGCCACGGAGTTGGCCCGCCAAGCAGCGTTCGAGAACGCCCGTCTCCATCAAAGCATAGAAGAAAACCAGCATAGTGTGAGGCGACCTATCGTCCATCAAACACTCCACAATCTCTCATCTCACTATTATAACGAGGAGCGACATGTCGCCCTCGGTTCTTCGTACAATCTGAAACAGCCACCAATAGTGAAGTTTGACTGGCAGTGTACCGGTCACGTGGTTTTTTACACACTTGAGGGTTTTTCCACGTTAAAATAGTCTTGTGTGTTTCTGCTTATTCTGTGACTGTGTGCGCACTCAACCGCTCCACAGACTAAGGCGGTCGAAGGACTACATATCTGCATCGCCCTACCCAAGTTGGATCCCCGCTAGCACAACATATTTTGGCACATCTAGTCCCGGCAGGATTCAAGTTACCCAATATCGAGACTTACGACGGGACAGAAGACCCCTTGGAGCATATTAATCACTTCACCACAGTGCTGTGAATCTACAACGCCCCAGATCAACTACTCTGCCAGGTTTTCCCCGCCACGCTAAAAGGTCAGGCCCGAACATGGTTCCACTCCCTCAGAGAAGGGACAGTTCATAGCTTTGCAGAGCTGACTCAACAATGTCTAGAACAATTCGTGGCTAATCGGAATATTCTGAATGATCTTTCTCATCTATCCGGCATCCGTCAGAATGAAGGAGAAAACCTCAAAGAATTCTTCTGCCGATTCACATCGGAGGCAAGACAAATACCAGGGGTTGATCCCGAACTACTCTGAGGTGTCTTCTTAAGGGGACTCTGCCCTAGAAGATTTTACTCGTCATTAATGAGGGACACAGTTCCTACCTACCCTGACCATGTACAGAGGGTAGAAGCTCAAATTGCGGCCGATGAGGCCATAAAAGCTCACCGCCGACAGTTCGAAGGAGCAACAAAGAGGAAGCGAGAAGAACTAGTCCCGCGTCGGCAAGAGGAGCGCTGAAATAGTGCACGACCACAAGAGCAACGCAGGGACCGCCCTACCAGAGCTTACCAAGAGTACACACCCCTAAACACTCCACGTGCAAACATGTTATACGCAATTCAAGGTAATCCCGCATTGCGAAAACCCCGAGAAATATCGGAGGGGAAGGGGGACCGAACGAAGTACTGTGAGTTACATAGGGGAATGGGACACACCAACTGAAGAATGTGTAAAACTGAAAGATGAGATCGAGCGCTCGATTCACCAAGGAATCCTAGGAAGGTTACTTCAAGACCAGACCCGCAATCACCAAGCACAGCCTAGGAGAGAACACCTGCAGCCCCAAGAGCCGCAGGGGGCAGACAAGTCGTCGGGATAGTAGAGGCCATCTCCGGGTGTCACCCGACCACCACTGATGTCATCATGCGACCCTCAAAAGAAAGCCAGAAGACCCAGGACAAAGAAACGATAAGCTTCAGAGAAGAAGATCTGAAAGAATTGCTCACACCACATCAGGATGCACTGGTCATCAGCATCGAGATCGGGGATCCCGGTTTTCGCATCAAGAGGATCCTTGTAGACACCAGCAGCTCAATGAACATCATAATTCTGACCACACTTCAAAAATATGAAAATCCATGAAGATAAGCTTCAGCTGGCCTTCGGTCCTATCTATAGGTTTGATGGTGGGCTTGTCCCGATCAAAGGCATCATTGAACCCCCAGTCACCTTGGGAGAATTCCCGAAACGAGCCGCCCACGCCATCCAATTTGTAGTCGTTGAGACAGAGTCACCCTACAATGCGATTTTCAGACGACCTCTTCAAGTGGACTTTCGGGCAATTCCATCCATCCCCCATTTGGCAATAAAATTCATCACCCCGGCAGGAGTTGGAGTTGAACATGGGAATCAAGAGTCCGTGCGCGCATGCTATCTGCAACAAACTCAGCTGGGACCGAAAGAAGCCACGTTCTTAGGAGTCATCGGCACCTAAGAATCGTCGACGGAAAAGAGCCAGGAACCGAGTGGAAACACCTTGCTATGTTCGAGCTTATAAAACTCTATCTTTAATTCATCTGCTACAACTAACCAAGACAAAGATATCGTTATGACTACACATGTATGCTATATTTTAATCTAATCGCTTTTGTTTGCTTCTGATTTTGCTATCATAGGAACTCCCAGAGCACATCTACACAACCGTCAGCAGTCAGCATCACGGTAGTACTTATTTGCCCCAGGTCGAAGGTGAGCCCCCCCCCCCCCCCCCCCCCCCCCCCGCAGGTAGGGTATACCCCTCGTTGTCTCCAAGTGGCCTCGCATCGCCCCGGATCAAAGGTACGTCCTTATCACTCGCAGGTCACATCGCCGTCAGGGCTTGCCCCCTCGCGGTTGCCTCGGTCGAATGTTGGTACTTCGCCATCATAATCAACAAACAGCCGGTAGAGTCTACCCCTCGCCGTCATCAACTGACCTCTCACTGCCCCGAATCAAAGATGATCCCTTCTCCCCCGCGGTGGGTCACTACAATCAGCGATACCCCTCAGTCTGAATATCTTAATTTTCTCCTGGCCAGCAAATTAAGATGTCATCGGGTCTCGTCCTTCAACAAACAACCAGTCAACGATATCAATACATCTGAAATCATCACACAAGCTAAGCTCATCGCTGAAGCAGAATTGTAAAGGCAATCTAAAAGGATGCTCCCAAACAACATATATATCGTCAAAAGATGATGCAAAGTACAAAAACGCAAGTACAAAGACAAACACAAGATCGTCACAAAGCAGCAACATCGTACATACTCAACTGACAAAACAAACATACAAAGGTAAGACTACTACTTGTCGGCTACGTACACATCAAACTTAGAATCGGTGTCATCATCATCAGAAAGGTCATCAAAGTCAAGGTCCGAGACATCACACCCAAGCATCCTGGCTACCATCTGAAGCGTCTTTGATACTCCACGCCTAAGGGCAAGCTCTCGGATATCCTCCATCTGAGGCTCTACCTCTCTGGTCTAGACCTCCATGGGGATCTCCTCGTCAATCAAGCAACGATCGCGCAAATAATTCAAGGAGTTCAAGTACTCGATAAGCCCGGCCTTCGGCCCCGCCACTCGATCCTCCGAAGAAAGTCGCGCCCCCTCAACCTTTGAAGCTCCCAACTCCGTTTCCAAACGAGAAGTCTCCTCCTGAGCAATCTTCAGCAACTGCGCGATGCCCTCAACCAAGGATTTCTCCGTCATAGGCGCCATGCTTGTCATGGCGTCGCCTAGACGTCGCCTAGGCGACGCCTAGGCGTCCAGGCGCTCGAATGTGTATAAGGCGTTGGACGCCTTGTAATAATTTTTTTTAAAAAAAAATTTGAATAGACAACAGTTTTTATAAAAACCGCTGTCTAAAGTCATTAAATTATTATTAATTTTATGTTAAAAAAATTTATTTTTTAAAAGACTTAAGACTGCGGTTTTTATAAAAACCGCATTCTAAAGTCATTAAAAAAATTTTAAAAAATATTTTTTTAAAAAAAAATTGAATAGTCAACAGTTTTTATAAAAACCGCTGTCTAAAGTCATTAAATTATTATTATTAATTTTATGTTTAAAAAATTATTTTTTAATGACTTAAGTCATTACAAAATTATTTTTTAGACTGCGATTTTTATAACAATCGCAGTCTAAAGTCATTACAAAAATTATATTTTTTAAAAAAAAAATTTACTTTTTTTAAATGACTTCAAACAGCTGTTTTTATAAAAACCATTGTCTAAAGTCATTAAAATAAATTATTTTTTTTAAGTAAAAAAAAATTAAAATAGACTTTTGACAGCGATTTTTATAAAAATCATTGTCTAAAGTCATTAAAAAAAAATTAAGACACATTGTTGCTTCGGGTTGCTTGTCTTATTGTCGCCCAGGCGTCCGCCTTATCGCCTAAGCGTCCAGGCTCCCGACGCTCGCCTTGGTTCGCCTTGACGTCGTGACAAGAATGATCAGCGCCGCCCGAGCCTCCTCGAGCTCTGCCTTCAGCTCAGAGCCAATACGTCGAAATCGAGATATATCTCGATCATGCTCCTCCTTCAAGTCGGCCAATGAACTCTCTGCCACCCGGAGCTTCTCATGAAGAGTCAAGCATCCGTCCTTCAAACTCACATAATAATCGTTCCACGTAAACACTATGTGGGTCTGAGCTTCTATCTGCAACCAAAAAGGTGAAGATCATAGTCGCATAAAGTAGTCAAGCCGAGAGCCACGCAAACACTATGTTGATTTTTCTTCACTTAGATGTAAGAAAATTCAATGTCAATATACCAAACTACCAAATACAAACACACAGCCACATATATTTTTTCTTCATAGCAGTACGCAGTAGCTTCTGAATTCTGATATATGTGCAGTTAGCGGAAAGAAAAATCAATGTCAATCTACCAAACTACTAAATACAAACACACAGGCACACAGATTTTTTTTCATAGCAATAAGCAGTAGCTTCTGATATATGGGCAATTAGCACTTAGCAGTAAGAAAAAATAATGTCAATCAATAATTCAATACAGACTTCAGAGAAAGAAACTAATCGTAACTTCTGATATATCATATATGGGCAGTTAGCACTTAGCACTTGGCAGTAAAAAAAACAATGTCTTTCAGTAGTTGAATACAGAATTCAGAGAAAGCAATAATAGAAAAGAGAACACAAAAAAAATTTAAACAATCTTGTCTTGCACAATAGCGTATTAGCATGAATCATGTTTTTTAAAAAAAATTAAAAATTCATAAAAGATTAACTATAATCATCATCTAGTAAGTCGTCATTTGCATTGCATCTGCTTGGTTGGTTTGAGGTACTTGTCTTTTGCCCATAATTATCTTCAATATTCTCATCATCATTGGCAAAGAAAAAATGATCGAAATCTTCATCCTCTTCATTCAATAGTTGAGGATTTGCTCCAGCTGCACTTCGTAAATTTCGAGCCTCAATTCCAATAGCTCTTTCTACAGCTTCTCATATGAGATTATCATCTTCAAAAACTAGTGCATCCTCTGGTTTGTTCATCATCCACTCACTATTTCAATCTAGCTCATCAAGCACTAAAGGGTTGTAATTTCTTCCTTTTTCACGTCTTTCTTGAAATCGTGCTTGTAGACGACGATTATATTGGATGTATACAAGATTACTAAGTCTTTGATGCTCCAATCTATTTCTTTTCTTGGTGTGAATCTGAATCAAGATAAATGAAAACTTATTAGTCAATATAAAAATATTAATTTTTATATTAAATATTTGCATACTTACAAACTCAAAATTACTCCAGTTGCGCTCACAACTAGAAGAACAATATAAGTCAAGTATGCGCAATGCTACCTTTGTAAGGTCAACATTCGGTCTTCTATGTGCACCCCACAAATTCACTATTCATTTAAGAGTTAAGACAAATATAAATTATCTGACATATAAATAATTTAAGAAAAATAAAAACTTAATCAATACTTGGATTTAAGGTGGTTCATTGTCTAATAGTCATAGACTTTCCAAAACTATTTCGAGATGCTTTGTAGTTAGTGTTTTGTTCTACAATCTTGTCTTGCAATTCTTGATCGGGCACTAGTCTTGCAATAACATCATTGAAAGCATCTTGAAATTTTCAGGCTTCGTCATTATGTTTTTTCTCGTATTCAAAATATTTGTTTAGATTTAGAAACAAAAACGGCTTGTACAACTTTTACTTCATTTGATTTGTCCGCCTATTTTCAATAATGTCAATAATCTTTTTAAATAATCTTTCTTTATTATCAAAATGATATTTGATCTTTTGTTTAGCTTCTTCCATCGTCACATATAATTCAGGCATAGTCGGCCTTTCATCTTCATCTACTAATCGCAAAACAGCAATCAGTGGTTTTTTTTCTTTTAGACAATCTCTTACTTCATTCCAAAAAATGGTTGAAAATATTATTTCAACAACTTGTTTTCCGGCTTCAGTTTTTGTCAAATTAGCGGCATTCCACGAATACAACACAAAGAATAATCTCAGCTTCTCCTCATGCTTAAGCGCACTTTGTAGAGTAAGGAATGATGTTGCAAATCTAGTCATTGAATATCGCACTAGATCACCACCTATAATAATTCTTATTGCATCAAGTAAACGAGTGTGTCTGTAGATGAAATTTGTGATCATCCTTGCCTTTCTTATAACAATTTTGTTCTGTTTTAGCTTGTTTATATCCTCTAGCATAAGATCAATACAATGAACAATTTTTAGAACTATCAAATGAATTGCAATCTGCGATTATTGTACAAAAAAAATAATTTAAAGTATAAACTATAAAAAATTAAAGACCGCTGTCATTTACAAGAGTAAAGAAGTTAATTTTCATTTGTTTTACACTTCTACTTCTATACAAGACTACAAGTATGCAGTTAGTCAAGCACAATTATTGATTATATAAGCACAAATCTTATTTCTAATATTATCTATTTTCTCCGGCAAAAATTGTTTCACTTCATTATAGATCTGCAATAAAAAAATAGTTAAAATCAGTTCAACATAATTATTATTAATTTATCACTTACTAATGTAGATGCATTCTACTTACCAATGATGGCATTGACACACTTCTAAGAGCATCAACTATGTCAATCATGTAGCGCATGATATAATACACACATTGAATACTATCTGATTGTATTGGGCACTAAAAAATTAAACAATTAGTAAGTAACTAAGTATTTTAATTATTGAGAAAACCAATATGTACAATAAAAAATACAAGAGATGTAGAGAACTAATCAACTAATATCATTCTTTTTTCTAATCCAAAATAACTCATTCTGGAAGTAGTATGAAAGAACTTTTATGTTTTTGCTCTCTATATTAACCTTATTTTTCTCTTACACAAATAAATATTTGTTAATACTTAGATTGCTTATAAGTTATAAATATAAAAAATGATATAAAACATTGAATTTAATAAGAAGTTAAGAACACATATCATATATTCTATAGTGGTGCGATGGTAGACAAAAACTCCCCAGTCTTCGGGAGTAATAAAACTATACTTGACAGGAACATTGTATCGATGCTCCAAATCAACATCTTTTACATAAGTGATAAACAGTTTGGATTTTCAAGTTCTCCAACTTTCACTCATGTTTTTCAGTAATGCATTGTGAATATCATCAATATTATCAAAATAAATCTGAAAATAATAGACAATATCAATTAAAAATTAACTAAAACACCACAGTTATGTAATCATTAATCATTGAAAACAAAGTTACGTACATTTAATTCTGCCAATATTTGATCTTTAATTTGTTTATCAACTTCCTTTCATGCAACGAATGTAATTGACACATAAGACCTCACAGGAGATCCCATAAAACTCATCAATTTAGTTATCTCAGGTCCGGGAATAATGTGGTCATCATCACTCACAGAAAAAATAAAGCTTCTTCCCCTCTAACTTATGCTTATTCAATTCGTTTATTTTCGTAAAGCCTTTTCTTGACTTTGATGAAAAGCCTTTATCATCCATTTTTTTGTAATAAAAAAACCCTAAAAACATAAATGATCCAAAAACCCTAAACAAAATTCATAAATTAGAGCAATGACATTGAGCTACTACCACACAATCAGTCAATCACACATATAAATATATATATTACTATGTTAGTGCAATATTTAGGTTAATATATAGAGTTAGTATGTTTTTATGATATCTAGATATCTAATACAAAAATGTTACAGCCTACAAGTGGGTGCCTGCTAGGCGGCTACACAATATTTATAGTTTATACTTTATACTAATACTAGTACTAATAAAGACATTATATCACAGAGATCAAAACTGAGAAAAGTCATAACTCATAAGAAAAAATATACCTAAGTGAGAATATGAGATTTATTGTAGAAGAATCTTCAAATCGAAGCAAAGGAGAGCAAGGACTCAAGGAGAACAGAAACTTAAACAAAATCATCTTTAGGGTTTTACGCAAGGAGCAGCGTCTGTAAGAACCAAAAGGTCGAGGTAAAACGAGATTTTTACGGTTCATGGTTTAAAATAGATACTATAGACTGCGGTTTCTATAAAAACCGCAGTCTATTGTATAGAATAGACTGCGGTATATATATAACTTCGCAGTCTATTCTATCATAGACTGCGGTTTATATATCCCGAATAGACTGCGGTTTATATGTAAACCGCAGTCTATTATAAATAGACTGCGGTTTATATATAAACCGCAGTCTATTACCTGAGCCGCAGTCAGGGAATAGACTGCGGTTTATATATAAACCACGGTCTATTCTCTGAGGCATAGAATAGACTGCGGTTTATATATAAACCGTCGTCTACGTGGGCTAATAGAATAGACTGCGGTTTATATATAAACCGCAGTCTATTCACATATTTTTTAAAAAAAAGACGTACATCGTCTTGTCTACAATTGGGCGTCAGGACGCCTAGGCGACGTCATGACAAGAATGGCGCACGCAACTATGCACGTGGGGGAGCGCGCACCCGACTCGAAGCAGCCGCGTGCGCGCAAACTGGGGGGAGTGTGTACGCGCGCCCGGTTCCACGCGGGGGCGCGCGAGCAACCAGGCGTGGGCGCCAGGTTCCACGCGGGCGTGCCCGCGAGCACGGGCACCCACCCGGGACCGCGCGAAGGCACGGGACGGCACACCCATGTGTGTCGCCGCCGTTGTGTGCTTCTACCTCCGTGCCTCCGTCTCTGCGTGTCTTTGCCTCCACCAACCTTTTTCCTGACAAAATACTTAACGTACCTTAACGTGCGCGCCACCGCCAGTCTCTCCCACTGGCACCTCTCCATTACTCGCCACCATGATCGCCGCAGAAGAAGACACGAAAAAAATTCTCACTCTTCTCATGCTTCGGTTCCAAGCACCGAGAATTTTGGGGGCATATGATGAGGCTGTCATGAAATTTATAGAATATTGGGGTGCATATAACCTCCTCCCCATGATCCCCACCAACTTAGTGGGATCATGGGTTTGACCGCCATACGCACCAAGCAACCACCACGGTCGCCGACCGGCGCGACGGCGACAGGAGGCCCGGGACCGGCTGGCCCCACCAACGCAAGAGCGGCGGCCGCCACTCCCGCGACCGCCTCCCGCGGCCGCCGCGGTCGTCTCTCCCCGCGGCCGACTTCCCGCGCCCACGGGGAGCAGCCGGCGGACGGCTACGCCGCGACCGCCTCCCGCGACTGCTTCCTCTCCTGCCACGGCCAACCATATCGTCAGTCATGGTCCCTCCTCCGGCATCCTATCGCTAGAAAGATTGGTCTCCTGCTCAGCGTCGTCTGATCATCCACTCGCGATCGCCACCGTTCACTACGAAAGTAACCACCCGCATAACTACCCACTAACCCCCTTAGTTAGTGGGAAATATTATTTATTAATTAATAACCTACATATAGCCAAAATCATGATAGTCATGTACACCCGAAACCATATTGAATACGGTCTTCAATTAGTAATTTTGGGTGGTTACGGTGTGCGGATAGCCGCGTAACCACCGTAACCACCATCTGGAGTCTATAAAAAGGCCCTAGGACCCCCTTTATTTCTAACTTCTCTGCTCTCAGTTTTTTTCTTTCTCTGGTCGGAGCTCTGCCGAAATTCTCCAACAAATCGTCATCGTCCAACAAATCGTCATCGTCAAGCTATGCAGTCCATGTAAAGGTATTAGGCACCATGTGTTATTGTACAATTTTACTTCCTTCAGTTGTCCGACCATTAATCCAACGGCCTTTGTCTCTTGGGATGAAACCATCCCCATATGCATCAGACATTAATCGAATTCCAATACAATTGTATATTAGTATTAACTATTAAGTAAAATTAACACCGTCCCATTTTCTTAAATCTTAAGATGTCTTCTATGAGTATAAAAGAGCTGTGGTATTGCTCATTACACTTTTTTTAGTAGTGTGTGCTTTTAAATTGTATACAGATGTGTTTGTGCGCACACATGCACAAATTTATCACATTAATTAAGTCTTTCAACAACAAAACATGTGTACTCCCTCTCTCTCAGACAAACATCTAAAAAATGGCATATGTATCTGATGAGTTGGCGTACGAGTATATTCATGGGAAAAAACAGCATCTCCAGAGAAATTGTATTACAAAGTATTCAGGCAAAAAAAACAATGGTAGGTTAAAAGGTCGCTTATGGAACTAACCTGTGAAGACAGGACTCGGAGGAACCTTCACTAAGTTCCAGTCGAGCAAAAGCACTATCTCTCGCAAAAGCCAATTCATCCAGCTGTTTTGCTGCAGCAGCTTGAAAAATAAGTGGTTGATCCTTCAAAACACTACACAGAAATTTCCCCTCAGGCGTCCAAAGTTCAAGTGGTGCACCAACACCAGTGCAATCAGATTTATTAGACTTGGCACGGGCAAGTGTATCTGATGTGCGTAATCTATAATGAGTGAAACTTCTGTTTTGGTGGAATCTAGATAATCCCTGAGCAACAAAATATAGTGTTTTCTCAAACCAATTTTCAAAGAAAATTACATGAAAAACACCTAAATGGTAAAAATTAACAAAAAAAACTACACCCATACCACAAACAAGTGAGATGAAATACAAGATAATATAACAGCACACACCCCACCACCCTACCTGACAAGAAAACCTTCTCATCAGAAAGACTGGAGAGTGGAGATTAAAAAACAAGCTTACAAAATGAAGTGCAGACTCTAATGGGGATAATTCAAGATAATACAAAAAGGGACAGAGTGAGCAACAAGACATACGGTGTGTAGAACAAGTAATTAGAAATTGTTCTGCTTAGCTATTATCGCCTAGAAAAAAGCCAACATGGTCTCACATTACGTATGGCATAGCAACCAAATCTATTGACGCCTACAAAGAAGCCAACCTGATTTCACATTTGTTCTGCTTAGTTATTTAAAAAAAAGACAATTTTGATTCATATGAAAATTGATCTTAGAAAATCACCATTCTGTATGTGTACCTTCATTACAGCTTCATGAGCAAATGGGTCAATTATGTAGTAATAAATATTTTTAGGTGAGTATGATGATTTTATTAATAGACAACAAAACCAGAACAGCTGAAGTACCTCAAAAACCTTTGCATTGGTACATGGTATTTAACATTTTGTTTTATGCGAATAAGGAATCATGTTATGTACCAGAATGAGAAAGAAGAGAATAACATGGATACGAAGATAGCATTAACCTTTTAGAGATATGCGGGTTGGATCCTTCACCCAACACTCGGTCAACTTCAAAGAATATAACATGAGACATCCCAATCAATAAATGAGTCTCCCTTATATAGAAGGGTAAGACAATAAATAATATAATTTATATTTAATATAAAAAGAAAAACAAAAGAGAAGTGCCTCCGAGTTACTCTCTCTAAGTGAGAGGGTATTCGAGTAAGTGTATTGGTAGCAATATATCGCCTATGAAAATTAACTTTGTCCCCATGATAAGGTGAGTAGGAGACTGTGATGTAGGGTAGGCTAAGGGGTACACAAATCCACGACTACTAGGGAGGGGAATGCGGACTTGACACGCTAATCCCTAACCTATATGCAATGTGTCCGTCGATGACGACGACAAATTAATACGAGCAATAAATATTTTAACCACCGCAAGATATTTGAAAACAAGATTAGCATTCAGTAAACAAACAGTTAATGGCGTTCCTCCGCTCAAAGGGCCAAGGCAAAGCGTGCGGCGAATCACATGCAAATTCACTAGGGATCCAAGACGATCTTTCCACTGGTAAAAGTTCCAAGCAAATAGAACGTCCAATCCAATATAAATATGTTGAAAATAATAGTCCAATACAACAAAAACTCTCCATGTAGTGGGCTGTCTAAGACAATGGAAATTTCGGAGCCGGAAATGCAATGACGATGATCCAAGGTGGAACCGGGGGCGGATGACGATGTAGGTGGCTGGACCTCGGCGGCGAATGGCAGAATCGGGTAGGAAAAGAGTAGATCCGGCTATGTAGGGGTGGATCCGGGCGAGGGAGGCTGGATCTGATGATTTGGGAACGGATCTGGGCTAGTAGATGAGGGGCGGGTGAGAGGAATTGGCGGATCGGGGTTGGATTATCCGGATCTTAACTGATCTGGAAGGGGAAGGTTGAGGAAGATGGTTCCACGTGATGGGAGGCGATGGTGGCCAAGCCCGACAGCTGTGGGGGAGGGGTCGGCTGATGTAGGGGTGGGGGTTAGGGCGGCGTCGGCTGTAGAGGGGTGGAAAGGGGCGGCGGCGGTTGATGGGGGTAAGGGGACGCCGACGTCTGCCGGGAAGAGGTTTAGAGGGCGGCGGCAGTGAGGTTGCTGGAGAGGTGGGGTCCAATGTTTGGGGGGAGGCGGGAATAGTGTTCGGCCAGCATTGGGAAGGGATTTTGGGCGTTGGTAAGGAGTTGGATGATGGAAAAGAGTGCTTAGGGTTTGGAGATACTTTGGGGAGGAAGATACACATCTAAGAGTCGTCACTTGAGGTTCCACGGAGTCGACACCGTGGGAGAATCGCGGGATTCCGGGAATAGAGTCTCCAAAGTCTGCAATAACCCTAAAACAGCTCAGCATCCTATTTATAATAAAAGACAACTAGGGCATCCCACCATCGATGGTTATGACTGGACGGAGGTGGGGTCACTCAAAAAAATACAAAAATAATAAAGTAATATATGAAAATGATTCACGGCACGGATTTGAACGCATCTGCAGAGTCGGATCAGCGATCCGATCAAGCCCTCCTGCGCCGGTACACGAACGTAGGTCCCGCCTTATGGCAACCCCTCTTGGTACATGATCTGATGGATCCCCATCAGACTATGCGTGAAGTAATACAACGGGGAAGGAGGGAATGACAGAACTAATTCAAGAGGTGTCGGGACTGTAACTGCACCAACATGAATTTGCCTAGATCTTCAATAATTTTGGCGACGCAAATAATTTAACGACAAACATAAGATATTTTCACAGCATAATATTGGTGAGAGTTAAATTATCAAAGGCGCAATGTGCACCAAGGAGCAAAGGGGCACTGGAGCCTAGGCGTTGGGGCGCGCCTGAGGCACGTGAAGCGCAAAAATGGGGAAAAAAGGAAATTGAGTGAATCAGGCACCCAATTCGCTGAAATTAAGCGAATTGGGCTCCTAATTTGCTGATATTGAGCCATTTGGGCGCTCAATTCGCTGAAATTGAGTCAATTGGGCGCCAAATTCGTTGAAATTTAGTCAATTGGACGCTAAATTCGCTGAAATTAGAAGAATATCAAATGGATGACGGTCGTAACAAACTAACCACCGAGTTCACGAGCGTCGCAGTCGTACCAAACAGATATTAAAGCAATTGGAAAAGGTTTTGAAAATCTCTTATGAGTGAGTTTTCATGAAATGCCTTAAAATTTTAGAATTAGTAAAAAACTCCAATGAGTGAGTGTTTATGAAATGTCTTAAAATTGTAGAATGATGCACATGCAATGTATAAGCAATTATCTAACAAATAATTACAGCAAGTGATGAAATTAACAAAGTCAGAAACATTCACTACTGAAATTAGAATGTTATACAATCGAATACAATCAAGTTAAATCAACTTGAAAATGCTTCAATTAAATTCAAAGAGAATAAACAAGGCAACTGGAGTACGTTACGGGCAAACACATATGAATTATCATCCAAAGTAATATGCTCTTTCACCAATTAAACAACAATGAGAATTATTAACTTCAGCTACAAACTTACATAACAAATAGAAAGCCAGAGAGATAAAATGTTGAGGGCCTGAAAGCTTAGTTATTAAAGGCACACCAAGGCGCTAACATGCATTGGAGCCTAGACACAAGGCTCAAGGCGCAGGCGCGCTCCTGACAAAGGCAAGGCACAACCACATCCATTTTAAATAATCAGCATCAAACATCATTTCAGCTTCTCGATCAAATTATTCATCAAATCTACTAATTAATCATTCATTATTATCGTGTATATCTCTTAAAAAATAGAATTAGTGTGGTCATTTATATCATATCTAAGTCTCAAACGCACAATTATTTTTCACAAACACTAAATCAATAAAAAATATTGAGTTCTTGCATTAATTTTTCTTAATTTTTGAATAAAAAAATTTACATCAAAATATTCACTCAGGCGCGCCTTTTATATTCTAAGGAAGCAAATAAGGTGCACAGAGGCGCAAACCTCTGAGTTTGGTGAGCATGGAGCCTTAAGCGCCTGAGGCGTGCCTTTAGTAACATAGGACTCGCATGCTAATTGATGTCGGTATGGAAGCATTCATTTGGAAAGTAGTGTGTCGTAAGGCAGAGGCTGGTAGGTGAAACTAGGCTAGTTAGGGTATTGAGGATACGAGTAAAAGTGAGGTTGGGCTGAGATGAGAAACAAGTGTTGTGCTGCCTTGGGAAAGGAAGCAACGAATTCTTATCAACAGTTGATGCATGCCTTGCCAAGGGAAATGTTATCAACGTCATGGTATGCATGAGCTCATGTGTCATGAAGGATTGAGCTTATCTGGCGTTAGTAAGTCATTGAAGGTGAGTGAAGTAAGGATGGGAGGGAAGGAATTCAAAGCTTAAGCACGGGGGATCAGGGTAGTGGTTCCTTCGGCCATAATGAAACTTGGGTGGAAGAACATGGAAAGGGGCAGCAACTAAGAGTGAATCTATGTTGGGTTTGGATCGGCAAAAACTATGGAGAAGTTGATTCAGTCGGAGGAAGTTGAGCATGTTGTTGGAGGAGATGGGAACGACAATAGGGAATGAGGAGGAGGTAGCACCTGACCGCAATGGCATTTGGAAGTGCATGCCAATGTGAGTGGATGTTTATGTGAATGGAAGTCATCTTGCAAGGGAAAATTATGGCTAAGGGTGGTCCATCATACTGAAAGGCAGATCTATAAAGAAAATTCATGCCCAAAAAATATGCCCGATCAAAAGCCTGGATATACTTGGGTCATGCATTGGGGGCTATAATAGTCCCCCGTATTATTGATGGGCTTGGCAAACTGCTTTGTTGGGGTCGGGCATAGTTGGGCATGCCCAACTACAAAGCTGAGCAACAAGGCCCGCTAATAAAATTGTTGGGCATTTAATTTTAAACATTGAGCCTGATTTAGTCGATCTACGCCGACCATGCCTGATCTTGCCGATCAGGCATTCCCTAGCAAGTTCCCTTTAATTAGGAGGGATAGGCCTGGAGCAAGAACAAAAAAAACGGGCTCTGGCTTGAGGGAATTATTTACACCCCTAATGAAGGAAGTGGTGGCGCTGGTTGGAATCATGGAGGCTGAAGTAAATGGCTGTAGGGTGCTAAGTACCTTATTGACTGTATTAGTTGTTTATCCCTTTTAGATGTTGAATTAGCATCACGACTTGTTCCTTTTTGTTGAGTTTTACTGCATTACTAAATTCAAAATTAATGTCAAATATCATGATATTTAATTCAAGGCTTTGAGACATCGAAAAGTGTATTGAGGTGCGGAATGATTCAGAGAGATCCATTTTGAGTGGTATTTTCAATTTAAGACTTCAGGGAGAGTTCGGAGACGAATTCAAGCATTTGAACAATCTAGTTTTAGAGAGTGAAAGAAGAGAACGTTCGATTTAATTTTTAAATGTAAAGACAGTGTATCTCAATTATTTCATAAACTTCCTCTTTATAACGGCTATCACGAATAAATAACAATTAATTGAATTGCACCTTGGTATTATTCAGCACAACCATCCTTTGGTAAGTCATAAGTGTGTCTATGAGATCCTAGCCAAGCACTAAAGAAAGCAGAGCAAGGAGTTATCCAAAACTCTACACAAAATCGCCACATACTTCCATGAGTCAAATGGCATGCCAGTGATTTAGAGAAGTTGGCAACTTAGGACTCTGTGATGACAGACAGAGAAAGATCCATGAAGAAGAAGGCCAGAGTACAAAGCAAACCGCTAAAGCTTAGGACAAAATAAATTAAGAAAATGACTCCTAATTTTGAGAAATACCCAGATATCATGAAAACAGATTTTAGAAGCCATTTCTCAAGTTATAATTATAAGATATCAACATAACATTACACGAAAGTGTAAGTATAGTCGTATACCAAACAGTCTCCAATCGACAACTTGTTTTCATGTCCATCCAACTGCTTAGAACTGAATGCCACTAGACCTTCTAGGTTTTATTCTGTGAGAATCCACTTTGTTTTTTTTTTCTGTTCTCATTTCCTGATCTAAACAAGTGTAAATTAGCAGTGTCTATTGTTCAAGTTGGGAGAATCTATTCCGACTCTCTCAACAATGGCAAGCCAAGAAAAACGTAAGCAGTAATAATCTCCATATGAGTTGAAACAGCTCACGACATAAATTACAGTAGGGAAAATCACTTCTCTCAAAGACTCAAACAGCAACATCCTCGATATATACACACGGAAGCAGTAATGCGAAGCAGACGTTATAGGTTCATCGGGTATATTAATTCCTAAAAATCAAATACAATCGACCAAATTCCATAAACCTAGAACACGGGAATATGAAACGAGGGGGGAGATGAAGATCGCGAGAGATGACACAGACCTGGAATTCCAGAGGAGGACTAGAAAGCCCCGACTTGGGAGAAGAGTGTCTACGAGAACAATGATTCACCGATCTTTCCCTAGCACCCGATGACAGAGCGTCGAGGTTGGGAATTCCCTTAAATCGAGAGCTGTCCATCAACACCCAGAAGATCCTCCCAAGGTCTAAGTACAGCGTAAACCAAAAAAAACTACGAAAGGAGTAGATCGGTGGATGAGACGATGAATCACTGTGTTCCTTATACAGAATTCAGCCGGACCGTCTTCTTCTCCGGGAGGATGGAGGTGGAGCGACCGTGGAGATGACCGGTGACGGTGGGAGAAGGTTAAGGCCGAAAAATAACTGGTCAATCGAAGCTTTTTGTACATTGTACGGCGATACAAAAAAAACACTGAAACTGCAAATATCAAAAGTTCAGCCGGACAGTATCCGGCCAGCGGACGGCGGACGTCATTAGCACCTATTTTTTAGGGCGTTATTAGGTGCACATTATTTTTGATTATGTGCATATTTTTGATATGTGCACGTCATAAATTTTATTTACGGACCAAAATGTCAATTAAACATCATAAATTTTATTTGCATGTCAAACTGTTAAATAAACACCAAAATAAAGTTTGAGTATTGTTTACTTCATATACAAAAGATTTCTTCTCTTTTACATTTAAAAGCAACAAAAAACAAACAAAATAAAAGAACCAAAATCTCAAATCATTTCCATCGATATAACTAAAAAATTGCAGGTTCATTTTTAAGTTCAAGTAGACATGTACGAACATAAAGATATGAATATTAGGGTTCTTGAATAAATAAAATATTTGCAAGATACGTAAAATTAAATATTAGTACATGCACGGTCATTTTGTTTGTTCAAGCTTCTTTTTGGTCACCCTTTTAAGCGACCCGGAAGCAAAGGTTCTACAGTTTGGCTTTCTGTAGATCCAATAGTTGCTGTAATTTTCTTTTCAATTCATTTTTTTGAATAGCCGATCATGTATTGTATTTTTGGAGTATCTCATAAAACTCTATTTGTATGTCATGTGAAGCGAGGCTGAAGCTGGGGTAAGGGCAGAGTTTCAGCTTTTGGGAGAAAATAGGAGTGGGGTGTGCACTTAAATTTAATATGAGTAGGATTGGAAAAAAAAGTAATGGTATTGTTTATTTAAGAGTTTGGTGTGCACATAGCCAAATATGATGTGCACGTAACATTTACCTTATTTTAAGAGTTTGATGTGCACATAGCCAAAAGTGATGTGCACGTAACAACACCCTTTTTATTTTAATTTTGTTTTTTTGTTGTATTTTTTAGGCAAAAAAATCTATTTCTCCCCAACTTTTTTTTCTTTTTTTTAATATTTTAGTCCTAAACAATTTTTTTTGAACAAACAAGTCCCAAACTTTTTATAAAGTTTCATATCAGCCCCAAATCAAACAGCAAACATAGCAGAAATTTTTCCGTCTCTTTAATTTCGCGAGCCACTCCCACGCGAGAGCTCCACCACCACACCACTCCAAGCGACAAATCAACGGCGAGTTCAACGGCGGTCTTTTCTCCGGCGACTACTTCACGCTAGTACTCGGCGACTACTCCATGATTCCAGCCCCTAATACCACTGGGGCGTTGATTAGGACAGGTAATCGAACATGCTTAGTTCATTTGGTTTAGAGTTATGAGCCTCTTCGGCATGTAATGTTGTTTTTTTCCAGTTCATTTGGTAATCAAACATAACTTAGACAATCAAACATAACATAATTATCTAATTTCATTATTATTTTTGAAACTAGGAATTCAGCGGCGTGAATTTTGGTGCTTATTCAAAAATAAACGATGAATACAGGATATTTTTGATTCATTTTTTATGTTTTAGACTGTTAAAAAGGAGCAGAATTTTTTTTGGTTTTGGCTCCATTCAATTTTTAGACTAATTAGGCTTTTGACTATTTTACCCCCATTTAGTTTTTTGGCGTTGTTTAATGTTCATTTTAACTGGTTCTAAAGGCGCATAAATTTCTTTTTGTTCAAAGAATTGCTTTAGAATTTTAGATTGATTGTGGTTCGGTTTGGAAAGACTTATTTTCACCGTTCAAGCCGTTACGACTGCATGAATCAGACCTTAATTAAGGCCTGACTCATACGGTCATAACCGCTTGACATGTGAAAATAAGTCCTCCCAAATGGAACCTGTAAATGCAAAAGCTTTGCTTCAAAATTCTCTGTTCTGGTTATATATATATTTATGTTTTGTATCAGGTTTTGCTTCAGAAATTCTAACCATGATTGTTAATGTTTTGTGTTAGGTTTTGTATTCAGCTATTGAAGCCGTTATTTAATAATTAATAAAGGAATTTTCCAATAGATATAACGACAATGGTTAAATAAAACTAAATTCTAAAAGTTATGAAAAGTTAGGCACCGATTTATCCAAAATAAAAAGTTGAGGAATGAAATCTTAAAGATTATAAAGGTTAGGGACTGAAATAGGATTTATTTATTGTATTTGTTTAGTTTCATTTTTTTGATTGGTTAAAATATTTTTTTGTTATATTTTTAAAATTTTAAAATAATAATTGTAAAAACAATTAAAAATAAAAAAGGACGACCTTGCAATTTATGCCGCCACGGGATGTATAAAGTGCACAGACAGCATACTAAACAGTGTCATATATAAACCGTGCATTGACCCGATATATCTTGAAATTCACAATAAGTTGCAGCCTGATATTATTTATACCAACGAGAAAAGATGTATGATGTTTCACACGATGTGTGACTAATTGAATATCATTGTTCACCCGCATAAAAATGAAAATAATAATCACCCACTTATGAAAATAAAATACTTAGGTCAGGAGCATGATCATGCTCATGGTCCTGCACCAATGAGGAGCCTGCAAAGGAGGAGGGGCCCACGTAATTGTGGCTTGTGTCATACACTTTTGTGTGGGGCTCTCATCATTTCAGGCATCTCATTGGTTATCCTGACCATGCTCATGGTCAGGAACCCTGACCCAATAATTTTTCCCGCCGCTGACCCCGAAAATTTCAAACAATTAAGGCTGTGTTTGGCTCCCATTGCAAATCAGCCCGGTGGCACGCCGGGAAGGAGAGAAAAAACGATCGGGCTGAACGGCGGGCTGGAGCGCGAGAGACCGGCGGTAAAACTGCCATTTTTCTCCTTTTCACGCTGGCCGGGGTGGACCGGAGCTCGCGAAATCTTCTCAAACGCTTTTCCTCAGGCTCGGCCCTGCCGGAACGACGCCCCGCCGGATTCTAAAACACAGCCTAAACCTAAATAATTAACAATAGCATGTCACGGTAGCTGCCACATATATATTAATTTTCAAATATCATTGATGTCCGACTTAATATATACTTGATGTCATCATGCTAGCGCATGATGTGAGACTACATATTTTGAAACCAAATAGCGCGACCCACAGTTTGCTCCACCGTTGGCGGTTGAGCTCCCGTCGGCCTGATCGGAGCCCACCGGTGGGTTCGCCGAATCCTGGCGAACCCTCCGGGGGTTGCCCGGTGGCGAGTGGGTCAGGCCACCGCTGGTGGTAGCCCTGCTCGTAAGACCGTCAGACAACCCCCGGCGAGTTCATCGGGATACGGTGAACCCGACGGTGGGCGGCGAAGATGAAAAGGGATAAGGCGGTGTGGTATCGGGTAGTTACGAGGGATGGTGAAGGGGGTTTTCCAAAAAAAAACCTAACATGCAGACCATCAGAGCAGAGCATTGCTACGGCGTCAAGAATTTCTTCCATGGTCCTCCGTTGTTACATGGTATGCCCCTAAGACTTTTTTGTATGTAGTGTAGATGTTCTGCAAAATTGATATGAGTTCCCTCAATTTATAAAAATTACATGTTGCGAGTAGCCGGAATTCCAATATTCTTCACTAACTTGGTGGAGAACACGAAGGACAGGTGTGGTTGACCAAAGTCAACACCACTAACGTTATGACCAAGCCACAACTCAGTTGGTGATGAGGGCTGTTGAAGGTGCCTTGATAAGGAGGGGCTGAGTTCGAAACCTGACATGCTCAAAAACCTACCGTGCTGAGAAACAGGCCGGAGAGGGGTTTGGGTATCTGGGTTGCAGCATTGTAACGGGGGTCAGGGCGAGACAAGCTGCACGTTTCTGTGGGCCTCTGAGCTTTAAACCTGGGTTGTTACAATTGAGATGCCCTTGATAGGCTAATGTGATACCTAAAACTTATACAAAAGTATGTTTTATGTTACCATGATCATCCTTCAGTTCTAGAAGGATATTCTGATGCATCATGGTGCTCAAAAGTCAGAACTAAATGACAGCAAGTTTACTACTGGATTTATATTCACACTAGGAGGAGCAGTTGTAGCATGAAAGTCTAAGAGACAATCATGTATTGTACTATCTTCTATGTAATCCGAACTCTACGCTCTAACTTCAGCGAAAAAAGAAATATAATGGATAAGAGATTTGGTGCTGGACATTCCACTGTCAAGCCTGAAATTGAGTTCTATTGCAGTTTACTGCGATAATCAGGCTACTAAAATCATTGTTGCGAACACTCTGTTCAATAGCAAAAGAAGGTAACTACAGATGAAACAAGTTTGGTTGACCTCCCTCACGAGTCAAGGGATTGTGAACCTCATTGATGTGAGGTCGAAAGATAATGTTGCAGACGCATTGACAAAATGATTAAATAGAGCTCTCACAAACAAAACATCGTGGAGATGAGTTTAAAGTTCATAGAAATATGAAACTCTCCTCTTATGTTTATGTTTTAATGATAATAGTTTATAGCTGCAACATTCAAACATCTAATAACAGACTGAAAACCTCGAATAATTTATTGATGAAAACCCAAGATGGTTGGATGCTAGTCACTCCACATTTGATGACTTAACATCTTTCTCATTATAAGTTATTTTGAGAATTATTCAACTGACAATAGAAAGTCATGTACGAGTTAATCTAACATTACCGATCATAGCATATTATTCCATATTTGATAATGTTGCAAATGACGGTGTGCATAATCATATTATAAGGTACGTAGTGGTCACTAATGAGTAAGATAATAATGTGTGATTTATTGAAATCATAATTTGACTCGTCCTTCTAAGACTAGATAGAGATGCTGATAGTGTTATTTCACTACTGATACAAGTGCTAAGCTCATTTAGGTAGAGCTAGCTTACTTTGATACGTCACTGCATATATTTTTAAATTCATAAAGTCTAACTCATGAAATTTTTTGCAGACACTGGTGGAGATGGAGGAGAGAAAGTAGACTTTGACATGGATGATGATGATCTACTCTCCGAGTGGAATTGTTTTATGTTTTTGATCAATTGTTATTTTGTTTTCAGACTTATTTATTTATGAGTGACACTTTATGTTTGGATGTTTCTTGTTACTGTTTTTGGTAAACTTCTGCTTATGTTTAAATGTGTTAACTCTTATGAAAATGTGCAAAGTCGAAAACATTTCTTTTGGTACACTCTACTTTATGCACTCCGAGACGTACACGTTATTTGTCACAAATATATGAGGAGATTGTTAATGTATATTTGGACAAATTAACGGATTCGGAGGCTTAACGGGTCGGTTCGGATACACGATATCCATCACCCGTAGTAACTCCTAGGGATTACCTATTTATACTCACCTGAGGGCAACGGGTAGGAGATTCCACTTAGATCTCCATCCGGACGTTTCGAGCGACACGATCAATATCTTCTTTTCTCATTTCTAGCTTAGTTTTATTATTATTTTTTATGCAATGTAGTTTTATTTTCTTGTACCTCTTTCATTTTATGAAATGCAACAATACTTAGTTTTTTTATTTTCAAGCAATGTTCCTGTCTTCTTTTATGTCATTTTTATTCCATAAATAGTAAGTTAATTCTTGTTCATTACAAGTTTTGAAATGAAATTTTCGTTCTCTTTATAATCATTTTTTCCACCTTCAATTTATTTCTGATTTATCATGCGCCGAGTAGTCGAGTTCATATGCCGGTTATGAATTTCGATATATGTTTTTGTACTCTAATAGCCGAGAGGATCGTGCGTACGAATTAGTCGCTCGGGAATAAAAAGAGTTGATCACAAACCTCGAGAGATGAGGATGAAAATCTTCTGAATATGAGTCAAATCCTATAGCTGGATTCACTCCGGCAAAACAAGTATTAAGTTATCAATTAGAACAAGAGTTTGTTCAATATTCTTAATCTCAGTTGGGCGTATTCCTCGAGAGGGTGTGTTCATATGTTAAGAATCTCCACGGTAAAGGATCGGTTTAGACGTTTATAAAATATCTTTTATATTTCATTCAAAGTGCGTTTTGTTCAAAAATAAATTTCTTATTTCACATTTTAATTTAAATATAATTTCTCTAAATTTTCTTCCAATAAAATAATGGTTGTTTTCTCGAATTAGAAGTACTCGACAGACCCGAGTTTTAATACGACCTTGATATTTTTATATCTTATGCTATATTTCGATAGGTACACATGCATTAATCGAGTATAGATTGAAAAATATAATTTTCTCTATCAGTTGTATTTCAAAACACCAGTTTTTCAAGTAAGAAAATATAAGAAAATAACAAAACTCTGCATTTATAAATGTTAAGAATCAAATTGAATCCTATGATGTGGCAGTTTCCCCGCTGATGGATTTCCCAGTAGGGGATCTGCCTACATTTTTGGGGCCCAATTTAAGTTGCATGCATTGACATTTCCTACTTTATGTAACTAAATAAATATCTAGGGGGATCAGAAAACATTGTGAATTTTCGGAGCAAATGATAATGATTTATTATTGTTATATATGCATATTGTTATCTCTCTTTGCCTGTATATATAACAGTTCACGAAATACATTACTCACATAGTCTATTTTTATAACAAACTCACTGTGGACCCTTTTTTTAGGCAACTGGAGCATCTCCCAGCGTATCGCAAAGGGTTCCCCCGACAGAAGAAGAGAAACGAAACCGCACTGAGGATCTATCAAATGCATGACTAAAGATCTTTATCGGGATTGAGGAAGTTCAAGAAAATCATGAAGTTACCTGCAAAGATTATGAGTGTGTTTTCTGTAATGAGTATAGTTAAATGATTCTCTTACCTGTAACAAACTTCCTGTAAATGTAAATAAAGGAAAAAAATTGGTGTTATGTTTTATTTGTACTGTGGATCCGTATAATGATTATTGTTGCGACATTTTTATTGAAACGACATTCGATTCTGCTATGGATGCCGAAATAAGGGACTTCATATCGAGGGCCAACTCAGCTTTAGGCTCTAAATTCGCCACTTCATGTTTAGCTCCCGAGCACATGTACCTATCCAATCCATAGTGACGTAGCAAGACAAAACAATGGTCAGCTTTAGTTGACCACAATTAGTGTAACAACCTCATCCCATTTCCGTCCTTTTTAGCTAGCCGCTGGACGGCGACACCACTTCCCTGCAAGCAAGTCAAATAAGCAGTATATCTATAAAGAAAGTACGATTACCGGCTAACACGCATCACAACACAAACGATGACGCGCACGTCCACACGTTTCATGCTCTCAAGGCGTGTTTTTGGTGTGCTCTTTCCCTAGTTCCACCTTCATCATTAGTATTATAAACTTAGATGACAATTGAGCTTATACCATCAAAGGCTATTACGCCTTCAGGGCTTTCCCAAGATCAACTGGTGCACCGAAGAGCTGCCTTTTCATCTACTTGCATGAAATAGGTTTGAATCAGCTTTGCATGTGCTCAGATCACCAGAATCCATCGCCACGGTGTGATTACGGTTTCACCTCGAACTGTGAATATGATAACCTATTTATCTCACACGAGCTGGACACACAAGACATTTCAGCTTAACACGCTACGCACCTAATCCAGAGGACATAGGCTTCACGATCACAATCAATGTAGCTGGATTTCATCCAGCCCATTGTCGTCATCAATAGTACTACCGCTTGATGATATCCATCAGAACATAGCACTTGGATTTTCATGGAGTGGGTCTCCAGCATAACACATATCACTAGTTTGCTACCATCAACAATAGTAATTATTATCGGGCGATGCCAACGGAATGCTTGTTTTTTGTTATAATATGGGGTGTTTCTTGGAGTTGATTTTCAGCACGACATACCTCATATAGATTCAAAAATTATATTATACATTTTTTCCAACGAAGTTTTCTCCGACACACAAATAAAAATAACCAATATGGACAAATATGTCGTAGATGAGCTTCACCTAGCATACACATATCCGCAAACGGATTTCCATATGCAGTTCATGTCGGGGATGGACACCATCTACCCAGAGGAAGTCGAGTCTTTCACTAATTAGCGAAGGAGACACTTCCATGCAAGCATACTATCATGAAAAATATAAGATAAACAGGTCATAACACCAGGAAGAAGAATCGTTACCCTTGACGATTGCTTTAGCGTCATGAATCAGAAATTGATTCAAATGGGAATGATCGCAGTACGTTCCTCTTCGCGGATCTGAACTTAACACGCGATTCAGAGTCTTGGGGCTTCATTAATGGCTAACTCGTAATCTTCCTCCTTTTCCTCACTGTTTTCTTTTCTCTGGGAAGAGAAAAAACAAAGTGAACTGAATAGAAAATCACCCATTTGCAGATCTTAACTGACTCGGAACAGATCCCAATCATCTGATCTAAATTTCATAAGGAATGGACGTCCACGATTTAATTTGGGATTCTGTTTTGGGAGCTATTGCTGGCGCATCAATATCGTCGGGTGATATCTTAGGCGGTGGCGGCGGACTTAACCAACACCATTTAACGACCGCTTAACAAAACTGACGTGACAACATACCGCCGACGATATCGCTATCGCCTAGCGTTAGTATAGCGTTGTAACATCTCGACGCATGTCGTAACAACTAGACACTCGTTGAAAAGGCTATCGTCTGGCATTATCACTGACGTTGGCGTTAGCAGCTACGACCAAATTCTTGATGCTTTCCATTGTTGGGAAAATGGGGGTATTACAATGCGTACAGTCGGCTACCGCGCGCCCCATGTTCGCTCACGGCGGCGGCCACCTTTGTTGAAACTGAGAAATCGGTCTCTGTAGAGTTCGGAGTCCCTTTAAAGGGGCAACCTCACACCTACTGCACTCGGGGGGATGTCACAGACCAAAGTCTCAGGAAACTAGGAACAGACCCTCGGCTCTAGCGTGGAGGTCCCACCTCACACCCGGAAGACCTTGGCGATCTTTCCCTCCCTAGCCAATGCTGAGCTAGGTGCCTTGGAGGATGAAGAGAGTGAAAAAGTGATGCTCCCCAAGACACCCCTAAGAGACTATTTATAGTTTTCTGGGAATGGCCTGCAAATAACCAACCTCCACTCCTCTGAAAATTACCGAAATGCCCCAGGATTGGCCTGCCAACAGCCAAATCCCGCTGTTCCAAGCGGCTAATTGCAGTCCATCAGGGGTAGTCCCTCAAACAGGGCGGTATGGCAGTTAGGTGGGAAGCGGGGGACGGCTTGGGCGGACAGGTGGCCTACAAGTGGCGACCTGGCGGCCACTAGGCGTGCTGAAGCCGGGCGAGCTGCGGCCTGCTGGGCTGGGCGGCGGCCTGGGCGAGGCGGCGGTCTGGCGAGCCGAACCCTGGCGAGACGCGGCCTGCTGCGAGACGGGGTAAGGCGAGCTACGACCTAGCGAGGCGACGGCCGGGGCGAGGCGGCGGTCTGGCGAGTTGAGCCCTAGCGAGACGACACCTACTGCAAGACGGGGCACGACGAGCTGCGGCCTGGCGAGGCAGCGGCCCGGGCGAGGCGGCGGTTTGGCGAGATGGGGCAAGGCGAGCTGCGGCCTGGTGAGCTGGGGTAAGGCGATCTGCGGCCGGGCGAGCTGGCTTGCTTGGCGAGACAGCGGCCTGGGGCGAGGCGGCGGTCTGGCGAGCTGACCCCTGGCGAGACAGCGACCTGGGCGAGATGGGACAAGACGAGCTGCGGCCTGGCGTGATGGGGCAAGGCAAGCTGCGGCCGAGCGAGCTGGCCTGCTTGGCGAGACGGCAGGCTGGGGCGAGGCGGCGGTCTGGGCGAGATGGGGCAAGGCGAGCTGCGGCCTGGAGAGCTGGGGCAAGGCGAGCTGCGGCCCGACGAGCTGGCCTGCTCGGCGAGACGGCGGCCTGGGGCGAGGCGGCGGTCTGGCGAGCAGACCCCTGGCGAGACGGCGGCCTGGGCGAGACGTGGCCTGCTGCAGCCTACTTGCGGGCCAGGGCGGCTGCAGGCTGGGGCCTTGGCGACTTTTCAAAGGGGCCTGGGGGGAGATAAATATTTCCTCCCCCTACTATTATATTACGCAAGTCCACCCAAAATTGGCCTCCAGGAGTCCAAAACTCTAAAAAAGCTTTAAAACGTGCACCAAGTCTTGCGCATTGCTTGGGGCCCACTCTTCGTGAATACATGGTTGTACATAATCCCCGCTCTTTTCGAGCTTAGCACAAGCTCAGAAAGAAACGTCCAACCCAACTTATTCGCCGAGTGGTCTTCTTAGAGCCGAAAAGTACTTGGCCCCTCCCAGAGGAGTCAATCTATTGCGCCAGCTAATGGGAGCCCGGGTGACGAAACGGCCTCAGGGTAGAAAACACTTAGCCTCCCAGAGGGGTCAACCTGTCAAGCCAGCAATGAGAGCATGGATGACGAGACGACCTCGAGGTAAAAAACACTTGGCCTCCCCGAGGGGTCAACCTGTCAAGGCAGCAAATGGGAGCATGGGTGGCGAGACCCCCTCTGGGTAAAAAACACTTAACCACTCGGAGGGGTCAACCTACCATGCCAGCTGATGGGAGCCTGGGTGGCGAGACCCTTTCCGGGTAAAAAACACTTAACCTACCGGAGGGGTCAACCCGCCATGCCAGCTAATGGGAGCCTGGGTGGCGAGACCCCTTCCGGGTAAAAAACACTTAACCTCCTGGAGGGGTCAACCTGCCATGCCAGCTGATGGGAGCTTGGGTTGCAAGACCACCTCCGGGTAAAAAACACTTAACCTCCTGGAGGGGTCAACCTGCCATGCCAGCTGATGGGAGCCTGGGTGGAACGCCTGCCCTGTCGGCTAGCGAGAGCCTGACAGCAGGACCGTCATCGGAGGAAAGGTACTTGAGCTTCCACGAGAGGTACGCCTGCCATGCCAGCTAGTGAGAGCCTAACAACGGGACCGTCATCAGAGCAAAGGTACTTGGGCTTCCACGAGAGGTATGCCTGCCCTGCCAGCTAGTGAGAGACTAACAGCGGGACTGTCATCGAAGCAAAGGTACTTGTGCTTCCACGAGAGGTACGCCTGCCCTGCCAGCTAGTGAGAGCCTGACACCGGGATCCTCATCAGAGCAAAGGTACTTGGGCTTCCACGAGAGGTACGCCTGCCCTGCCAGCTAGTGAGAGCCTGACAGCGGGACCGTCATCGGAGCAAAGGTACTTGGGCTTCCATGAGAGGTACGCCTTCCCTGCCAGGTAGTGAGAGCCTGACAGCGGGACCGTCATCAGAGCAAAGGTACTTGAGCTTCCACGAGAGGTACGCCTGCCCTGTCAGCTAGGGAGAGTCTGACAGTGGGACCGTCATCGGATCAAAGGTACTGGGGCTTCCACGAGAGGTACGCCTGCCCTGCCAACTAGTGAAAGCCTGACTGCGGGACCGTCATCAGTGGAAAGGTACTTGGGCTTCCACGAGAGGTATGTCTGCCCTGCCAGCTAGTGAGAGCCTGACAGCGGGACCGTCATTGGAGCAAAGGTACTTGGGCTTCCACGAGAGGTATGTCTGCCCTGCCAGCTAGTGAGAGCCTGACAGCGGGACCGTCATCGAAGCAAATGTACTTGGGCTTCCACGAGAGGTACGCATGCCCTGTCAGCTAGTGAGAGCCTGACAGCAGGATCGTCATCGAAGCAAAGGTACTTGGGCTTCCACGAGAGATACGTCTGCCCTGCCAGTTAGTGAGAGCCTGACAGCGGGACCGTCATCGGAGCAATGATACTTGGCCTTCCACGAGAGGTACGCCTGCCCTGCCAACTAATGAGAACCTGATAGCGGGACCGTCATCGGAGCAAAGGTACTTGGGCTTCCACGAGAGGTACGCCTGCCTTGCCAGCTAGTGAGAGCCTGAAAGCGGGAGCGTCATCGGAGCAAAGCTACTTGGGCTTCCGCGAGAGGTACGCCTGCCCTCCCAGCTAGTGAGAGCCTGACAGCGGGACCGTCCGAAGATGGCGTTGTAGCTGGATCCCTCCTGAGCTGAATTTGAGGCACTGGTGGAACGAAGACGACACGCAACGGAAGGCGCTGATGAGGGGCCTTCCGAAGATGGCGTTGTAGCTGCTCGGAGCGTCAACTATGACGAACTGGCAGTTCCTTGAAGTCCCTCCCAATTTTACTTGGAGTCTTACTCCACCTTCAACCTCCTTCCTCTCTCCTAAAAATCCAAATAGGGGTCCGTCTAAGGCCAACACCCTCCTTGGCTCCACCTTTCTCTTGTCAAACATCTTCTTGAAAATGACATTGATGGAGCTCCCGTTGTCAACCAAGATCCGGGAGACGGTGTAGCCCTCGATGGCCGTCTGGATGACCAACACATCGCAGAACGGATCCTCATGATCCGACATGTCCTTCGACGAGAAGGTGATCTTCTCGTCCTGGGGCGGGGTCTGGGATGTTGAAGTGACGCTCCGTCGGTACATGACATGGAGGCTCGCCTTCTGAGTGGCCTCGATCCCCACTCCACCATAGATCACCGCTATACCGCCTCGGGGTTCGACATCGACCCGGTCCTCACATATGTCATCCCCCCTATTCTGTGTGGAACCTCCTCAACCTGCACCGACGGCTGATGCTGGGCAGGGCCTGTAAGACCCCCCCCCCCCCTTTTTTTCCTTTTCGACACCAGGGTCTTAGGCCCAGAACCGCCGTTTTGCGGTGACTCCTTCACGCCCTGAAGGGTCATCACCACAAAGCGCCGATACTGCCGGCCGATTCGATCGCATAAAAGTAGCATAATGAAGTAAATGTAAACTATCAGTCCACAGAAAATCACATATCATAGTAATAAATCTCCACGAAGGGAGTGTCCACAGAATAAAACATCAGAGCGCTAACTACGGGCTTATGCCCGGTACATCATATCCTCACTACAAAATCACTCATGCGGAAGCAAAAGCAGAAAAACTACTCAAGGTCGAGACTCACGGTCCCGGCTGTATGAACTCCGGAGCTAGACTGCCCCACCTCCAAGCGCACCAGTCTCTGGGGCTGCTCCTCCATGCTGGTCTCCACGATCCCCTAAATGATGCGGTTCGAAAACCATTAGTCTAAAAGACTAAGTCCTATCATCCCCCGCCCCTTCCCCCACGGCTCCTAGGCACCGAGCGGAGAGGAAGAAAAGGGAGGACTTGAAGGTGGAGAAAAAAAAAATCAAAAGCAGATGGCATGTAACAGCCCAAAGTTCGGAAACAGGAATTTTTGAGTGACACGGCCTGGGACACGGGCGTGTCCCAGGGCGTGTCAGTTGACACGGCCTGCGACACGGGCGTGTCGCAGGGCGTGTCGAGGTTGTGTCGACGTTCGGCTTTTGTCTCGACGATTTTTCTCTCGACGATGCGTCGAGAGGAGGCACACGGCCCAGGACACGGGCGTGTCCAAGGCCGTGTCGCATGCTCGACGATTTTTACTCGACGATCGTCGAGTGTCGAGACGTGAGTGTTGAGAGTTGAACACGGCCTGTGACACGGGCTTGTCACAGGGCGTGTCAAATCAGATCGACGAACTCAGCCCGCCGAAGCATTTCGACAGGGCGTGTCTTTGTGCTGTGTCTGGGCACACGGCCTGGGACACGGGCGTGTCACAGGCCGTGTGAAGTCTCGGGATGGTTTTGGATTTTTTCACCCAGGTACACGGCCACAGACACGGCCGTGTCTGAAGGCGTGTTGGTGACACGGCCCATGACACGGGCGTGTCCCATGGGCGTGTCACTGGTTTGGATAAGTCGGTTGACCACCGCTTGAGGCACACGACCTGGTACACGGCCGTGTCCGAGGCCGTGTTGGGTCAAAATCTGTGTTTTTGACAGAATTGTGGACGTCCATTCCTTCAGTCTGGATCCAAGGGCTGAAGCCTCTTCCTCTTTTTCCTTAAAGGCCGAACGCAGAGAAGGATTCTCATTTTCTTTGGCCTTGAGTTTTCTTCAAGTGAAGAGACAAAGAGAGAGAGAAAGGAGGAGGAAGAAGGAAAGGGGGCTGCTGCTGGTGGTGCTGCGGTTTACCGACGAGAGATCCGAAGCCGGCGTTGCGGAGGAAACACTCTTGCGAGTCTTGCAAGCTAGCTTGGAGGTCATGGCACCGAAGCGGTCGTCAAGGGTAACGACTTTTCTTCCTAGCCATGTGAAGGCTTTCTTTTTGGCATAGCTTTGTGATTTCCCCCACCAAGAGGTGGCTGATATTGGAAATCGTTGGGTGGATGCTTGAAATCCCCTTTTGTTAGCATATAGATCCGGAAATGGAGTACGGAATAGGCATGCTGTGTGAAGCCCATCTGGACAGGTTGGTCTGGATTGGTGATGTTGCATACGAACCGGAGAAGACTCCGTGATAACGTGTAGTGTAAGGAGTCTACGGGTTATGCCTGCGAAAAGGAGTAACAGGAAGTACTGGGGTGGTAGCCCAGGAAAATAGCCATGTGATGTTTTTGGGTCCAACCTGTGAATGAGGCACAGGAAGGACTGGTGGGACCAGGAAAGGTCCTTTTTGTGATGCTTGATGTCATAGGGTGTCCACCTGTGAAGCGAGTCACAGGAAGTACTGGTGTGCCCAGGAAAGACCCCTGACATTTGTGCTTGTGCGGTGTCCACCTGTGGAGAGAGTCACAGGAAGTACTGATGTGCCCAGGAAAGACCCGCTGTTGTTGTGAGAGAAATGGGTATAGAGACGTACCCAGGCTTGAATGCCAGAACAGGATCGGTGAGACCTACCCGCGCCTTTGATATAGCCATGAGTACGCTGTACTCGGAGAAGGCAAGGCGATTTGAGCAACGGGGGGTGGAGGATCCGACCTGCGCTATGTCCGTCCGACGTGAGACCAAAAGTGCGGTCTGTTGGAGCGCATAGCAAGAGTCTTCGGCCTGCGCTCCATGACACAACGAGGGGCTACGGGCCATCCCGGTGTCCGAAGACTAACTCCGGCTGCACGCCATAGAGTAAATGCTCAAGAGATTTACCGTTGGGTGATAACCCTGATACGGTGGTGGGCAAGAGGTTGCCAGAACACCAAGAATGTGCCCTGAGTGCACGGACCGTTGGGCCGGGCGGCGAACGGTTGTGATGGCTTGTGTGCGTGAAAGCACCTTTTGATGATATAGCTTGCCATACTTGTGATATGATTGCCTGCAGGGAAAAATACTGCTGCCCCGAGAGAATGGGTAGGGTCGTTATAATTTGGTCAGCTGAATGCTGACCGTTGCTTTTATGTGCCACCGTTGGGTGGATTGTCCCTTTCCAGGTACGGGAGAGCCGAGTGGGACGCATAGAGGTTGATGCTCCTGCTGGTGTTGCTGCTGTTGTTAGCCCTCGAAGGCTAAATATGTTCTTTTGAGTGTTTTCTTTTATTGTGACCGACCTGCGCGCCAATCTGTTTTAGGCCACTGTGTGAAAGCTATGTAAGGCCATAAGACCAACTCTTTGTTTATGTTGTAAGACATTCCTATATGATATAAAATGTGGAGTTTTATGTTTGGACATTCATGAGGAGTTCAAGTTGTAGTCTAGGCTTCCGCTAGAATGCTTTGTGTTAGGTGCAATGCGTGACTCTGGTATCATCATGTACCTTCACCGACTGTTTTGTGATATATCCTGTGGGGCCCCGGCCGGACCTTCTAGAATATATCATATGAACGTACGGGGTTGTTACATTTTTGGTATAAGAGCCATACAAGAGTGGCCAATGTTATCCTCCGTGGCCGAGGTCAGGAGTTCTCTTGGACCTGCGGGCTACTATAGGAGAGTTGTGGAAAACTTCTCGCGTATTGCATTGCCGCTAACCACACTGATGCGAAAATATCAGAAGTTCGTTTGGACGCCAGCTTGCGCACGAGCTTTTGAAGAGCTGAAGGTTCGGTTGACCACGGCGCCGGTGTTGTCTTCGCCGTGTGGAACCGATGGATTTGTGATTAGTGATGCCTCAGGGAGCGGCTTAGGATGCGTTCTTTTGCAGAATGGAAAGGTGATTGTTTATGGCTCACGCCAGCTGAAGGTGCACGAGCGAAACTCTCCCGTCCATGATTTGGAACTAGCGGCGGTGATTTTTGCACTTAAATTGTGGCGACACGACCTTTATGGCGTGAAGGTGGAGATCTATATTGATCATAAGAGCCTAAAGTATCTTTTGGAGCAGAAATACTTGAACATGCGACAACGAAGGTGGTTGGAGTTCCTTGGGGACTACACTTTCGAGATTCACTCTACGCCCGGAAAGGGGAATGTTGTCGCGGATGCCTTGAGTCGGCGAATTCCGGCTAGAGCGAATTGGTTACAAAGACATGATGAACGTCTTATCCAGGAGTTGGACGAATTAGAGATCGATTGTGTTGACAAGAATTCCAGTGCCACTGCATGTTTGAACTGGACCGAGGTGCAATGTGACCTTGCGGACCGAGTCCGACGGGCAACGTAGTTGGATGAAGATCGCTTGCGCTATGCGAATGAAGGGTCAGAAGGCAAATTCACCTGAAATGACGGTCTCTTGCGAAAAAAGGGCCGTTTGTGCGTCCCAAGTATGGGGAAATTGAGGGAAGAATTGATGTATGAAGCGCATTATACCAAGTATTCCATTCACCCTGGGAGCACAAAGATGTTCAACGATATGAAGAAGCTTTTCTGGTGGCCAGGACTCAAGAAAGATGTTGCCCTTTATGTCTTTAAATGCCAAACATGTGCGATGGTGAAGGCGGAATGTCAAAAGCCGGGCGGTTATTTGAAGTCACTGTCGATCCCAGTGTGGAAATTTGATGATATTTCCATGGATTTTGTGCATGGGTTGCCAAGATCGCAGCGAGGAAATGATTCCATTTGGGTGATAGTTGACCGGCTAACAAAAGTAGCACATTTTCTCCCGAACAGGCGGGATGATTCGGTTGAAAGTTTGGCAAAGTTATATGTTGACCAGATTGTGCATCTTCACGGTGTTCCTCGGAGCATCGTACGTGATCGAGATGGGCGATTCACGTCAAATGATTGGAGGCTAGTTCACCGACTGTTGGGCACGAAGTTGACTTTTAGTACGGCCTTTCATCCCCAAACGGATGGCCAAACTGAACGTACCAACAAAACAATGGAGGACATGCTCTGAATGTGCGCCCTTGACTTCGGAAAGAGATGGGAAGATCATCTCTATATGGTCGAGTTTGCATATAATAACAGCTACCAGGCAAGCATTGGGATGACACCATATGAAGCCCTATATGGAAGGAAGTGTCGTACTCCCTTGGCTTGGGTAGAAGCGGGTGAAGCCCGGATTGTTAAACCAAATGAGGTGGATGAAGCAAACTCAACCATTCGGACGATTCGAGAGAGATTGCTGATTGCTCAAGATCGACAAGCGAAGTACTACAACGCCAAGCACCGGAATGTCGAATTTGCGGTTGGCGATTGAGTCTACTTGAAGATCAAACCATTCAAAGGTGTCTCCAGGATTCGACGATTGAAAAAGTTGAGTCCAAGATATTTGGGTCCTTTTGAAGTGGTTGAGCGAATTGGCGAAGCGGCTTATCGGCTAGCTCTGTCGACGGACTTGGGTGGGTTACATGATGTCTTTCACATCTCGGTACTTCGGAAGGTCGTAAAAGATCCAACTCAAGTGATCGCGAATGATCGTGTGCCGGTGGAGTATGGGCTAACAACGAGAGTTAGACTCATCCAGATCGAAGATCGAGCCGAGAAACAGTTGCGGAACAAGACGGTCGGTATGGTAAAAGTCCGGTGGGACAACTGCGGCCGTGGAGAACTGACATGGGAGCGCGAGCAGACCATGCGAGCAGAGTTCCCAGAGCTGTTTGTGTAATCTGTAGCGGGAGTGTTGTAACATAATATTTTATACGTTGTTACATATTTCGTGCTGCTTTCTGTTGCTTTCCTATCTCTAAATTTCGAGGACGAAATTTCTTATAGGAGGGGAGGATTGTAACAGCCCAAAGTTCTGAAAAAGGAAATTTTGGGTGACACGGCCTGGGACACGGGCGTGTCCCAGGGCGTGTCAGTTGACACGGCCTGCGACACGGGCGTGTCGCAGGGCGTGTCGAGATTGTGTCGACGATCGGCCTTTGTCTCGACGATTTTTCTCTCGACGATGCGTCGAGAGGAGGCACACGGCCCAGGACACGGGCGTGTCCAAGGCTGTGTCGCATGCTCGACGATTTTTCTCGACGATCGTCGAGTGTCGAGAAGTGAGTGTCGAGTGTTGAACACGGCCTGTGACACGGGCGTGTCACAGGGCGTATCAAATCAGGCGACGAACTCAGCCCGCTGAAGGTTTCGACAGGGCGTGTCTTTGTGCCGTGTTTGGGCACACGGCCTGGGACACGGGCGTGTCACAGGCCGTGTGAAGTCTCGGGATGATTTGGGATTTTTTTTCATCCAGGTACACGGCCACAGACACGGGCGTGTCTGAAGGCGTGTTGGTGACATGGCCCATGACACGGGCGTGTCCCGTGGGCGTGTCACTGGTTTGGATAAGTCGGTTGACCACCGCTTGAGGCACACGGCCTGGCACACGGCCGTGTTCGAAGCCATGTCGGGTCAAAATATGTGTTTTTGGCAGAATCGTGGCCGTCCATTCCTTCAGTCTAGATCCAAGGGCTGAAGCTTCTTCTTCTTTTTCCTTAAGGGCCGAAATCAGAGAAAGATTTCTCATTTTCTTTTGCCTTGAACTTTCTTCAAGTGAAGAGAGAAAGAGAGAGAGAAAGGAGGAGGAAGAAGGAAAGGGGACTGCTGTTGGTGGTGCTGCGGTTTACCGACGAGAGATCTGAAGCCAGCGTTGCGGAGGAAACGCTCTTGCGAGTCTTGCAAGCTAGCTTGGAGTCCATGGCACCGAAGCGATCGTCAAGGGTAACGACTTTTCTTCCTAGCCACGTGAAGGCTTCCTTTTTGGCATATATTTGTGATTCCCCCACCAAGAGGTGGCTGCTTTTGGGAGTCGTTTGGGTGATTCTTGAAATCCCCTTTGTTAGCATATAGATCCGAAAATGGAGTACGGAATAGGCATGCTGTGTGAAGCCCATCTGGACAGGTTAGTCTGGATTGGTGATGTTGCATACGAACCGGAGAACACTCCGTGATAAACGTGTAGTGTAAGGAGTCTACGGGTTATGCCTGCGAAAAGGAGTAGCAGGAAGTACTAGGGTGGTAGCCCAGGAAAATAGCCATGTGATGTTTTTGGGTCCAACCTGTGAGTGAGGCACAGGAAGTACTGGTGGGACCAGGAAAGGCCCTTTTGTGATGCTTAATGTCATAGGGTGTCCACCTGTGAAGCGAGTCACAGGAAGTACTGGTGTGCCCAGGAAAGACCCCTGACATTTGTGCTTGTGTGGTGTCCACCTGTAGAGAGAGTCACAAGAAGTACTGGTGTACCCAGGAAAGACCCGCTGTTGTTGTGAGGAAATGGGTATAGTGAAATACCCAGGCTTGAATGCCAAGAACAGGATTGGTGAGACCGACCCGCGCCTTTGATATAGCCATGAGTACGCTGTACTCGGAGAAGGCAAGGCGATTTGAGCAACGGGGGGTGGAGGATCCGACCTGCGCTATGTCCGTCCGACGTGAGACCAAAAAGTGCGGTCTGTTGGAGCGCATAGCAAGAGTCTTCGGCCTGCGCGCCATGACACAACGGGGGGCTACGAGACATCCCGGTGTCCGAAGACTAACTCCGGCTGCACGCCATGGAGTAAATGCTCAAGAGAGTTACCGTTGGGTTGTAACCCTGATACGGTGGTGGGCAAGAGGTTGCCAGAACACCAAGAATGTGCCCTGAGTGCACGGACCGTTGGGTCGGGTGGCGAACGGTTGTGATGGCTTGTGTGCGTGAAAGCACCTTTTGATGATATAGCTTGCCATACTTGTGATATGATATGCCTGCAGGGAAAAATACCGCTGCCCCGAGAGAAGGGGTAGGGTCGTTATAATTTGGTCAGCTGAATGCTGACCGTTGCTTCTATGTGCCACCGTTGGGTGGATTGTCCCTTTCCAGGTACGGGAGAGCCGAGTGGGACGCATAGAGGTTGATGTTCCTGCTGGTGTTGCTGCTGCTGCTGTTAGCCCTCGAAGGCTAAGTGTGTTCTTTTGTGTGTTTTCTTTTATTGTGGCCGGCCTGCGCGCCAATCTGTTTAAGCCACTGTTTGAAAGCCATGTAAGGCCATAAGGCCAACTCTTTTGACTTGTTGTAAGACATTCCTATAATTTATAAAATGTGGAGTTTTATGTTTGGACATTCATGAGGAGTTCTAGTTGTAGTCTAGACTTCCGCTAGAATGATTGTGATAGGTGCGATGCGCTACTCTGATATCATCTTGTACCTTCACCGACTGTTTTGTGATATATCCTGTGGGGCCCCGGCCGGACCTTCTAGAATATATCATATGAACGGATGGGGTTGTTACATTTTTGGTATCAGAGGGAGGTATCGGTCGTCTTGGTCGTTCCCTCTCGAAGTCGTGGCCGACTTCTTTTGTGGGGTGGCGAGCACGTGTTTGTGCACACCAAAGTCTACGAATGAACTCCTGAATGTCCATGATAGGAATGCATATTTGTGTGTTTGAGGAACCTGTGTGTTCTTCTTTTGTGTTAATTGCTTGGGTACGACCGCTAATGTGTGTGTCTTGTCCACCTTTAGGTGACACGAAGTGGAGCTGGGCCGTCTGAGTCCCAGCGTTCTGATGAAAATATGGCACCAGCCGCGGTGCCTACTCCTCCACCGTCTGCGGAACATGTGCGTTTAGTTGCGGAGGCCTTATTTACCATGATCCAAGGCCAGCCACTTAGGCAGGAGCAAGCGGCTGTGAGGCCAGAACAGGTGGCGGCAAGGCCTGAACCTGTTGTGGATGTGGCTCCTCGAGCGGCTGAGAAGCAGCTAACGCGGTTTATGAGTTTCCATCTGCCTACGTTCTCGGGAGCGGGAACCCCGACGCAGGCTGAGGATTGGCTATCGCGTGTCAAGCGAGTGATGACGGCGATAGGAACAGCGGAGCATCAGAAAGTTACCTTAGCCACCTTCTTGCTTGAAGGAGAAGCTCGATTGTGGTGGGATGAGATGAAGTTGCATCACTTGGCGGGTCGTCCATTAACCCAAGTGTCGATGGAAGAATTCTCCAGGCTATTCCTCGCGAAGCACCTTCCTGTGGCTCAGCGGATAGCCATGGAAAATGAATTCCAACGGTTGACTCAAGGTGATGGCAGTGTTGACGCGTACCTGCATGAATTTACTCGCTTGGGGCGGTATGCGGGTTCGATTTTTGCTGATGAGCAGAGGAAGACGAATCGGTTCTATGAAGGACTGAGGGACGAGCTGAGGTTCCTTGTGTCAAGTTCTGTGAACCAAGGTTTCCAAGCGCTGGTTGACACCGCGACCGCGTTGGAAAAGGATATGAAGAGGGTGCAAGGGAAGAGAGCTTTGGATGTGATGCAACCGGAGTGGAAGGCGCCCCGATCAGGAAAACCATTTTATAAGAAGAGATGGGGTAAGAAGTCCAAGCCTAGTGGACAAGCTCCTTCATCAGTTGCAACGGGAGCAACATCAGGGGCGACCTCAAAACCAGACACTCGTACCTGCTTCAATTGTGGTCGGATGGGGCATATTGCGCGAGATTGTCGGATGCCGTCAAAGAGTGAAAAGAAGGCGGGAGCATCTTATGCGGAGAAAGGAAAGGCGGTGGTGGATTCCTCTGCCTCGCAGGCGCAACCCCGGGTTTACAAGCTTGGCCTGCAAGAGGCCATCAAGCAGAGTGACGTGGTCACAGGTATGAGTTTAGTTTTGCATATGTTATTGTTTGTATGCTTTGCTTAGTACCCCATGTTTGCGGTTTGTGTGTGTGTGACATGTTTGACTTTGTAACACCCCCACCCGTCACATGACATATAACAGTGGGTCCGGCCGGGGCCCCACGCCATATAGCACAGACAAGCGAAGGAATTACGTGTGGAAATCAAAATCTATGCGTATCCTTAACTCATTCCATTCTAGCGCAGCATTGTTTTGTTAACATGAACTCCAACCAGAATGCCCACCACTATATAAATACCATATTTATATATCACAAACACCAGGAATGTATACAACTCACACACCCTGGCCTTATGGCCTTACAAGTTACTCTTTTACACAACAATCATTTCGTACATCGGCACGCAGGCCGGCCACACATGAAATCCAAACAACACTCTCCGCATGGCCTTCAAGGGCCTCATCAAGCTAGCCATTCTTATGCATTTCCAGCCGCAACACCTGCAATTCCACATCCAAGACAAACCAGAAAACAAAGTAACGGTCAGCATTTGGCTGACCCATTATAACGACCCTACCCCCTACCCGGGGTAGTGGTTCCTTCCCTGTATACAGTGCTGTCAGCTATCATCAAGTATCATCAAACATCATATGTATATCATGCTTTATTCCGCTAGCAAACACATTCCATCACAAACGCTGGAATCCACCAGACGCTCCGTGCACTCAGGGCACCTTCTTGGTGTACCGGAATCCACCAGTCGTACACCGCCGAATCGAGGTGTTAACTTGTTGGTTGACCGGACCTAGTCCACCAGTCTCGCAAGCTGGCGACATCCCGCCCAAACCACTCAGAGGTCCAACCTCACAGCAACAACCAGAGTAGGTCGACCCACAACATGTGGTGTAGCATGCCGGGTTTATCTAAGCTCCCCAGGCAATGTCTACCCATCAACCCCCCTCCTAATCCGATCGACCCACACTATGTGGTGCAGCAACCCGGGTTTAACTCGGCTCCCCTAGCATTGCCACCCATCGATCCCGCTAACTAACTAGATCAACCCACCCTAGTGGTGTAACAGTCGGGTTTATCACGAGCTCCCCAGACATGTTACCAATTGATCATATCACAACCAGGAGCTTTGCCAAAGCCTCCTCACATTCAGCATCACATCCATACATTCATCACAAGAGAAAATCATTTGCATCTCATCAAATCCACGGAGTTATCTCCGGTTTACCCATGAACATCACCAATCCAGACTACCGGTCCAGATGGGCTTCACACAGCATGCCTATGCCGTACTCCATATTTCCGGCTCTAGATGCAGACTCAACAAAGGAATCTCTTCACGAATATCCACCTCTTGGTGAAGGATTCCAAGCGCATGCATAAAGAAAGGACTTCGATGTCCAAGAAGGAGATCGTTACCCTTGAAGATCGCTTCGGCGCCATGAAGTAGCCGGATGGAAATCACCGCCTCGGCTCTGCCTTCACGAATCCGCTCTCGGATCTTTGATCCGCACTCCGCAGCTCCTACAGCAGCTGGTAGACTCCTCCCTTCTCTCTCCCTTAGGCCTTTCTTCTCTCTCTCTCTTGGAATGAAGATGAAGAAGAAGAAGAAGAGAAAAGAGGGTTTAAATCCCCTTTTTCTCGGCCTTCACAACACCTGGACAAAGCCCAACCATTGGATCCAGGAAGAGGGAAACAAACGGCTCAGATCTGGCCAGAAAAGCTAAAACACGGCCTGACACGCCCTGTGACACGCCCGTGTCACAGGCCGTGTCTCTCTAAGCGGCAGACAACCGACTCAATCCAACCAGTACACGCCTGTGTGACACGCCTGTGTCACGTGCCGTGTACCCGACACGCCCTCAGACACGCCCGTGTCTGAGGCCGTGTGCCTCAACGAAAATAATCTCAAACCAACCCGAGACTTCACACGGCCTGGCACACGGCCAGGCACACGCCCGTGTTCATGGCCGTGTGCACCAGGACACACCCGTGTCCCGCAAACACGCCCTAGCTCGAACCGTCAAGTTGAGCTCGACGACTACTGACACGCCCTGTGACACGCCCGTGTCACAGGCCGTGTCCTCACTCGACACTCGACACTCGACGATCCTCGAGAAAATTCGTCGACATCCAGGCCGATCGTCGATACGGACCCGACACGCCCTGCGACACGCCCGTGTCGCAGGCCATGTCCGCTGTGTCGACTCCGAATTTCGTCGACTGCCCGACTCGACACTACCCAGGCCTGACACGCCATGGGACACGCCCGTGTCCCAGGCCGTGTCACCCAAGCCTGAACCCGATTTTGCTCAAAATGCTCCACTTGACTTCGGGGTGTTACAATCCTCCCCCCCTTCAAATAATTTCGTCTTCGAAATTTGACTCCAATCAGCCACAACATCATCAAAGCGTACATCCCAAGCCGCCGCACAAACTAACAAACATACATTACAAACAAACATCTCTATCTTCCCCTTGTGCACATTTAACCACAGAAGACCTCAAAACAAAACAACATGATTTCGTATCGCCTTACCATCACACGTGCACCACATTTTAATCAAGATTGTCAACATCACGATTTTATTCATCATCTATCATCTAGTTTACATACAATGATATATATATATCGGTCGTTTTGGTCGTTCCCTCTCGAAGTCGTGGTCGACTTCTTTTGTGGGGTGGCGAGCACGTGTTTGTGCACACAAAAATCTACGAATGAACTCCTGAATGTCCATGATAGGAATGCAACTTGATGTGTTTGAGGAACCTGCGTGTTCCTATTTTGTGTTGTTTGCTTGGGTACGACCGTTAATGTGTGTGTCTTCTCCACCTTTAGGTGACACGAAGTGGAGCTGGGCCGTCTGAGCCCCAGCGTTCTGATGAAAGTACGGCACCAGTCGCGGTGCCTACACCTCCACCGTCTGCGGAACATGTGCGTTTAGTTGCGGAGGCCTTATTTACCATGATCCACGGTCAGCCACTTAGGCAGGAACAAGCTGCTGTGAGGCCAGAACAGGTGGCGGCAAGGCCTGAACCTGTTGTGGATGTGGCTCCGCGAGCGGCTGAGAAGCAGCTAACGCGGTTTATGAGTTTCCATCCGCCTACGTTCTCGGGAGCGGGAACCCCGACGTAGGCTGAGGATTGGTTATCGCGCGTCAAGCGAGTGATGACGGCGATAGGAACGGCGGAGCATCAGAAAGTTACCTTAGCCACCTTCTTGCTTGAAGGAGAAGCTCGGTTATGGTGGGATGAGATGGAGTTGCATCATTTGGCGGGTCATCCGTTAACCCAAGTATCGATGGAAGAATTCTCCAGGCTCTTCCTTGCGAAGCACCTTCCTGTGGCTCAACGGATCGCCATGGAAAATGAATTCCAACGGTTGACTCAAGGTGATGGCAGTGTTGACGCGTACCTGCATGAATTTACTCGGTTGGGGCGGTATGCGGGTTCGATTTTTGCTGATGAGCAGAGGAAGACGAATCGGTTCTATGAAGGACTGAGGGACGAGCTGAGATTCCTTGTGTCCAGTTCTGTGAACCAAGGTTTCCAAGCGTTGGTTGACACCGCAACCGCGTTGGAAAAGGACATGAAGAGGGTGCAAGGGAAGAGAGCTTTGGCTGTGTCGCAACCGGAGTGGAAGGCGCCCCGATCAGGAAAACCATTTTATAAGAAGAGATGGGGTAAGAGTTCCAAGCCTAGTGGACAAGCTCCTTCATCAGTTGCAACGGGAGCAACATCAGGGGCAACCTCCAAGCCAGACACTCGTTCCTGCTTCAATTGTGGTCGGATGGGGCATATTGCGCGAGATTGTCGGATGCCGCCGAAGAGTGAAAAGAAGGCGAGAGCATCTTATGCGGAAAAAGGAAAGGCGGTGGTGGATTCCTCTGCCTCGCAGGCGCAACCCCGGGTCTACAATCTTGGCCTGCAGGAGGCCATCAAGCAGAGTGACGTTGTCACAGGTATGAGTTTAGTTTTGTTTTTGCTATTGTTTGTACGCTTAGCCTAGTACCCCTATGTTTGTGGTTTGTGTGTGTGATATGTTTGTCATAGCCTTTGTGATGATTCGGGACACGCTGACGCGAGCACTGTTTGATACAGGTGCATCGCATTCTTTTCGGTCTCGTGAGTTTCTTACGCAGCTTGGGATACCCAGTCGTGCAAAGGCAGATAACGTCAGAGTGGTGTTGCCGAATGGTTGTTGGATGCTTGCGGATCAAGCTTGCGATGTGCCGGTTCAGTTCGGAAGTCGGGATTTTTGTTTAACCGTATTTGTTTTGCCAATATCGGAATTCGATGTGATTTTTGGGATGGATTGGCTTGCGGAGCAGCATGCTATGATTGATTGTCAGTCCAAAGAAATCACGTTGGGCCAGAATGCCGAACAGAAGACCAAGTTCGCGGGTATGCGAGGAGTAGGCGGGACGTTGATGTCTGCACTCCAGGTAGTCAAAGCTGTTCGGAAGGGTGCAGAGTGTTACTTTGCACTAATTCAGGCTGTTGAGCCTAAGGCCACTTTGTGCGAGGTTCCGATTGTGGCAGAATTTACAGATGTGTTTCCCACGGATCTCCCTGGGCTACCACCCCAGCGGGAGATTGACTTCACAATTGAGTTGGTGCCAGGTGCGAAACTCGTGGCCCGCTCGCCATATCGCGTTGCGCCTAAAGAGATGGCTGAGTTGAAGGTTCAACTACAAGAAATGCTAGAGCAAGGTTATATCCGCCCAAGTATGTCACCTTGGAGCGCGCCTGTGCTTTTTGTAAAGAAGAAAGATGGTGGGTTACGGTTGTGTATCGATTACCGTGAATTGAATAAGCTGACCGAGAAGAATAAGTATCATATACCCCGGATTGATGAATTATTTGATCAGTTGGTGGGATCTACCGTCTATTCGAAGTTGGACCTGAAGTCTGGTTATTACCATTTAAGAATTCGGGAAGGTGACATTCCCAAAACCGCATTTGGAACACGTTATGGGCACTATGAGTTCACAGTCATGCCCTTTGGATTGTGTAATGCGCCCTCGGTGTTTATGGATCTGATGCACCGTATTTTTCGTGAGTACCTGGATCTGTTTGTGATAGTGTTCATTGATGATATCCTGGTATACTCGAAGTCCAAAGCTGAGCATGAGATTCACTTGCGGTTGGTGTTGAACACGTTGAGGCAAAATCAGTTATATGTCAAGTTCTCGAAGTGCGAGTTTTGGCTATCGTCAGTGGCATTTTTGGGTCATGTGGTGAGTGGAGCGGGCATTGCAGTGGATCCAGCGAAGATAAGAGCCATACAAAATTGGCCAATGTTGTCTTCCGTGGCCGAAGTCAGGAGTTTCCTTGGACTTGCGGGCTACTATAGACGATTTGTGGAGAACTTCTCACGGATCGCTTTGCCGCTAACCACACTGACGCGAAAAGATCAGAAGTTCGTCTGGACGCCAGAGTGCACACGAGCTTTTGAAGAGCTGAAGGTTCGGTTGACCACGACGCCGGTATTGTCTTCGCCATGTGGAACCGATGGATTTGTGATTTATAGTGATGCCTCAGGGAGCGGCTTAGGCTGCGTTCTTTTGCAGAACGGAAAGGTGATTGCTTATGGCTCACGCCAGCTGAAGGTGCACGAGCAAAACTATCTCGTCCATGATTTGGAATTAGCGGCGGTGATTTTTGCACTCATGTTGTGGCGACACTACCTTTATGGAGTGAAGGTGGAGATCTATACCGATCATAAGAGCCTAAAGTATCTTTTGGAGCAAAAAGACTTGAACATGCGACAACGAAGGTGGTTGGAGTTCCTTGGGGACTACACTTTTGAGATTCACTATACGCCCGGGAAGGGGAACGTTGTCGCGGATGCCCTGAGCCGGCGGGTTCCGGCTAGAGCGAATTAGTTACAAAGACATGATGAACGTCTTATCCAGGAGTTGGAGGCATTGGAGATCTATTGTGTTGACAAGAATTCCACTGCCATTGCATGTTTGAACTGGACTGAGGTGCAATGTGACCTTGCAGACCGAGTTCGACGGGCAACGGAGTTGGATGACGATCTCTTACGCTATGTGAATGAAGGGCCAGAAGGCAAATTCACCTGGAATGACGGTCTTTTGCGAAAAGAGGGCCGGTTGTGCGTCCCAAATGTGGGGAAGCTGAGGGAAGAACTGATGTATGAAGCACATTATACCAAGTATTCCATTCACCCCGGGAGCACAAAGATGTTCAATGATATGAAGAAGCTTTTCTGGTGGCCAGGACTCAAGAAAGATGTTGCCCTTTATGTCTCTAAATGCCAAACATGTGCGATGGTGAAGGCGGAATGCCAAAAGCCGGGCGGTTATTTGAAGTCACTGCCGATCCCAGTGTGGAAATTTGATGATATTTCCATGGATTTTGTGCATGGGTTGCCAAGATCGCAGCGAGGAAATGATTCCATTTGGGTGATAGTTGACCGGCTAACAAAAGTAGCACATTTTCTCCCGAACAGGCGGGATGATTCGGTTGAAAGTTTGGCAAAGTTATATGTTGACCAGATTGTGCGTCTTCACGGTGTTCCTCGGAGCATCGTAAGTGATCGAGATGGGCGATTCACGTCAAATGATTGGAGGCTAGTTCACCGACTGTTGGGCACGAAGATGACTTTCAGTACGGCCTTTCATCCCCAAACGGATGGCCAAACTGAACGTACCAACAGAACAATGGAGGACATGCTCCGAATGTGCGCCCTTGACTTCGGAAAGAGATGGGAAGATCATCTTTATATGGTCGAGTTTGCATATAATAACAGCTACCAGGCAAGCATTGGGATGGCACCATATGAAGCCCTATATGGAAGGAAGTGTCGTACTCCCTTGGCTTGGGTAGAAGCGGGTGAAGCCCGGATTGTTAAACCAAATGAGGTGGATGAAGCAAACTCAACCATTCGGACGATTCGAGAGAGATTGCTGATTGCTCAAGATCGACAAGCGAAGTACTACAACGCCAAGCACCGGAATGTCGAATTTGCGGTTGGCGATTGGGTCTACTTGAAGATCAAACCATTCAAAGGTGTCTCCAGGATTCGACGATTGAAAAAGTTGAGTCCAAGATATTTGGGTCCTTTTGAAGTGGTTGAGCGAATTGGCGAAGCGGCTTATCGGCTAGCTCTGTCGACGGACTTGGGTGGGTTACATGATGTCTTTCACATCTCGGTACTTCGGAAGGCCGTAAAAGATCCAACTCAAGTGATCGCGGATGATCGTGTGCCGGTGGAGTATGGGCTAACAACGAGAGTTAGACCCATCCAGATCGAAGATCGAGCCGAGAAACAGTTGCGGAACAAGACGGTCGGTATGGTAAAAGTCCGGTGGGACAACTGCGGCCGTGGAGAACTGACATGGGAGCGCGAGCAGACCATGCGAGCAGAGTTCCCAGAGCTGTTTGTGTAATCTGTAGCGAGAGTGTTGTAACATAACATTTTATACGTTGTTACATATTTCGTGCTGCTTTCTGTTGCTTTCCTATCTCTAAATTTCGAGGACGAAATTTCTTGTAGGAGGGGAGGATTGTAACAGCCCAAAGTTCTGAAAAAGGAAATTTTGGGTGACACAGCCTGGGACACGGGCGTGTCCTAGGGCGTGTCAGTTGACACGGCCTGCGACACGGGCGTGTCGAGGTTGTGTCGACGATCGGCCTTTGTCTCGACGATTTTTCTCTCGACGATGCGTCGAGAGGAGGCACACGGCCCAGGACACGGGCGTGTCCAAGGCCGTGTCGCATGCTCGACGATTTTTCTCGACGATCGTCGAGTGTCGAGAAGTGAGTGTCGAGTGTTGAACACGGCCTGTGACACGGGCGTGTCACAGGGCGTGTCAATTCAGGCGACGAACTCAGCCCGCCGAAGGTTTCGACAGGGCGTGTCTTTGTGCCGTGTCTGGGCACACGACCTGGGACACGGGCGTGTCACAGGCCGTGTGAAGTCTCGGGATGATTTGGGATTTTTTTTCATCCAGGTACACGACCACAGACACGGGCGTGTCTGAAGGCGTGTTGGTGACACGGCCCATGACACGGGCGTGTCACTGGTTTGGATAAGTCGGTTGACCACCGCTTGAGGCACACGGCCTGGCACACGGCCGTGTTCGAGGCCGTGTAGGGTCAAAATATATGTTTTTGGCAGAATCGTGGCCGTCCATTCCTTCAGTCTAGATCCAAGGGCTGAAGCTTCTTCTTCTTTTTCCTTAAGGGCCGAAATCAGAGAAAGATTTCTCATTTTCTTTGGCCTTGAACTTTCTTCAAGTGAAGAGAGAAAGAGAGAGAGAGAAAGGAGGAGGAAGAAGGAAAGGGGGCTGCTGTTGGTGGTGCTGCGGTTTACCGACGAGAGATCCGAAGCCAGCGTTGCGGAGAAAACGCTCTTGCGAGTCTTGCAAGCTAGCTTGGAGTCCATGGCACCGAAGCGATCGTCAAGGGTAACGACTTTTCTTCCTAGCCACGTGAAGGCTTCCTTTTTGGCATATATTTGTGATTCCCCCACCAAGAGGTGGCTGCTTTTGGGAGTCGTTTGGGTGATTCTTGAAATCCCCTTTGTTAGCATATAGATCCGGAAATGGAGTACGGAATAGGCATGCTGTGTGAAGCCCATCTGGACAGGTTAGTCTGGATTGGTGATGTTGCATACGAACCGGAGAAGACTCCGTGATAAACGTATAGTGTAAGGAGTCTACGGGTTATGCCTGCGAAAAGGAGTAGCAGGAAGTACTGGGGTGGTAGCCCAGAAAAATAGCCATGTGATGTTTTTGGGTCCAACCTGTGAGTGAGGCACAGGAAGTACTGGTGGGACCAGGAAAGGCCCTTTTGTGATGCTTGATGTCATAGGGTGTCCACCTGTGAAGCGAGTCACAGGAAGTACTGGTGTGCCGAGGAAAGACCCCTGACATTTGTGCTTGTGCGGTGTCCACCTGTGGAGAGAGTCACAGGAAGTACTGGTGTGCCCAGGAAAGACCCGCTGTTGCTGTGAGGAAATGGGTATAGTGAAATACCCAGGCTTGAATGCCAAGAACAGGATTGGTGAGACCGACCCGCGCCTTTGATATAGCCATGAGTACGCTGTACTCGGAGAAGGCAAGGCGATTTGAGCAACGGGGGGTGGAGGATCCGACCTGCGCTATGTCCGTCTGACGTGAGACCACAAAGTGCGGTCTGTTGGAGCACATAGCAAGAGTCTTCGGCCTGCGCGCCATGACACAACGGGGGGCTACGGGTCATCCCGGTGTCCGAAGACTAACTCCGGCTGCACGTCATGGAGTAAATGCTCAAGAGATTTACCGTTGGGTGATAACCCTGATACGGTGGTGGGCAAGAGGTTGCCAAAACACCAAGAATGTGCCCTGAGTGCACGGACCGTTGGGCCGGGCGGCGAACGGTTGTGATGGCTTGTGTGCGTGAAAGCACCTTTTGATGATATAGCTTGCCATACTTGTGATATGATATGCCTGCAGGGAAAAATACCGCTGCCCCGAGAGAAGGGGTAGGGTCGTTATAATTTGGTCAGCTGAACGCTGACCGTTGATTTTGTTTGCCACCGGTGGGTGGATTGTCCCTTTCCAGGTACGGGAGAACCGAGCGGGACGCATAGAGGTTGATGCTCCTGCTGGTGTTGCTGCTGCTGTTAGCCCTCGAAGGCTAAATATGTTCTTTTGAGTGTTTTCTTTTATTGTGGCCGGCCTGCACGCCAATCTGTTTTAGGCCACTGTGTGAAAGCTATGTAAGGCCATAAGGCCAACTCTTTGTTTATGTTGTAAGACATTCCTATATGATATAAAATGTGGAGTTTTATGTTTGGACGTTCGGCTTTTGTCTCAACGATTTTTCTCTCGACGATGCGTCGAGAGGAGGCACACGGCCCAGGACACGGGCGTGTCCAAGGCCGTGTCGCATGCTCGATGATTTTTACTCGACGATCGTCGAGTGTCGAGACGTGAGTGTTGAGAGTTGAACACGGCCTGTGACACGGGCGTGTCACAGGGCGTGTCAAATCAGATCGACGAACTCAGCCCGCCGAAGCATTTCGACAGGGCGTGTCTTTGTGCCGTGTCTGGGCACACGGCCTGGGACACGGGCGTGTCACAGGCCGTGTGAAGTCTCGGGATGATTTGGGATTTTTTCACCCAGGTACACGGCCATAGACACGGCCGTGTCTGAAGGCGTGTTGGTGACACGGCCCATGACACGGGCGTGTCCCATGGGCGTGTCACTGGTTTGGATAAGTCGGTTGACCACCGCTTGAGGCACACGGCCTGGTACACGGCCGTGTCCGAGGCCGTGTCGGGTCAAAATCTGTGTTTTTGACAGAATCGTGGCCGTCCATTCCTTCAGTCTGGATCCAAGGGCTGAAGCCTCTTCCTCTTTTTCCTTAAAGGCCGAACTCAGAGAAGGATTCTCATTTTCTTTGGCCTTGAGTTTTCTTCAAGTGAAGAGAGAAAGAGAGAGAGAAAGGAGGAGGAAGAAGGAAAGGGGGTTGCTGCTGGTGGTGCTGCGGTTTACCGACGAGAGATCCGAAGCCGGCGTTGCGGAGGAAACACTCTTGCGAGTCTTGCAAGCTAGCTTGGAGGTCATGGCACCGAAGCGGTCGTCAAGGGTAATGACTTTTCTTCCTAGCCATGTGAAGGCTTTCTTTTTGGCATAGCTTTGTGATTTCCCCCACCAAGAGGTGGCTGATATTGGAAATCGTTGGGTGAATGCTTGAAATCCCCTTTTGTTAGCATATAGATCCGGAAATGGAGTACGGAATAGGCATGCTGTGTGAAGCCCATCTGGACAGGTTGGTCTGGATTGGTGATGTTGCATACGAACCGGAGAAGACTCCGTGATAACGTGTAGTGTAAGGAGTCTACGAGTTATGCCTGCGAAAAGGAGTAGCAGGAAGTACTGGGGTGGTACCCCAGGAAAATAGCCATGTGATGTTTTTGGGTCCAACCTGTGAATGAGGCACAGGAAGGACTGGTGGGACCAGGAAAGGTCCTTTTTGTGATGCTTGATGTCATAGGGTGTCCACCTGTGAAGCGAGTCACAGGAAGTACTGGTGTGCCCAGGAAAGACCCCTGACATTTGTGCTTGTGCGGTGTCCACCTGTGGAGAGAGTCACAGGAAGTACTGGTGTGCCCAGGAAAGACCCGCTGTTGCTGTGAGAGAAATGGGTATAGAGACGTACCCAGGCTTGAATGCCAGAACAGGATCGGTGAGACCTACCCGCGCCTTTGATATAGCCATGAGTACGCTGTACTCGGAGAAGGCAAGGCGATTTGAGCAACGGGGGGGTGGAGGATCCGACCTGCGCTATGTCCGTCCGACGTGAGACCAAAAAGTACGGTCTGTTGGAGCGCATAGCAAGAGTCTTCGGCCTGCGCGCCATGACACAACGGGGGGCTACGGGCCATCCCGGTGTCCGAAGACTAACTCCGGCTGCACGTCATGGAGTAAATGCTCAAGAGATTTACCGTTGGGTGATAACCCTGATATGGTGGTGGGCAAGAGGTTGTCAGAACACCAAGAATGTGCCCTGAGTGCACGGACCGTTGGGCCGGGTGGCGAACGGTTGTGATGGCTTGTGTGCGTGAAAGCACCTTTTGATGATATAGCTTGCCATACTTGTGATATGATATGCCTGCAGGGAAAAATACCGCTGCCCCGAGAGAAGGGGTAGAGTCGTTATAATTTGGTCAGCTGAATGCTGACCGTTGCTTTTATGTGCCACCGTTGGGTGGATTGTCCCTTTCCAGGTACGGGAGAGCCGAGTGGGATGCATAGAGGTTGATGTTCCTGCTGGTGTTGCTGCTGCTGCTGTTAGCCCTCGAAGGCTAAGTGTGTTCTTTTGTGTGTTTTCTTTTATTGTGGTCGGCCTGCGCGCCAATCTGTTTAGGCCACTGTTTGAAAGCCATGTAAGGCCATAAGGCCAACTCTTTTGACTTGTTGTAAGACATTCCTATAATTTATAAAATGTGGAGTTTTATGTTTGGACATTCATGAGGAGTTCTAGTTGTAGTCTAGACTTCCGCTAGAATGATTGTGATAGGTGCGATGCGCTACTCTGGTATCATCTTGTACCTTCACCGACTGTTTTGTGATATATCCTGTGGGGCCCCGGCCGGACCTTCTAGAATATATCATATGAACGGATGGGGTTGTTACATTTTTGGTATCGGTTGTCTTGGTCTTTCCCTCTCGAAGTCGTGGTCGCCTTCTTTTGTGGGGTGGCGAGCACGTGTTTGTGCAAACCAAAGTCTACGAATGAACTCCTGAATGTCCATGATAGGAATGCAAAGTTTTGTGTTTGAGGAACCTGTGTGTTCCTATTTTGTTGCTTACTTGTGTCATTTTCCGTCTGTAGGCGACGAGTGCGATGGCTTGGCAGCAGGAACCCCAACACTCACTAGGAAGCATGACATCAACTGTGGTACCAACCTCTCCTTCATCAATAGAAACGGCTCGACTGATTGTCGATAGGGCTTTTGCAACGCTCAAGGCTTACCATGAGGGACAAGTTTTACCCTCTGATCCGGTGATGCGTTCTATGCCGGGTAGGGAACTTGAGCAGCCGGCAAGGGGAAGTGCCTCAGCTTCGTCAGGACATATGTGTTTGAGCCAAGGAGAGAACACGGTTGCTGACTATTTTCACGCATTTGTTGCAATGAGGCAACAACCCGAGTTTGTGTTTGAGACCGAGGGGATGAAGATCAATCGGTTTTATGATGGGCTACGTCAGGAACTCCGTTTCTTGTTGATGGGTCCTAAGTTCTTGGGCTTCCAACCACTGGTGGAGGTAGCGAGACTGTTGGAAATCGACTTGAGGAAAGCCCAGCAGATGCCTGTGACTCGGAAAGTGCGCACTCCAAGTGTTGGGAAGTCAGCTCACCGGAAGAGGCAGAGACAAGAGAAGCGTACTTGTTATGCGTGTGGTCTGGTAGGACATCTTGCTCGTGAATGTGGGGATGGTGTTCGGCAGCCAAAGAAGCAGTACAAGTGTTATTCGTGTGGGAAAGCAGGACATAAAGCCCGAGATTGCAGCGTTGGCTCGTAGCAGGCAAGAAATGTCGACATCATGATGTAGATAAATAATGAGGCTCCTCATGTACATAAATAATGGTGGCTTATACATGTTCGATGTACAGTAAGCCGTTTTGGATGAAAATGCTATGAGGGCCTGTGTCCGATATGGATGTGTGGGATCAACGTGTGTTGTCAATTGTTGATGTTTTCTACCATGGGGACATGTGTGCCCAAACTTGGCAAGAGTCATCGACGTTTACGATAATCGTCTTGCTTGCTTTTGTTTGCATCTTGTGAATGTTGTTTGTATGTGTTAGGTGCACCACATGCACCGTTTGCGAAGGATGTTTTGTCTTCTTTTCTGTCTAGGGTGTTGATCACGCTGCTTGGGATACCCAGGATTGCAAAGATAGCTAGCGTCAGCGTGGTGTAGCCGAATGGCTGTTGGATGCTTGCGGATCAAGCTTGCGATGTGGCGGTTCAGTTCGGAAGTCGGGATTTCAGTTTAACTGCATTTGTTTTGCCAATATCGGAATTGACGTGATTTTTGGGTTAGATTGGCTTGCGGAGCAGCATGCTATGCTTGCTTGCCAGTCCAAAGAAATCACGTTGGGCCAGAATACCGAACAGAAGACCAAAGTTCGCGGGTATGCGAGGAGTGGGCGGGACATTGATGTCTGCACTCCAGGTAGTCAAAGCTGTTCGGAAGGGTGCAGAGTGGTACTTTGCACTGATTCAGGCTATTGACTCTAAGGCCCATGTGTGTGAGGTTCCGATTGTGGCGGAATGTACAGATGTGTTTCTCATGGATCTCCCTGGGCTACCACCCCAGCGGGAGATTGACTTCACAATTGCGTTGGTGCCAGATGCGAAACCCGTGGCCCGCTCGCCATATCGCGTTGCGCCTAAAGAGATGGCTGAGTTGAAGGTTCAACGACAAGAAATGCTAGAGCAAGGGTATATCCGCCCAAGTATGTCACCTTGGAGCGCGCCTGTGCTTTTTGTAAAGAAGAAAGATGGTGGGCTACGGTGGTGTATCGATTACCGTGAATTGAATAAGCTGACCAAGAAGAATAAGTATCCTATACCTCGGATTGATGAGTTATTTGATCAGCCGGTGGGCTCGACCGTCTATTCGAAGTTGGACCTGAAGTCTGGTTATTACCAGTTAAGAATTCGGGAAGGTGACATTCCCAAAACCGCATTTGGAACGCGTTATGGGCACTATGAGTTCACAGTCATGCCCTTTGGATTGTGCATTGCGCCCTCGGTGTTTCTGGATCTGATGCACCGTATTTTTCGTGAGTACCTGGATCTGTTTGTGATAGTGTTCATTGATGACATCCTGGTGCACTCGAAGTCCAAGGTTGAACATGAGATTCACTTGCGGTTGATGTTGAACACGTTAAGGCAAAATCAGCTATATGCCAAGTTTTCGAAGTGCGCGTTTTGGCTATCGTCAGTGGCATTTTTGGGCCATGTGGTAGGTGGAGCGGACATTGCAGTGGATCCAGCGAAGATAAGAGCCATACAAGAGTGGCCAATGTTATCCTCCGTGGCCGAGGTCAGGAGTTTTCTTGGACCTGCGGGCTACTATAAGAGAGTTGTGGAAAACTTCTCGCGGATTGCTTTGCCGCTAACCACACTGACGCGAAAATATCAGAAGTTCGTTTGGACGCCAGCTTGCGCACGAGATTTTGAAGAGCTGAAGGTTCGGTTGACCACGGCGCCGGTGTTGTCTTCGCCGTGTGGAACCGATGGATTTGTGATTAGTGATGCCTCAGGGAGCGGCTTAGGATGCGTTCTTTTGCAGAATGGAAAGGTGATTGTTTATGACTCACGCCAGCTGAAGGTGCACGAGCGAAACTCTCCCGTCCATGATTTGGAACTAGCGGCGGTGATTTTTGCACTTAAATTGTGGCGACACGACCTTTATGGCGTGAAGGTGGAGATCTATATTGATCATAAGAGCCTAAAGTATCTTTTGGAGCAGAAATACTTGAACATGCGACAACGAAGGTGGTTGGAGTTCCTTGGGGACTACACTTTCGAGATTCACTCTACGCCCGGAAAGGGGAATGTTGTCGCGTATGCCTTGAGTCGGCGAATTCCGGCTAGAGCGAATTGGTTACAAAGACATGATGAACGTCTTATCCAGGAGTTGGACGAATTAGAGATCGATTGTGTTGACAAGAATTCCAGTGCCACTGCATGTTTGAACTGGACCGAGGTGCAATGTGACCTTGCGGACCGAGTCCGACGGGCAACGTAGTTGGATGAAGATCGCTTGCGCTATGCGAATGAAGGGCCAGAAGGCAAATTCACCTGAAATGACGGTCTCTTGCGAAAAAAGGGCCGTTTGTGCGTCCCAAGTATGGGGAAATTGAGGGAAGAATTGATGTATGAAGCGCATTATACCAAGTATTCCATTCACCCTGGGAGCACAAAGATGTTCAACGATATGAAGAAGCTTTTCTGGTGGCCAGAGCTCAAGAAAGAGGTTGCCCTTTATGTATCCAAATGCCAAACATGTGCGATGGTGAAGGCGGAATGCCAAAAGCCGGGCGGTTATTTGATGTCACTGCCGATCCCAGTGTGGAAATTTGATGATATTTCCATGGATTTTGTGCAGGGGTTGCCAAGATCGCAGCGAGGAAATGATTCCATTTGGGTGATTGTTGACCGGCTAACAAAAGTAGCACATTTTCTCCTGATCAAGCGGGATGATTCGGTTGAAAGTTTGGCAAAGTTATATGTTGACCAGATTGTGCGGCTGCACGGTGTTCCTCGGAGCATCGTAAGTGATCGAGATGGGCGATTCACGTCAAGTGATTGGAGGCTAGTTCACCGACTGTTGGGCACGAAGTTGACTTTCAGTACGACCTTTCATCCCCAAACGGATGGCCAAACTAAACGTACCAACAGAACAGTGGAGGGCATGCTCCGAATATATGCCCTTGACTTCGGAAAGAAATGGGAAGATCATCTCTATATGGTCGAGTTTGCATAGAATAACAGCTACCAGGCAAGCATTGGGATGACACCATATGACGCCCTATATGGAAGGAAGTATCGTACTCCCTTGGCTTGGGTAGAAGCGGGTGAAGCCCGAGTTGTTAAACCAAATGAGGTTGAGGAAGCAAATTCAACCATTCAGACTATTTGAGAGAGATTGCTTATTGCTCAAGATCGACAAGCGAAGTACTACAATGCCAAGCACCGGAACGTGGAATTTGCGGTTGGCGATTGGGTCCGTTTGAAGTGGTTGAGTGAGTTGGCGAAGCGGCTTATCGGCTAGCTCTGTCGGCGGACTTGGGTGGGTTACATGATGTCTTTCACATCTCGGTACTTCGGAAGGCCGTGAAACATCCAGCTCAAGTGATCGCGGACGATCGTGTGCCGGTGGAGTATGGGCTAACAACGAGAGTTAGACCCATTCAGATCGAAGATCGAGCCGAGAAACAGTTGCGGAACAAGACGGTCGGTATGGTAAAAGTCCGATGGGACAACTGCGGCCGTGAAGAGCTGACATGGGAGCGCGAGCAAACCATGCGAGCAGAGTTCCCTACGCTGTTTGTGTAATTTGTAGCGAAAATATTGTAACATAAACGTTTATATATATATATATATGTTGTTACATTTTTCTTGCTGCTTTCTGTTGCTTTCCTATCTCTGAATTTCGAGGACGAAATTTCTTGTAGGAGGGGAGGATTGTAACAGCCCAAAGTTCGGAAACAGGAATTTTTGGGTGACACGGCCTGGGACACGGGCGTGTCCCAGGGCGTGTCAGTTGACACGGCCTGCGACACGGGCGTGTCGCAGGGCGTGTCGAGGTTGTGTCGACGTTTGGTTTTTGTCTCGACGATTTTTCTCTCGACGATGCGTCGAGAGGAGGCACACGGCCCAGGACACGGGCGTGTCCAAGGCCGTGTCGCATGCTCGACGATTTTTACTCGACGATCGTCGAGTGTCGAGACGTGAGTGTTGAGAGTTGAACACGGCCTGTGACACGGGCGTGTCACAGGGCGTGTCAAATCAGATCGACGAACTCAGCCCGCCGAAGCATTTCGACAGGGCGTGTCTTTGTGCCGTGTCTGGGCACACGACCTGGGACACGGGTGTGTCATAGGCCGTGTGAAGTCTCGGGATGATTTGAGATTTTTTCACCCAGGTACACGGCCACAGACACGGCCGTGTCTGAAGGTGACACGGCCCATGACACGGGTGTGTCCCATGGGCGTGTCACTGGTTTGGATAAGTCGGTTGACCACCGCTTGAGGCACACGGCCTGGTACACGGCCGTGTCCGAGGCCGTGTCGGGTCAAAATCTGTGTTTTTGACAGAATCGTGGTCGTCCATTCCTTCAGTCTGGATCCAAGGGCTGAAGCCTCTTCCTCTTTTTCCTTAAAGGCCGAACTCAGAGAAGGATTCTCATTTTCTTTGGCCTTGAGTTTTCTTCAAGTGAAGAGAGAAAGAGAGAGAGAAAGGAGGAGGAAGAAGGAAAGGGGGCTGCTGCTGGTGGTGCTGCGGTTTACCGACGAGAGATCCGAAGCCGGCGTTGCGGAGGAAACACTCTTGCGAGTCTTGCAAGCTAGCTTGGAGGTCATGGCACCGAAGCGGTCGTCAAGGGTAACGACTTTTCTTCCTAGCCATGTGAAGGCTTTCTTTTTGGCATAGCTTTGTGATTTCCCCCACCAAGAGGTGGCTGATATTGGAAATCGTTGGGTGGATGCTTGAAATCCCCTTTTGTTAGCATATAGATCCGGAAATGGAGTACGGAATAGGCATGTTGTGTGAAGCCCATCTGGACAGGTTGGTCTGGATTGGTGATGTTGCATACGAACCGGAGAAGACTCCGTGATAACGTATAGTGTAAGGAGTCTACGGGTTATGCCTGTGAAAAGGAGTAGCAAGAAGTACTGGGGTGGTAGCCCAGGAAAATAGCCATGTGATGTTTTGGGTCCAACCTGTGAATGAGGCACCGGAAGGACTGGTGGGACCAGGAAAGGTCCTTTTTCTGATGCTTGATGTCGTAGGGTGTCCACCTGTGAAGCGAGTAACAGGAAGTACTGGCATGATAGCTAGGAATGACCCCTGACATTTGTGCTTGTGCGGTGTCCACCTGTGGAGAGAGTCACAGGAAGTACTGGTGTGCACAGGAAAGACACGCTGTTGCTGTGAGAGAAATGGGTATAGAGACGTACCCAGGCTTGAATGCCAGAACAGGATCGGTGAGACCTACCCGCGCCTTTGATATAGCCATGAGTACGCTGTACTCGGAGAAGGCAAGGCGATTTGAGCAACGGGGGGTGGAGGATTCGACCTGCGCTATGTCCGTCCGACGTGAGACCAAAAAGTGCGGTCTGTTGGAGCGCATAGCAAGAGTCTTCGGCCTGCGCGCCATGACACAACGGGGGGCTACGGGCCATCCCGGTGTCCGAAGACTAACTCCGGCTGCACGCCATGGAGTAAATGCTCAAGAGAGTTACCGTTGGGTTGTAACCTTGATACAGTGGTGGGCAAGAGGTTGCCAGAACACCAAGAATGTGCCCTGAGTGCACGGACCGTTGGGCCGGGTGGCAAACGGTTGTGATGGCATGTGTGCGTGAAAGCACCTTTTGATGATATAGCTTGCCATACTTGTGATATGATATGCCTGCAGGGAAAAATACCGCTGCCCCGAGAGAAGGGGTAGGGTCGTTATAATTTGGTCAGCTGAATGTTGACCGTTGCTTTTATGTGCCACCGTTGGGTGGATTGTCCCTTTCCAGGTACGGGAGAGCCGAGTGGGACGTATAGAGGTTGATGTTCCTGCTGGTGTTGCTGCTGCTGTTGTTAGCCCTCGAAGGCTAAGTGTGTTCTTTTGTGTGTTTTCTTTTATTGTGGCCGGCCTGCGCGCCAATCTGTTTAGGCCACTGTTTGAAAGCCATGTAAGGACACAAGGCCAACTCTTTTGACTTGTTGTAAGACATTCCTATAATTTATAAAATGTGGAGTTTTATGTTTGGACATTCATGAGGAGTTCTAGTTGTAGTCTAGACTTCCGCTAGAATGATTGTGATAGGTGCGATGCGCTACTCTGGTATCATCTTGTACCTTCACCGACTGTTTTGTGATATATCCTGTGGGGCCCCGTCCGGACCTTCTAGAATATATCATATGAACGGATGGGGTTGTTACATGGCAGCGGTCCTATACTAGCAAATTTTATAGCATGTAAAGACAATAAGCTGAAATATGAAAAGTAACCTTCACTTATGTGAAAACACATAAGCCAAGGGGTCTTCTACAAGACTCCCATCGTATAAAAAGTCTCATACCAATTTATACGTTGGGGTGTCGGTTATCAAACAGCAGTAAATATATATATCAAAATTAACCTTAATTTATAAACTTGCCCACACAAGCTTATAGACCAAGGGGTCGTTTTACAGGTCCTAAAGTATAAGCGTCCAATTCCACTTATACTTTAGGTGTCAAGGTTAAAGGTAACGATCATGATATGACATGCAAGTGGGTATGATGAATATGCAAGTGCAACACACACACCCGTCTCTGTGCACACAGACCTTTAGTTCCCCCTTTCTGGAGCCGTAACCTCCCAGGATACCTCCGTAGTGGCAGATGGAAGCGGTGGGTTGGGCCTCGCCCACCTCTAAACCAGTAAAGCACTACCGGTCAGACCTATCGTACGCCTCAACGCTTGGTGCACGAAGCGGACTCCTGCGTACTCTTGCCGGCTGGCGCACCGGACTTCTGTTGGCGAAGTGCTAACCACACTTGCTGAGTCAACGTATTGGCGTCGGTGCATCGACCCTCCGATACCGAAGACCCACCACCTTAATTTCCTTTCCTTTTATGTACATGCAAATTAGCGTAATCAAGAACCGAGCCGAAGCTCCCCGGACCAACACGTCCGTCTCAACAATCGAGCCGAAGCTCCCCGGACCCAAAGTCCGCCTTTTAACCATCCGAGCCGAAGCTCCCAGCTAACATCCGGTGCCATCAGTGTTTGTGAAATGTGCAACCCTAATTACTAAGTTACTCTTTTCAGCTTGTTAAAACAGTTTACGTTAACCCAAGACTGCCCCCGGTATTCCCTGTGAAGGGCTCTCAAGGGGCACTAGGAATGTGTTGGGATTACGCACAGCGTTCCCTTTCGCAAGGTACTTATTTTGTTATTGGTTGATTCCCTTACCCATTACTTTCTCATGTTCCGATATGCTAATCCTAGGGTGATTTGACTCCAACTCTCCTTGCGAAGGACGATCTTTCGTCGGACCCGAACGCCTCTAAACCCTAGACAAAATCACACCCTACTCACTCATCTTCCATAGATACAACTCATCCTACTTATCCTTCCAGCAATCCATCAAGACCCATCACACGCTCTATTTCATATCCAAAATGATTTCCTGCAGTTTTGCTATATGCAGACCACTTAAGCTACATGACCCGTAAAAAGGGAAATACATGAAATACTCATCCAGTACCCCTATGATAATTACTAGAGGGCTAAAATGATATTCGAAGCATAAATCCAGAAAACCATAATTTTCCTAATTTGTCTGATAATTTATTTATTTATTCTAGTATCCAAAAAACCCAAGTTTGAACATGAAGTAGCAATTTCAGACAAGATAATGTTCCAATAAATTTATGGTAATTACAAAATGCATAATCAACTCTAAGGCCTAAGTCTTCAAATTTTTCAGCAAGGTTTGGGCCCTTAAATTTAATTTCAAAGTTACCTCATAAAAAGTCAATTTAAAAGATTTTACAGTAATAATACCTCCAAAACTTTAGAGAAAATTCAGGGATGATTGAGATGGCCTACAAATACCCTAGAAAACGTTTTATAATTTACCATTTAAAAATAAAGCTATATTTGATTTTCTCATGAAATTTCAAGTTTATGGGTTAATGAACAAAGTATACTAATTAACCATTAAATATTTCCACAAACATTCCCACATACTAATATTGAGCTGGAAACACTATGTAGCAAGTTTAATGATTTTTCATTAAGTAATGGGCTCTTGCAAGAATTATTTAGTATGCAATCAAAATAAAGCACTTGTGAAGTAGATGCCCTAACTAGTTATCCAAAAATTCTATCAAAATTCATACATGATTAGTATAGCCTAAAACTACCTCTGCCAATGTTTCATGCCCTTTCAATGAGCAGTGAGACCACAATAGCCAAATTATTAATTAGGGCAATCATATTGGTTACAAATGAAGTGCTACAAATATTGATCAAAACTCCTCAAGTAAATTATCAGAGACTCAAAATATCCTCATTCCCTCACTACCCAAGTTTGGTTAAGTTTCAAGATGTTTAGCTAACCCAAACCTACACTATAAGTTTTAGGTCCTAAGCTAGGGTTAGGGTTTTGGGGGCCCTACCCTTTTCAAAATTAGCTAATATTTTTAACAGAGGGTTTTATACATCCTAGGAACCTCCTTGCAAAATTTAGTGTTCATCCAAGGTGTTTAGGACCCATGCCCTTCACAAGGCAGAAAGGTCCCTCCTTAGGGTTTGGCCTAGGAACTTAGGGCAAATCAATTCCACACTACCCCAAATTCCATGGGGAGGTGCTAAGTGCCATATCAAGTCAGTGGCCCAAATTTCAGCCTCTGTTGAGGTGATTTGGTCACTCAAAATCAAAAGTGCACTTTTTGACCAAAATACCCTTATTAAGGTATAGTTAGGGTTGGGTCAATACCTATTCAGAACATATCTAAATTAGGTGAAACTTTATAAAGATACCTAACATGAGCCTAGGGACCACTCACCAAAATTTGGGAGGGTTTAGAGATGTTTAGGACACCTATGTAATTTATTTATGGATTATTAAATTTTTATAAAAACTATAGAAATAGTTTCTCCAAAAATTCCCATTTTTGGACAGGCCTTAGGTATAGATAAGAATGATCCTCTGTCCAAATTTCAGCCAATTTGGACAAGGGATGAAGGGTGGGCATCCATTTGAGTCTCAGGTCATCCCTAGGTACAGGTCCCACCAAAATGGGTGCCCTGGTCCAACCAGAGGGCCAAATTGGTCTAAATCAATTTTGGATTACATTAGACCCGTAGGGCTACAACTTACATATTGAACGTTTTCCCACCAGGTGGCCCTAAGTATTTGTCATAATTAATGCAAGACAGCCCAAAAAACAGGACAGAAAATTCAGAAATCAAAACAAAATAAAAGAAATGATGCTGCACGAATCTTAAAGCAAATCGTGGGGCTCCTGGTCATCTTCTTCCTCCAGCCAAGGGCCATGATTGGCCGAACCTGGAGCTTATTCCAAGAGCATTTCCCGGCCACACGGCCACCTCCCTGGCCGGAAACCACCTCCACCACCTTCGTTGAGGTGGGGGCTATCGTCGGGCGGCGGCACGGCCGTCGGAGGGGTGGTTTCCGGTGAACCCGACCACCATTTTTTTTTTGGAAAAACCATGAAAATGAAAACTTGGATCGGCTCAATTGAGTCCGATTCTTGTCCTAAACGATTCCTAAGATCTACCCACGGAAGAAGGAGTAGAGGAGGACCTTTAACCGAGCTTGTCGTCGAGTGTGGTGGTGGTGCGCCATGGCCGGTGGTGGAGCTTTCCGATGCTTGCAACTTCACTTCCAAACCGCCCGGTTTCTTTAGGTGAAGGGTGGAAATGATTTCTCTTGGCCCAGGGAAGCTTTTAAAAGCATCAAATGGGTTGGGGGAGAGGGAGGGCCATGACTTCAAATCCATTAATGATCATGAATTGGAATTTCGGTTTTGGAGAAAATCCATGGAAATTCACCTCCCCTTTGTCCCAATTCGTTTGGAAACTCCTCAAAACTGATAGGGGAGATGAATACTAATTAATTGGTGAAGAATGGAAGGGTGATTCACCTTCCCCACCATGAATGACCTTCTCTTTCTTCTTTCTCTCTCTTCCCTATTGGAGGAATTAAATTCAGCCACCTTGGGTGGCTGGCCATGGCTATTAAACTCCTCAAAACTGATGAGGGAGAATGTATTCAGCCTTTGGAATCAATTGGAGAGGCCCTTGATCTCCATTGGCCATGAATGGCCTCTTTTCTCACTTTCTCTCTCCTCCATTAAAGAGAAAAATGGAGCTTTCTCTCTCCTACTCACCATGGACGAATTTTGATCTCTCCTCCAGCCTATTGGCAGCCCACTAACTCATATTAATAATAAAATGAGGTTAGCCCAAGTGGGGGAAATGGGTTTGAGCTTGGGTTAGCCCATTTAGACTAATTTGACCTAACACTAGAATAGAGTTGACCTTGGTCAACATGACCATTTGAGTTGACCCCAATGGGTCCTTGGTGACCCATTGGACTCCCTTAAGGTCTAGGAAGACTTGAATAGGGTTGGTTGGGCATCTTGGGGGTCACATGTCCCTTGGTAAGTGCACTTTGACCATTTTAGGGCTAGAGTTGACTTGGGTCAACATGATCATTTGGGTTAACCCAATGGGTCCTTGGTGACCCATTGGCTTCCCCTAAGGTCTAGGAAGGGTTATGTAGGGTTACCTTGCACTTTGGAGGTCACATACCCTTAGTAAGGGTACTTTGACCAAATTAGGGGCTTGAGTTGACTTGGGTCAACCTGGCCTCTAGGGCTGACCCCAAAGTGTCCCTAGTGACCCCTTGACTTCACTTTAGAGTTATGGGGGCATAGGTGGGTCCTCTAGGCTAGGAGTAGGTCAATTGACCCTAAGTAGGTTAGTTTGACCCATTTAGGGCTAGGGTTGACCTTGGTCAACTGAGCCTCTTTGGTTGACCCCAATGAGTCCTTATGGCTCTAATGGGCCTCCCAAGGTATTAGGGGTGTTGTGGTAGGGTCTTGGGGTCAAGGTGTAGCCCATGGTCATCCTAAACCACTATTCAGAGTTCTACTATTTGCAGACCATGATGATTTTCCACATTTTGTCTTCTATCTCTTGGCTCATTCCTGACTTCCTAGGGTTTGTCATGACCTAGTCATGGGCAAAACCACTCATAGGGGTCTAGTTGGAAATGGGATGTTATAGGGCCTCTCGCCCCCTCACTTCCAGGAACTCGGGGCAGGTAGCCGTGGCGTGCCCCTCCACCTGGCGGAAGTCACAGTACGGTAGTGCTCTTTCTCCCCTCTTTCGGCGGGCTCGGCGGTCTCTCCTGTTGCCTCTTCCCCCTTCACCTATTATCAAGGCTTGCTATGGTGGGGGTAGGAGCTGTCTTGGGGCTTGCCTCTGGAAGTTGAACCTCCCTTGGCCCCCTGTGAAAGTTTTCCCTACCTCGGATGAAAGCTCTTTCGGGACCCTGGTCAAGTCCTCCCTGTTGCCTCAAGCCTGGCTCCGGACCCTACTGTCCCTGGAACCCCTGAGCTCTCTGCTCCTCTCTCCTTCTTCCTTCATGATGTCTCGAGCAACCTTGCTACTTCGACTCCATCTCTGTTAGCTTCGCCAACTTCTTGAAAAATGTCGGGTTTGTCGCCTCCATGGCTACCTCCTCAGCCGCCCTTTCCATCAAGTCCTCGAAAGAAAGGGGGCCTTTCGAGACAGGCTCATCTTGAAGAACCCCTCACGCAACCCCACCGTGAATGCCATCTGGAGGGCATACCCTGATATCTCCTGGACATCCAGGATCTCCTCTTGGAACCTGTCAACGTAACGGGCCAGCAACTCCTCGACCCCCTGCCTTATCAGGAAGATGGACTCAGGACTCTTCTTCCTCTTCTTGGAGGTGGAGAAGCGAAGCTGAAAGCTCCGGCTCAAGTCCTCAAACCCATAGATCGACCTCAGAGGGAGTTGATGAAACTAGTCCCTTGCCTTCTCCTTCAATGTGATCGTAAAGAAGCGACACTTGAAGGTATCCGTCATCGGCCTGATGGAGACGACATCCTCGAACCACTGAAGATGCTGGACGGGGTCATCCTTCCCGGTATAGTAAGCCATGTCAGACTCTCTAAACCCATCGGGAACGGGAACTGAGATGATCAGCTCGCTGAAGGGTGACCCCCTGAGGGGTGGTCTTGCAAACTCTACTCGCGCGACCTGCTCGCTTGGAGGGTTAGCACTCGCCGAGCTGGGGAACAACTCCCGGCTGGTGAGGTCTCGCTCGCCACCATCTCCTATCCTCTCCTTCCCAGTCCTTCTTCCTAGTGCACTTCCTTCTCCTCCCTGCTGGGGTCATCTCGTCGAAGGGGGGGGGGGGAGCTAGCTCCTGGGTGGTCGGGGTGGAGCCGCCACCCTGAGGAGCAATGCTTCGCAGCATCTCCATGATGCCCTGGATGGAGGCCATGAACTCTTGCCTCCCCACAAAGGGTCCTGGGCTGGGGAGCTCGCCGAGATCATCACTATCTCTCTGACCTCCAGCTATGACACTCTCCCGAGATCTTCTGTGCTGGTCACTCTCCACGCTCACCACACCAAAAGTGTTGAAACCGAGAAATCAGTCTCTGTGGAGTTCGGGACCCCTTTAAATGGGTAACCTCACGCCTACTGCACTCGAGGGGATGTCACAGACCAAAGGCTCAGGAAATTAGGAACAGACCCTCGGCTCTAGCGTGGAGGTCCCACCTCACACCTGAAAGACCTTGACGATCTTCCCCTCCCTAGCCAATACTGAGCTAGGTGCCTTGGAGGATGAAGAGAGTGAAAAAAAGGATGCTCTCCAAGGCACCCCTAAGGGCATATTTATAGTTTTCTGGGAATGACCTACAAATAACCAACCTCCACTGCTCTAAAAATTACCGAAATGCCCCCGGATTGGCCTGCCAACAGCCAAATCCCGCTGTTCTAAGCGGCTAATTGCAGTCCATCATGGGTAGTCCCTCAAACCGGGTGGCCTGGCAGTTAGGCGGGAAGCGGGGGGCGGCTTGTGCGGACAGGCGGCCTACCAGTGGCGACCTGGCGGCCCGCTCGGCCACTAGGCGTGCTGAAGCCGGGCGAGCTGCGGCCTGCTGGGCTGGGCGGCGGCCTGGGCGAGGCGGCGGTCTGGCGAGCTGAGCCCTGGCGAGACGGCGGCCTGCTGCGAGACAGGGCAAGGCAAGCTGCGGCCTGGCGAGGCGACGACCTGGGCGAGGCGGCGGTCTGGCGAGCTGAGCCCTGGCGAGACAGCGGCCTGCTGCGAGACGGGGCATGACGAGCTGCGGCCTGGCGAGGAGGCGGCCTAGGCGAGCCGACGGTTTGGCGAGATGGGGCAAGACGAGCTGCGGCCTGGCAAGCTGGGGCAAGACGAGCCGCGGCCTGGCGAGCTGGCCTGCTTGGCGAGACGACGACCTAGGGCGTGACGGCGGTCTGGCAAACTGACCCCTGGCGAGACGACGGCCTGGGCGAGACGTGGCCTGCTGCGGCCTACTTGCGGGTCGGGGCGGTCTGCGGGCTGGGGCCTGGGTGACTTTTCAAAGGGCCCCAGGGGGAGATAAATATTTCCTCCTCCTAGTAGTATATTACGCAGGTCCGCCCAAAATTGGCCTCTAGGAGTCCCAAACTCAAAAAAATCTTAAATACGTGCACCAAGTCTTGCCCCTTGCTTGGGGCTCACTCTTCGCGAATACGAGGTTGTACACTCTCCGTCTGTCGTCGTCTCCGGACAACCTCCCTGAGCCGCCCGGATCACCTGGGGGGGGGGGCATGTTTGTCATTTAGGAAAAGTTGACAATCCACGTGACCAAAACAAATCAGTGCCATTCAAAAACTCAAGATTCATCAAGTCGCAATTACCAACACGTCCCTTCAGAAAGCTATAAAAGGCTCATAGTCCTTCATTTGAGAACAAACAACTCAGCTTCCATATAGATTTTTGAGGTTTCCTACAAGAACGTGAAACTTGGATCGTTCCTTCGCTCGGGATTTGTCACGCTCCTTCTCTAGTCCGCTTAACGCTCACTCTGAACCTAAACCATAAATCTAAACACTTCTGTGAGCCCAAAAGAAGTCATAGGGGAACACTCTCATGGATGCTCTCACGTAAACTTTGTGGACTTGACTACTTTTCCTGGTTTCTCTATTTGAAACTTATGACAGAGAGGTGACCCGTCATCCTCCGAGGAGTTCAAAAACTTGTAAATTAGAGGAAAAATAGTGGACTTTAGCAAGACACAGATCCCGCAACATAGTTTTTCACCTTTTCCGAAATTTTCACGTTCAAAAAAATTTCTTGTCATTGGTGCTTTGCTTCTCACTTAACTGCTTGCGCGTCCGGTCCGACTCGGAGCCAAGGTGGTCCGATTCTCTGGACCTGAAGAAAACCGAGCGACCCCCAACAACAGCCAAGCACTACCAAGTAGGGTGCTTGTTCGTAAACTCCTTCCCCAGTTGATCCTCAGTCTCCGAGGAGCTCAAGTATAATTTCTCATGTCAACTAGTTGAATTATTTTGATTGTAAGATTTGAATACTTAACATTATTCAATCACCAAAGATTCAGCCTTCATTGAACCGTACATTAAACCCGATTAAAACTTCGTTTGTTTGAACATTTTTTCTTTGTTTCTTTTTTCAGAAAACATCATATTTCGAATCATTTGTGTAGCCTCCATTCAAAATCACAAATATTTCAAAATATTGTTTTATGAATTGATTTTAACTGCAACAAAAAAACTCTATTCAACAACATTTTATCATCTTTAGCAACTCCAAGAAGAAGTTATACAGTTAAAGAATACCAATGAATTAAAATAGAACTTTCTAGAGAGATGGATTACTAGAGCAGATATGTTTAATATTAACATCAAATTATTGTAGTTTTGGTAGAACTAACAACTCATGTGATTGAATTTGCTCTTACACCACAACAATAAAGGCGCTTGACACGACGATAGGGGTGGTGAACACGGTGGTCATGGTTCATGAACCATCATTACTAAATTTGTCATACTTACGTAATATTTAGATTTTCTGGAAATAAAAAATCAGCTATTTTCAATTTTCCACGAGTCATTGTTAAATTCTGTCAAATAATTTTCAGGTTATCACAATTTCATGCTAATTTATCTTGCAAGAAATTAAAATTGCAGATACAAACGTCGCAGAGTTCATAAGAAAGAGCACATCCTGACTCTGGAGTATCGGGCCATGAAGAAATATGAACACGAATCTAAAAATGTTACATACATCATTTTTCACACTTCAATATTATTTCTGCTTGTTCAAGTTTCGCGTCTTTTATTTCGATTGATTGGTTAGTCAAAAAGTAATTCTGTGTAAACTCCAACTGGTGATTGATATCATTTAGTTAAGACAATCCCGAAGCATTATTCATTGCAACATTTGGTAGAATTTTCCGATAATACAAATTCGTCGTAGCAACATATATTCCCGACAATTTCTTCTTCAATTTTGTGGAGAAACATGCTGGTGATGCAAATCTCATGTCAAATAGTCTACCAACTAATGTAACATGGCATAGCAAATTTAGAGAACCATGAATGTGACAATCCAAGAAAGCAATCAACAAGTAAACATGTTCATTCTCCTGCACCAGCAACAACGAATAAGCTGCAAACACTACAGAAGATCTTGCGCGACTCGAATGGGGTCCTGATAAGTAATCAGAGGAACAATACCGACGATGCGCGAGAAGATTTTCTACAAAAAGACCATCAATTTTAAGAACACTTGCTACTAATTTCGACAAAAAAGTCAAGGCAATCTCAACAGAGCAAAATTGGCAAAGAAGAAACATAAGGAAATGGATGATCAAGAGCACAAAATCAAGAAAAAAACAAGAATGGATCAAGAACAAATATTAAAAGACTACATAGATGAGATTTAGGCTAGCGAAGAGGCGAGAAGAATATCAAATTAATGAAAGAACGGGATAAAAAAGGAAAGCGATAAAGGAAAAAAAGGCAAAAAAACTAGTAACACAACATATCTATTCATTTTATAATGATCGTGATTTTTTTGGCATTTTGCATCATCGAAATATGAGGTTTTGACATTTTGCACGTTGGAAGTTTAAATTTGGCACTTTGCACCTCCGAAATACATTATCTTTAGCACTTTGCACCCAAGGCCGAAATTTCAATGATATTTTTGTCCCTCGCACCATTCTTCGACCAATCGACCACGAATCGCTACTCGATATTGCCAGAATCATGGAGCAGTTTGCCAACAGAAAATGCTTTTCGGTGTGGACGACATAAAAAAATTTAAGGCAACCAGCCTCAAGCTTCTCGCCATGGAATAACCCATCGCCTCACACTCAGAATGCGTGGCAAAGCCATCCTTGCCAGATTATGAAACCTGCACGAGACATCGACAAGGATGTGAAGGAGGTGCATGCCTATGTCGAAGCTCGGTGAAAAACCGTCATCATTCAGATTTTAGGTACTGTTGGACAAAAATATCCTTAAAAATTCGGCTCGGGATGCAAAGTGCAAAAACAATGTATTTCGGAAGTTCAAAACGCCAAATTTAAATTTTGGGATGCAAATTACCAAAACCCCATTTTCCCCAAGTGCAAAGTACCAAAAACCTATTATCTAGTAATCTTTGAGAATCAGATAATGGTGTGTACAATACATAAATGTTGAAGCCAGAATTGACCTCAATGGGAGTTCAAAAACAGGGGTGCAGCCAACACCTACTTCTCTTGAGCCCCGACCCTCGACTAGTTGCAAAGGACCTAAGACTGACCCAAAGCCTCAGCAGGGAGGTCCCACCTCACACCCGGAAGATCTGAGATCTTCCCCTCCAAAGCCAAAAACTGGGCTAGGAGCTCCTCATAAAGCACTAGAGATTTGGAAGATAATGAGAGCTTGCTATCTAAGGAGCCCTTATGGGTCTATTTATAGTCTTTTGTTGACCTGAGATTACTTAAATACCCTTGGTTAACCTGCCAATAGCCAAATCCCGCTGTTTGTAAAGTACTAAATGAAGCCCCTGGGGGTATGTGGGTAATTTTACCTGAGTGTAATTAGGTAATTTTACCCCGGGCCTTGGGCCCCACTCGGCGAGAACCCTGAGACGAGAACCTTCCCGCCTCCACTCAACGCCTTCTCGCCCGCTCCTGGGACTTCGCGGGTCTCGGCCGAGGCCTGGCGCGAATAATCTCGCCCGCCTATGGGCGGGAGCTCCTCCAAGGCTTGGCGCAAGCGATCTCACCCACCTATGGGCGGGAGCTCCTCCAAGGATTGGCGCAAGCGACCTCGCCCATGTATGAGCGGGAGCTCCTCCAAGACGGGAGCTCTTCCGGTCTGAAGCCCGAAGCTAGTCTAATCCTGACCGTTGGTGCCTCCGGGTCCCACTCAGCGAATATGGGGGTTATACACAATCCCCGCTCTTTTTGAGCTAGCTCTGCGCTCGAAAAGACACGTCCAACCCGTAAATATTCGCTGAGCACGTGTCATCATAAGAGAATCTTTTGGTGGGCCACACTGTGGCTATATATATGTGCTGATAGACAACCGTAAGTCTCCCCTAGAATCACCGCTCCTTGTCTGAGTTTGCGCATCTTTGCGATGCGTTCCAAGCGAGTTGACAAACCGCTCCCGCAAGACCTCCAAGACCGCATCAATGCGGCCCAGGCGCGAGCCAAGGCTAACAGTTCTTTGGTTGCCCCCTGGCTGGCGAGAAAGTCGCCAGCCGCTGAGCCCTCTCAGCTAAAGAAGAAGAAGAAAAAGAAGAAGAGGGCGAAGGTGGTCCCGCGAGACCTGTCTCACGAGAACAAGGGCTCGCCTACCCCGACCCCAAGCCGTGCGGATGATCCTTCTCCGTTGAAGGTATGTCTCTGACTTGCTGATCATCGAAACCACGAGCTGTTTACCTAAGAGGATTAACAACTGACGCGGTACTTCTCGCAGGAAACGGCCCAAGATGACGACGTCAGGTCCCCGCAGGAGTCCTCGGACTCGTCATCTCGTCCTCCTGAGAATCAACCGCGGGTCCCGGAGGTCGCTCCTCCGGCTAACCCCCCGAGAACTGCAGGTATCTTTTCCACCCTATCACTCCTCAGTCTCAGATTGCTGAATTGACTTTCCGCAGCACCAGCTTCCGCCAAACCGGGTCTCGCCACCCGGGAAAACGAAGCAAGGGCCGCTAACTTGTCTGCCCCTGCGGCTATTCCCACCCTATCGGCGGGAGGAGTGGCTATCGAATCCGCCGTAGCTCCCCAGGATGCCAGCCATCCCGTGGGAGAGGACAACTCCCCCCTGCTTCCGGCCAAGCCGGGATCACCACGTGTAAAATCTTCCCCCCAGGGAAAGGAAAGCCGCTCCACCTCCTTTATGGAACTGATGAGGGGTCCGGGCCTTCTCGCCTGCTGTCGGTTGGAAGTTCTCGCCCTACTGCAGGTATGCGAGATGCTTATTATAGTCATTGCTTAGCTCTCGTCATGACCATTGAACTCTCTTACTAGGGGATCCGGGCTCGCGGTCGGGAGCTGACGCAAAAGATGAAGATGAAGATGACGATGAAGACACAGAGGGGGAGGACGGCGAGAGCTCCCCCTCCCTTCGTTTGACGAGATGGAGGAAATCTTGAACGGTGCCGGGAGCGCTAAGAGGCGGGGGAAGAGGGTTGTGGTCGTCTTGTCGAAGCTTGTATGGCGGGAGCGGGCCCATGGCTCTGCGGCGAGAGAGTTCCGCAAATCGGTGCAGCAGAAGCTGGAGGCTCTGGAGCAAGACTACTTCCTAGGCGAGACGGAGTGGCCAGGTGGGCCTACCGCTGAGTCTTCTCCCGAGAGGTGTATCGCGCGGATCCGAGACCAGGCCCGCCGAATCAACCTAGTATGCACCGTCCTATCGTCCTATTTCAACCCGCTGGCGCCACCAAGGACTAGGCGGCGAGAACGAAGACGATGGCGGTGGGAACCTTATTGATTCGTGAAATCTCACCCTCTCTTACCCCCCAGCCTTCCCCTTCCCCAATGCTTCCGCTAGATTCGCTTGTCGCATGTTATCTCAAAATGCCCGTGCTAATCAGATTTGTCAGTCAGTCGCTGTCAACCTGGGCGGGAAACCGAGGCGTCGCCGACTTAGGGCGTGACGGCTGTACCCCCGCCGCCTTTTTGGGAACAGTCATTACGATCACGATTTTCTATAAATAGGGGGGGTCCACCCACCGTATTTATTTCTCCGATCTGGAACCTTTGCTTTTTTCCTCGTTGCTTTCGCGGCTTGCCGAGAACTCCTACTTGCTTCCGCTTCCCTCTCCCGTTCTCGCTTAGCTTTCGCTCTCGCCTCTTTTCTTAAGACTTCGTCCTCAATCCCACAAGCACGATGCCGGGCAGAAACAAGGGATGCTCCAATTCAACCTAACCACGGAGGAGTACCAGCTGATCAAGTCCCGCTACATTTCCGTCGGCTTTACCGCGCGAATCCCTGACAATCGTGACAGGGTGAACATCGCGGGGGAGGGGGAGCTCGTCATTCCCCTTGAGCACTTCGAGGTGGGCTTCTGCCTCCCCCTCTGGCCAGAGATGCGCCAGGCCCTCCGGTATTATGGAGTGGTTCCCGCACAGCTGAATCCTAACTCGGTCGCAATCCTTGTGGCGTTCATCTGCTACATGCGATCCGAGAGGATCGAGTTCAGCCTCTCCATCTTCCGGAAGCTGTTTTCTTCTTCTCGGTGCAGCTGCTCAATACCACCGGTCTCGCCAATAAGCACCATCACGGGGGCGAGAAGTTCGTTTTCGTTTCCGGCGACTTCAGCAACGTTCCTCTCGCGCCCATTCAGTACGAGGACGCCGCCTATAAGCCGCCCTCCCTGGGTTCGCGCGAGAGCGCCCTCCTTGAGTTCTTCGGAACTATGGATTTCGACGTCCAGTTCCTCTGGCGGGGCGTCGATTCGCTCCTCCCCGTGCCCCCGGGCGAAGGTATGGTCTCGCCTTTGACTCATTATTCCCTGTTTTAAGATTTAGTGCTGAGTGTTGTCGCCTTTGCAGGAGAGCGCAAGATCCCCCTGCGCCAACCCTTCGTCGAGGCTCAGGCTGCCGAGAGCCAGGCCGCGAGAGATCCGCTGGCTCTCGCGAAGTCCGCGGCCCAAGATTGCCGGGACGAGCCGGCCCCACTTCCCCCGACCAGCGACAGGAAGCGGAAGCTCAGCGTCCCTTTGCCCCAAGCGCTGAAGAGACCCAAAACAACCGCTGCTGACAAGGGGAAAGCCGTAGCGGTTCCGCCCTCCCGACCTCCCGCTCCAGGTCGTTCCTTTGAAGAAATCCTGAAGGCTGCCAGCGAGATTGCTGCTACCAGGAGTGGCGCCGGGGCACCTGCCGAAAACCCTACGGTCGCAAGCGAGGCTAGTAGCGAGGGGGCCGCCGCCGAGACCTCCACTCAGTCTATGCCCAGGGAGGTGCCGAGGGGGCATCGAAATTTTGGTCGTGGCACGAAGTGCCTCGATGCGAAAAATAAACCGCTGCTTCAGTGGGACCCTGAGACCAACAGGGTCTCGATCTCGTCTCTTCTACCCAGCTGGGCGGAGCGAGAGCAAGTCACCAGCGAGGCCTTCTCCTTGGGTTACGACCTTTACAGCCAGGAGAATGCCGGCCTCTACGATAAAATGACCACCCGGCTCTTGGCTTACGACTCCACCCGGGCCCTGATGCGCGGGACCGAGCTTGCGCATATGCGCGCGCGTCGAAGTATCACTATCAACTGCAACTTTCAAGACATGTTCAAGGCAAGGGAGGAGGCGGTGGCTCAGGCGGCTGCCCTAAAGATAGAGCTGGCAGATACTAAGTGAGTGTTGTCCTTGCGTCCGGCGGAAGAGGTAAGTGAGACCTTTCGCGACATTTGCTCTCGCCACCGTAGATTTCGACCTTTTTCCTCCCATGCTGACCTCTCTTTACGCAGGACTCCGCTCAGGCCGTTGCGCTTCGCGCGGAGCTAGCCCAGATACGATACGAGAACGTCCTGCTGAAGGACCAGCTCCGGCGCATGGAGGCGACTGCGGTCCCGCCTCCTCCTTCGCTGGACAAAAGGCTGAGGAGCCGCCACTACTCAGAATACGACATCGACTAGCTCCTGCAGGCCAACGCTCAAGCGACGGTCAGGCTGACCCTGGGGACGCTGCGAGACGTAGGCTGCTTGGACAGGAGTGGCAAGTCCATCACCGCTCGCCAGCTCGTCCCTTGGCTCTTTGAGCCCATCCAGAAGCCCCAGGCGCGCCCGATTCCCCGCCCTCAGATGTCCCGAAATCCCCTGCCGCGGCTGGCGAGACATCCGGGGAGGGCTCAGGAGAGAGCTCTCGCGGGAGTTCAAGCGAGAGCTCGGAGGGATACAACGCATCTCCCTAAAGGGCCCCCCTTTTTTCCCATTTGGTTGTAATGAGCGAGACTCTCCAAACTTGAAATTGTATTTTGAGTAAAACAGATCGTAAATACTGCAAATGTTTGTATGTCCTCTTTTTTATTTTGCGTTGTAAATATGTTATAAGTGTTTTGAGTAGATACGTCTGTAGAGGCCGAATGCCTCTCAAGCATGCTTCCGCCGAGGCTCTTAGCCCCTCTAGGGTTGTCTCCCTTAGCGATGGATAGGCGGGAACCTGTCGAGAAAGCCCAGGGCTTAGACGTCCCGTTTCTGCGTTCTGCCGAGAACCGTCTGCCAGGAACGTCACCCGTAGGCCTTTTAAGGGGATACCGTCCCTCTTTACCTTGCGCGAACTGGTCGAGCCTTATGCCTATCACTTCCCACTGTCTGACCAAGGATCCTTTGTCAGGAGCCTTCCCGTCGGGAACTTCCTTTGGCGAGATCCCCTTGGTGGAGACCTCCCGGCTGAGACCTCCCCTTACTGAGACCTCTCCTGCCTGAAGGGATCCTACCTCTCTTCACTCCGTGTTTTGGGTGCGTTTCTTGCCCTGCTCAGAACATCCGAGTCGAAGTGTCTCACAGGATCAAAAACTTCCCTCCCACAGGCGAGCCTTCGGACCGGCCAACTAGATGAGAGCCTGCGCCGCGGGTCTACCTGGGGTTGAGCCGAGCTCGGGGTGTCGATGAAGTTTCCACAAACAAGACCTATCCCCCACAGGCGAGCCTTCGGACCTGCCAGCTAGATGAGAGCCTGCGCAGCGGGTCTACCTGAGGCCGAGCCTAGCTCGGGGTGTCGATGAAGTTTCCACAAACAAGACCTATCCCCCACAGGCGAGCCTTCAGACCTGTCAGCTAGATGAGAGCTTGCGCAGCGGGTCTACCTGGGGCCGAGCCTAGCTCGGGGTGTCGATGAAGTTTCCACAAACAAGACCTATCCCCCGCAAGCGAGCCTTCGGACCTGCCAGCTAGATGAGAGCCTGCACAGCGGGTCTACCTGGGGCCGAGCCTAGCTCGGGGTGTCGATGAAGTTTCCACAAACAAGACCTATCCCCCACAGGCGAGCCTTCGGACCTGCCAGCTAGATGAGAGCCTGCGCAGCGGGTCTACCTGGGGCCAAGCCTAGCTCGGGGTGTCGATGAAGTTTCCACAAACAAGACCTATCCCCCACAGGCGAGCCTTCGGAACTGCCAGCTAGATGAGAGCCTGTACATCAAGTCTACCTGGAGTCGAGCCTAGATCGGGGTGTCGATGAAGTTTCCACAAACAAGACCTATCCCCCACAGGCCAGCCTTTGGACCTGCCAGCTAGATGAGAGTCTGCTCAGCGGGTCTACCTGGGGCCGAGCCTAGCTCGGGGTGTTGATGAAGTTTCCACAAACAAGACCTATCCCCCACAGGCGAGCTTTCAGACCTGCCAGCTAGATGAGAGCCTGAACAGCGGGTCTACCTGGGGCCGAGCCTAGCTCGGGGTGTCAATGAAGTTCCCACAAACAAGACCTATCCCTCATAGGCGAGCCTTCGGACCTGCCAGCTAAATGAGAGCCTGCGCAGCGAGTCTACCTGGGGCCGAGCCTAGCTCGGGGTATTGCAAAACACATAATTACATTCTATCATAAGAATGTAACAATAGGCAAGAGGAAAACAAGTTAATTGATGTAGTATAACAAGCTTGATTTTGGATACATAATTACACCTTCCCCCTCTCACTGGTAGAAGCATTTTAGGTCATCGCCGCTCCAGGTGTGGCTTAAGGTCCTCCTCTCCATGTCCCGGAGGTAGTAACCTCCTATTCCAAGGACCTCCTTCACTATGTAAGGCCCTTCCCAGTTCGGGTTGAGTTGCCCACGGGGGCCGACCTTCCTGTCGCGTCAACCTTTTTCAGCACCAGATCTCCTTCGGCGAACTGCTTGACCCTGATATGCTTATCGAAATACTTGGCCATCCGCTGCTTGATCTCTTCTTGCCTGATGGCTGCCACGTCCCGCATCTCTTCCACCATATCTAGCGAGAGGCGTAACCCCTCCTCGTTCTCCAAACTCCAAGTCTCATCTCCTTCGCCCGCAGCTGTGACCCGCGGGGACCGAACCTCGAACTCTACTGGCAAGACCGCCTCACACCTGTAAGAAAGCTTGAAGGGGGTCTCGCCGGTGTCCGTGTTCGGGGTCGTTCGCAAGGCCCACAGGACCGAGGGGAGCTGCTCCACCCAATTTCCTCTCAAGTTCTCCACTTTTTTCTTGAGTAGGTTCACAATAATTTTGTTTGCCGCTTCCACCGGGTCGTTGCTCCGGGGGTGGTGGACAGAGGCAAATCTGAGATCTATCCCCAGCTGGGCGCAGAAGCTGATGAACTCTTCACTGACAAACTGGGGACCGTTATCTGTCACTATCGCTTGAGGCAGCCCGTGCCTGCATATGATCTCCCCCCAGACGAAGTTCCTTATGACTTGCAAGGTGACTTTGGCCAAGGCCTTAACCTCCAGCCACTTTGAGAAGTAATCGACCATGACTAGGAGGAACCTCCTTTGCCCACTAGCCGGAGGGAAAGGCCCGACCAAGTCCATCCCCCAGATGGCGAAAGGCCATGACGATGTTATGCTTCTAAGTCTTTGAGCAAGCAAGAGTTGGAGGGGGGCGTACAGCTGACACTTTTGGCACCTCTTTGCGAACTCTGCTGCATCCTTCCTCAGGGTCTGCCAGAAGTACCCTTGCCTTATTACCCTTGCCTCCAATGTCCTTCCTCCCGAGTGGCTGCCGCACTCGCCCGAGTGTACCTCCCCCGGGATCCTTGGGACCTCTTCTTCGGTTACACATCTTGTCAGGAGCCCTGACAACATCTTACGATGCAACCCCCCTTCCAACATCAGGTAATGAGTTGCCTTGCGCCTGAAGCTCTTTGCATCCTTAACCTCCTCCGTCAGCCTGCCAGTGGTCAGGAAGGTTACCAATGGGTCCACCCACGAGGATCGCCGACCTACCTCCATCAATTCCCCTTCCTCGATCGCTGACTGAAATAGTTCAGTTAGGGTCCCTCCTCCCCGAGGTCCAAACTTCGCCAATCGATCGGCAGTCGCGCTCTCCTCCCTGGGGACATGCTGGATTGAGAATGACCGGAACCCATCGATGATCGCCCTTACCTGGGATAGGTATTTTATGAGGGTAGGTTCCCGAGCTTCAAACTCTCCTCGGATCTGTGACGCTACTACCATCGAGTCAGTGAAGGCCTCCATGTCCTGGATCTCAAGCTCCTTTGCCAAGCGAAGGCCGGCGATCACGACCTCATACTCTGCTTGGTTGTTGGTCATCGGAAAGTGGTAAGCCACCACCTGCTCTATCGCGACTCCCTGGGGGCTTATCAGCACCACTCCTCCCCCAAGGGAATGCTTTCCCGAGGCCCCATCAACCATCATCTTCCACGCTTCCTGTGGCTGCGGCTCCCCCTCCTCGGTTTCAACAACATAGTTCGCCAGAAAGTCTGTCACCGCTTGCGCCTTAATGGAGAGTCTCGGAATGAAAGAGATGTCGAACTCGCTTAGTTCGATGGACCACTTGGCAAGTCTTCCAGAGTGCTCTACCCCTTCAAAGATCTTGCGAAGAGGATGGTCGGTCACCACCCTAATTGAGTGCGCTTGAAAATACGACCGGAGCTTCCTTGCCGAGACGACCAAAGCGTAAGCCAACTTTTTGATGATGGGGTAGCGGAGCTCTGCCTTCTTCAAGATCTGGCTGACGTAGTAGATTGGCAGTTGCTTCTTTCCTTCTTCCCTTACTAGAACGGAGCTCACCGCCTCAACTCCTACTCCAAGGTACAAGGTCAAGTCCTCCCCTTCTTTTGGGCTTTGAAGCAGAGGAGCCTAAGAGAGCTGTCTCTTCAGCCCTTGAAAGGCATCTTCGCACTCGGCGGTCCACTCAAACCTTTGGTTCCCTCGCAACACCTTGAAGAATGAAGAACACTTGTCCCCTGACCTGGAGAGGAACCTGCTTAGCCCAGCCAATTTGTCTGTCAAGTGCTGCACCTCCTTGGCATCGCGAGGTGATTCCAAATCTAGGATGACCTTCACCTTGTCCGGGTTGGGCTCTACCCCTGCCGGAGTCAAGAGATGCCCAAGGAACTTCCCGCGACTGGCCCCGAAGACACACTTCAAGGGGTTCAGCCTCATCTTGAAGCTCCGCAGGGTAGCGAACGTATCTTCTAGATCCTGCAGGTGCGAATCCACACACTTGTACTTGATCATCAGGTCATCGACATAGACCTCCAAGTTTCTCCCCCTTTGATCTCGGAAGTCCCGATCCATCATGCGTTGGTATGTAGCCCCTGCATTCTTCAACCCAAAGGCATCATCTTATAACTGAAGCATCCCTCCTTCGTGATGAAGGAAACATCCTTGACATCGGGAGGGTGCATTCGGATCTGGTGATAACTTGAAAAAGCATCCAAAAAGCTCATAATAGAAAAACCGACGGCTGAATCAACCAACGCGTCGATCCGAGGCAGGGGGTAGCAATCCTTAGGGCATGATTTATTTAATAAAGAGAAGTCAATACACATTCGACATTTCCCACCCACTTTCTTAACCAATACCACATTGGAGATCCAATCTGGATACTGGATCTCCGAGATGAAGCAGGCCTCCAGGAGCTTCCTGACCTCCTCGCGGATGGGTTCCTCCAGCTTGGTGGTGATGACCCTCATCTTTTGGCGTATGGGTCGAGTGCAGGGGGTCGAGGTTCAGGCGGTGGCATGCCACGTCCGCGTCGATGCCCAACATGTCTGTCGCGCTCCAAGCGAAGATGTCGATGTTACTTTGGATGCAGGACCGCACTCGCTCCTGGTCCTCGGGACTCAAGCCCCCGCTGACCCGCACCCTATACACCTGCCCTGCGCTGGTGAAGACCTCCATCTCCACTATTTCCTCGGCCGGCTCCAGTCGCGACTGCTCCCAGCTGACCCTTGCTTCTTCTTCCAGCTCCAACTCCTCCCTTCCTACTTCCTCCTCAATCTCCATCGCCTCCTCCGGCCCCACCTGCTGCTGCTCGACTTCCACGATCCTAACCTGCGGATCCTGCCTCCCTGCTCCTCTTGCTTCTCTCATCTCTAAGAACTCAGGGCAAGTGGCCGTCGCGTGAGCTTCCTCCTGGTGGAAGTCACAAAATAGCAACGCCGCCCTACCCCTTCTTCCTTCTCCTCCTCCTCTTCTCCCAGCTCCTCGAACTCCTCTCCTCGCTCCTCTTCCTCTGCCCACCTCCATGGCCTCTTGCGGCGGCGGGAGGTGGCCCCTTGGCCTCTGTCTTCGCGCCGGTTGGTCAAACCTCCTGGGTTCTCATAAGTTATCTCTTCCCTGGTAACCTCCTCCTTGGCCCAGGGGGCTACCCTCCTGGGGCCTCCAACCCAACCAGTTGTTTGGCTCCCGGGCCCCCATCCCTGCTGCTGCCCCTGCCCTCGGGGTTCTTCCCTCCTTCTTTCTTCTCTTTGCTCCCTCTGCCTTCCCGCTGCAGGCTCCTTCACATCATCTTCCGCCAGCCTGGCCAACTTCCTGGCAAACGCCGGATTTGCCCTCTCGAAGTCTATCTCTTTCGCCGCCCTATCCATGAGCTCCTTAAAGGAGAGGGGGGGGGGGCACTCTCTTCAACTCCATACTGAAGAATCCTGACCTCAGCCCCAGGGTGGAGGCGAACATCAACGCGTACACTGGGACCTCCTGGACCAGGAGGATCTCTTCCTGAAACCGGTCAATGTAGTGACCCAATGTCTCGTCCTGCTTCTGCCTCACTGCAAACAGGCACTCCGCCTCATTCTTCTGCTTCTTAGACGTTGAGAACCTCAACAGAAACCCTCGGCGCAGATCTTCAAAGTTGTGTATCGAGCTCGTCGGCAACTGGTGGAACCAGTCCCGGGCCTTCTCCTTCAATGTGATGACGAACAACCGACACTTGAAGACATCTGTCATCTGCCTTAGCGAAACCACGTCTTCGAACCACTGCACATGTTGTACAAGGTCATCCTTCCCTGAGTAATAGGACATGTCCGGCTCCCAGAACCCCTCTGGCACCAGAGCTGAGATGATGAGCTCGTTGAAAGAGCTCTCGCCTCCTGCCTGGCGAGAAGGTATGTCTCGCGGCCTCGGCTGGTTGGCCCGATCCGCGAGACCGTGCCCAGGGAAGAGTTCTCGCACAACCGCCTCCCTCTCGCCCAAATCTGCCAGAGTCTCCTTGCCTGGGCGCTGGCCTGGGAAGAGCTCCCGCGCGACCACGTCCCTCTCACCGACTTCCACCGAGACCTCCTTCCCGGGGCGCTGCCCAGGGGCATTCTCGCCCAAGAGCGGGACCGCCTCCACTGGAACCTGAGGAGTCGCCCACTCACTCCTCGCCGAGAAGGCCAGGCTAATGGTCTGCAAGACTTCTCGCCTGAAGTCCTCCAACATCTTCCGCGTCGCCTCCTCTCCCCGGGTGGGGGAGCCTCCAAAACCAGACCCTTCACCTTCACTCCAGCCATGCGACTAAACTCAAGGCTTTCTTGTATCAACTGCCTTCCACGCTCACCGCACCAGAACTGTTGAAGCCAGAATTGACCTCAACGGGAATTCAAAAACAGGGGTTCAGCCAACACCTACTTCTCTTGAGCCCCGAACCTCGACTAGTTGCAAAGGACCTAAGACTGACCCAAAGCCTCAGCAGGGAGGTCCCACCTCACACCTGTAAGATCTCTGAGAGCTTTCCCTCCAAAGCGAAAAACTGGGCTAGGAGCTCCTCAGAAAGCACTAGAGATTTGGAGGATAATGAGAGTTTGCTTTCTAAGGAGCCCTTATGAGTCTATTTATAGCCTTTTGCTGACCTGAGATTACTGAAATACCCTTGGCTGACCTGCCAATAGCCAAATCCCGCTGTTTGTAAATTACTAAATGCAGCCCCTGGGGGTATGTGAGTAATTTTACCTGAGGGTAATTAGGTAATTTTACCCCGGGCCCGGGGCCCCACTCGGCGAGAACCCTGAGACGAGAACCTTCCCGCCTCCACTCAACGCCTTCTCGCCCGCTCCTGGGACTTGGCGGGTCTCGGCCAAGGCCTGGCGCGAATAATCTCGCCTGCCTATGAGCGGGAGCTCCTCCAAGGATTGGCGCAAGCGAGCTCGCCCACCTATGAGCGGGAGCTCCTCCAAGGCTTGGCGCAAGCGACCTTGCCCACCTATGAGCGGGAGCTCCTCCAAGGCGGGAACTCTTCCGGTCTGAAGCCCGAAGCTAGCCCGAAGCTAGTCCAATCCTGACCGTCGGTGCCTCCGGGTCCCACTCAGCGAATATGAGGGTTGTACAATAAATATAGAGCAATGTTAAAGGCAGGCAAAAAATGGCTATGTGCACACAAATTTTATGTGCACACAATGAAATGTTATTTGCAACCATTTTTTGTATGTGCACACAAAGATGAATAACTAGTAGAAAATTCAAAATTTGAGTATCTAACATAACGTCCTTTGTTACGACAAAAGTTCCAAAACTATCTTTAGTTGGAAAAATATTATCGGCCCTTTGAATGATCCTAGGCTTTCCATGAACGTTAATCTTATCGGCCCTTTGAATGATTATTACAAATCCTACGCCCCTTGCAACATTGCGGGCCCAATCAACTAAACTATTTTTAGTTGGAAAAATATTTTCAGTGAAAAATTCATTTCCAACATCAACTTGCAAAGTCTTACTACAATCTGGAGATGTTTTCCCTGAAAATAAACATTCACACAAGCAAAAAATGTTGACTCATACTCATTCACACAACTCACAAACTCATCAAAATCTGAAATCAATTGATGAGTTTATTTAAACAATCTACACTGATTAAAATCTAATTTTTACAGTTTCAAGGGATAGAATGAGATTTACCGACGGGAACGAAGGAGGAGGCGGGCGACGGGAACAAAGGAGGAGGCGTGGCGTCGTCGGGGTCAGTGTTGGAGCGAGCGAGCTTGGCCTCTTTGGAAGGGCGTCGGTGTGGCGTGTCTTCTCGGATCGTTGGCCACAGGAGAGCTCCCGCGCGACCACATCCCTCTCACCGACTTCCACCGGGACCTCCTTCCCGGGGCGCTGCCCAGGGGCATTCTCGCCCAAGAGCGGGACCGCCTCCACTAGAACCTGAGGAGTCGCCCACTCACTCCTCGCCGAGAAGGCCATGCTAATGGTCTGCAAGACTTCTCGCCTGAAGTCCTCCAACATCTTCCTCGTCGCCTCCTCTCCCCGGGTGGGGGAGCCTCCAAAACCAGACCCTTCACCTTCACTCCAGCCATGAGACTAAACTCAAGGCTTTCTTGTATCAACTGCCTTCCACGCTCACCGCACCAGAACTGTTGAAGCCAGAATCGACCTCAACGGGAGTTCAAAAACAGGGGTTCAGCCAACACCTACTTCTCTTGAGCCCCGACCCTCGACTAGTTGCAAAGGATCTAAGACTGACCCAAAGCCTCAGCAGGGAGGTCCCACCTCACACCTGTAAGATCTCTGAGAGCTTCCCCTCCAAAGCCAAAAACTGGGCTAGGAGCTCCTCAGAAAACACTAGAGATTTGGAGGATAATGAGAGTTTGCTTTCTAAGGAGCCCTTATGTGTCTATTTATAGCCTTTTGCTGACCTGAGATTACTGAAATACCTTTGGCTGACCTGCCAATAGCCAAATCCCGCTGTTTGTAAATTACTAAATGCAGCCCCTGGGGGTATGTGAGTAATTTTACCTGAGGGTAATTAGGTAATTTTACCCCGGGCCCGGGGCCCCACTCGGCGAGAACCCTGAGACGAGAACCTTCCCGCCTCCACTCAACGCCTTCTCGCCCGCTCCTGGGACTTGGCGGGTCTCGGCCAAGGCCTGGCGCGAATAATCTCGCCTGCCTATGAGCGGGAGCTCCTCCAAGGATTGGCGCAAGCGAGCTCGCCCACCTATGAGCGGGAGCTCCTCCAAGGCTTGGCGCAAGCGACCTTGCCCACCTATGAGCGGGAGCTCCTCCAAGGCGGGAACTCTTCCGGTCTGAAGCCCGAAGCTAGCCCGAAGCTAGTCCAATCCTGACCGTCGGTGCCTCCGGGTCCCACTCAGCGAATATGAGGGTTGTACAATAAATATAGAGCAATGTTAAAGGCAGGCAAAAAATTGCTATGTGCACACAAATTTTATGTGCACACAAATTTTATGTGCACACAATGAAATGTTATTTGCAACCGTTTTTTGTATGTGCACACAAAGATGAATAACTAGTAGAAAATTCAAAATTTGAGTATCTAACATAACGTCCTTTGTTACGACAAAAGTTCCAAAACTATCTTTAGTTGGAAAAATATTATCGGCCCTTTGAATGATCCTAGGCTTTCCATGAACGTTAATCTTATCGGCCCTTTGAATGATTATTACAAATCCTACGCCCCTTGCAACATTGCGAGCCCAATCAACTAAACTATTTTTAGTTGGAAAAATATTTTCAGTGAAAAATTCCTTTCCAACATCAACTTGCAAAGTCTTACTACAATCTGGAGATGTTTCCCTGAAAATAAACATTCACACAAGCAAAAAATGTTGACTCATACTCATTCACACAACTCACAAACTCATCAAAATCTGAAATCAATTGATGAGTTTATTTAAACAATCTACACTGATTAAAATCTAATTTTTACAGTTTCAAGGGATAGAATGAGATTTACCGACGGGAACGAAGGAGGAGGCGGGCGACGGGAACGAAGGAGGAGGCGTGGCGTCGTCGGGGTCAGCGTTGGAGCGAGCGAGCTTGGCCTCTTTGGAAGGGCGTCGGTGTGGCGTGTCTTCTCGGATCGTTGGCCACAGGAGAGGCGGACGACGAGAAAGAAGGAGGAGGCGGGCGACATGAACGAAGGAGGAGGCGTCTTCAGAAACCCTGGATTTCGCGTTCGGTTTTTTGCCCGCGCTTAATACGAGTATAATATCCTAAAATATGCAGATATTGAGTTATTTTTGCCTTCACATAACGTTTTTTTTGACTCTTTAACAACCCTCTAAATATATTTGATTGTATTAATCATTTGCTGCACATAGACAGTATTGACTACATCACTCGGGAACGGGGAGGTAAAGTGCAAAAGTGCACAATACCGTGAAGTCCGGACATCCAACCAAAGGTCATCGTTGGATGCCCGCATACATCTCAAAGCGAGATAAAATGCTCTCGCTTGTGATGTGTGCGGACATTCCCGCGAGACGAAGAATGCCGACACTTTAGGGTAAATTGCCGTCCACTTTACACCCCTGTTCCCACACTCGCACATAAAAGAAAAAAAAAGTAGAAGTCATCGTTGAGGGCAACCTTTTACCCCCACACTTTATTACTGTTGTCGCTGGACGTTTCTTCCCCAGTCCATGATGCCGTCTTCCTCAGCGGAGAGCGAGACAATCTGCTCCTTACCGCCTGCAAACCCTAACGGAAGGAAACAGGCTGAAAACGCAGCTAATTACTTCGATGTCTACGGACCCGATGTGCGCTTCTCTTCTCTTTTTTTCCCACCTTGTTCACAGTTCTTCCTGTCACAATGCCTTAACTACACGTTAGGAGTACATTTGAAATCTAGAATATAAGAAAATGGTAGTCACTGTGTTCTCAATGAACACAACTTTCGCTTTGGTTGACCTCTTTTTGTTAAGTTTTTTATTATCATGAAGCTATTTTAGGGTTTGTTATGGAAAACTAGATATTGCTGCCTATAATCTACACTAAAATCTATCGGAAACCTGGAGCTTAGAAATATACTTAAATAAGCCCTTCTGATTCTACTGGAGTTGCCTCACATTTTCATGTTATTAAATGGTGATTATAATAAGGAACATGCCCAACTGTTGAATATTTGCTGTTAGTTAGCTGGTGTTGAGTGAAGGCGTCCTGCTGACATTTTGTTGGTTACTGCTTGTAGGTTGTGAATGACAATGGATGTTAAGGGATGAACAGCAATGTAAAATTCAAGCATAGTGGTGCTAGTTGTGTAGTGAGTGGTGCTTGTTTACCTAGCGGGGAAGCCAGCGAGTCCCAGAGGGTTAAAGGGCATTCTCATTACATTGATCATTACTACGTTGCATGAATATTTGAATGCTTTCTTATATTTACTGGTGTCTGAAAAACTACATAAACCATGGCCATTATCTCTGGAGAGTCTGAATTTAACTGCGTAGGAGAATCAAAGACCAGAATGTTTGTCAGTCTGATTGGCACATTACAATGAAATTGAGATATGTAATCAAAACATTTTGTTGTTAAACTACTCCAAGCCACTAGAATGCTTCCATGATTACGAGTGAAACACTTTGCGTGGCAATTGTTCTTGATTATTTTTCTTTCTTCCACAGCTCCTATGACACGCGTCGATGCTATGGATCCACGTCGGGGGATCACGTACCAGCACCGCTCCAAAATGCGCAAGGGTTAAAATTATCGTCGCTCGCACGTCTATTAGTTCCTTTTATTTTGTGCTTTTATATTTTCCGCACTCTCTAATTTACTTCACATGATTGTAAGCCTAGCGAGAGGGCAATTTCGGAGCTTGATGGTTGCAGTTGGGCCTAACCGGTTTTAGGGAGGGGTTTTTGGAGTTAGGATATGCAAAAAGCCAAAAAGTTTAATCAAATTCCTCTCTCCCTCTCCCTCTTTTCTATCTATCGGATCCTCTCGTCACTCTTGCCCTAGCTGCACACAATACAATGTATCAACGCCGTTCTCCACTGGAATCTGTCCCTCCTTCCTCGCCGGTCACCTTCCATCGCTGAGACAAGTTCACTAGGATTCATAAAGGGGAACTCCAGCCTCCTCTAGAACTTTTGTGTCACTCCACCATGAACCTGATCCCAAACGACGGTCTTTATAGACTCGGTATCAGATCTGCCGTCCTCCTACACTGCTGACCGCACTCCTTCCGCGCACAAAAAAACTGCGCACGACTCCGTTTTGCTCTCTTGGCGCGCGTAGTCGCCCGAACTGTCGTTTGCACCTACTGCACACACTCCTGTTCCAGTACTTCGTTTTCTTTTGGATTCCCTCTCTGCCTGCACTGACTTACATTAGGACAACACCAAAATCCTCCCCACTCCTGTCCACACTCTTCCTCCTCCGACACCGGCTACAGTGGTCGAGGGCGGCCTCACCTTATCTCAGATCTTGGAACCGTTTCAAAAAATGATGACCACAAACAACACAACCATCCATGAGGCCATCCATTCTCGCAACGACTCCGCCCCACCACCACAACGCGCCGTTTCCGGCTCCTCCTACGACGTGTCAGCCTTCCAACACCGTCTGAAATTTCCTACCCCCTGCATCGGAAGTGGTGTTCCCCACTATGTGAAGGACTTTCACCTTTTTTGCGTCCGCGAGGACCCCCTGGCATGGCTTATGCGCTGCAAATATTTTTTTGCCAACCAACACACTCTTTGGGAGGATTGGATCAATGTCATCTCCTTTCACCTCGTGGGCTCTAGTCTCTCGACCCAATTATGGTTTTTCCAGTTGCAGCGAAAAAAACTTCATTTGACATGGGAGGATTTCAAGTTCAACTGCAACCTCCGATTTGGACCGCTCCTTTGCACACCCCGGTCTACTGTGGGTGTGCTATAGGTCTGCAGACCAGTGACCTCAACCCATCTCCATGTATCTGATTGGCCGCAATCGCTAATTCCAATAGCGGGTTTTTGAAGCTGGGGCTTGAACCCCAGACCTCCTAGATAAGGGAGCTCTAAAATGGTCATCATCACCAATTAAGCTGCAACAACCGCACACCGCATGCTGCATCAACGCCATTCTACACCGTAATCCCTCTCTCCTTCCTCGCCAGTCACCTTCCATTGCCTTGATAGGTTCACGAGGATTCAAGAAGGGGAACTCCAACCTCCTCGAAGACTTCTACGTCGCCCGACCATGAATCCGATCCCAAACAATGGTCTCAGTTGATTCCGACTTCTATCTATGCTTGCTTCATCCACTCGATCTCGCTGGTTGACATAAAGTGCTGCATGAAGCACTTTAGCAGATCATTTACCCTCTTCATTTGTCCATCAGATCGAAGATGAAAATTGGTGGAGAAATTCAACTGCGAACTCAACGTCTTGAACAATTCCGTCCTTAATTTCCCAATGAAGCGATGATCCCAATCACTCACTATGTTTATGGTAGCCCTCAATACTTGACTGCATGCTTGAAAAATCCTTGTCCAACTTCCTTGACAGTACAATCTTTTGTGCTTAGGATGAACGCCCCATTGTCGGAGGAGCGATCAACAACCACCATGGTAAACCTGAAAGCTTCAGATTTTGAGAGAGCATTAATGGAATCCAATGATATTGTGTCCTATAGATGTAATGGCTTTAACAACCTTGTTGGTTGATGGTTATCCACTTTGTCTTGGTGCCACACAAGACAACTCTTCATATAGAGGTCTACCCTGTTTTTCATTCTTGGCCAAAAGCACATGATCTCCAATAATCCTCTTTTGATTGGGACATGCCACCCATCTAATGTCATGACATCCTTTGATTAAATCCCTTTGTAAGTTTCTCGACTTCTGGTTGTTGTACCACCCATATTCGTCAATGGTGGACCCCCCAGAGCTAGATTAGCAAGAGTCAAAGTCAACAAGTCAAGACAGAAGTCAGAGTCAACACTCAAAACAGTAGAAGACCTGAGCGAGTATGACGAGCTCCCCTCCCATACTCGCCGGGTAGGCGACTAGGGTAGTTACTCGCCCAACCTGAGCGAGCTCCCCCAAGAAGTCGCCTAGTCGCCGGGGGGTGAGGCTACAAATAAGACCCCCCCTCCCCTTGGATTTGCCTATAAATAGGACCCCAGGAGTACGAGTAAAAGGACTTCGGAATCTCGCAAAAGATCTCGACCACCTCATTTCCTAGACTTCGAGCTGAGCTTTTGAATCCTTTCTTCAGAAAGACAGGTCGCGAGCTAGTGACTATCCATCTTAGTCGCCGCCTTGACTTAGTCGTCAGCTAGAATCTACCTTGTACCCTGCTTGACCATCTTTGGTTGTGGAGGGAAGCTTCTTCTAAGCATCCGGGTACGTGGTGGGACCTCCCTGTCGCAACGCCTGATGTCCTTTTTGTTGTCTGTCTGTTTCTACGTCCTAGCCCGTTAGCCGTCGAGCCCGACCGCTGAACCGGTAACCTTAGGCTGTCATGATCCGAATTTTGGAGTAGGGAATTTTCCCGGCCTCAACACTTTGGTGATGTGAGCGTGAATCACAACCGAAGAGAAAAGTTTCGCGAGTAGGCGAGATGGTGAATGAAGGCGAGAATGAGGAGATAGTCTTCAACTCGGCAGGAGTCAACAACTCGGAGAGAGGAAACGACTTTGTGACAATGGAGGTGTTCAAAGAGTTTCGCAAGGAGGGTCGAGAGGAGCATCCTGGTTGGGTTCCCTTCTCATCCCAATGTCACGACGACCTCGCCTCGTCACGAGACACGGTCAGAGGAAGAAGCGCCACCCAGGCGACCAGGAAAGCAGCGAACAAGAGAGTGATAAGAGCGAACAAGAGAGAGATAGGAGCGACTAATGTAGTCGCGACACTATCCGGCGAGCAGCCAAGGGATCAGGTTCCGAGATGCGGAACAACCGGCGAGATATCACGATACTAGCCAAGATAGCGAGTATGAAGAGGATACTCACGAGTACGAAACTCGCCATCGCCAAGGAGGGATGAAGCAACACGGGCAGGAAGGGACGAAGTAACAGTTGACTCCATTGAGCTAACATAGGTTGCTAAGCAAAGCGAAAGAACATGCGGCTAGAAGAACTGGTATAGGGAACTGACAGCTAGATGCTGCAGCTAGAAGACCTGGCAGAGGACTTGCGACAATGAGCAGAAGAGTAGCTTAGCGGTCAAGTGGGCAGATGCTGCGGCGAGAAGACTTGGCAGAGGAGTTGCGGCCAGGAACAGAAGAGCAGCTAAGCGGGCAGAGGCTGCGGTTAGGAACAAGTGATCGCTGTTTGGTTCCGTCGGCTAGAAGAAAGCAGAATCGACCGAGATAGAAGGGCAGGCAGCAAGTTGAAGCGATCAGAAACAAGAAGACCACGTGATTAAGAGTAGAGAGGCAAGTAGGCGGCTAATAGAGCAGGAGAAGAGGTTGCAGCTCCAACTACGCGCCAACAGCGGGCTCGCGAACTCCAACAGCGGGCAGCAACGGGCTCCAACAACGGGAAGCTGAGCTCGATGCGAAAACAATGGGCAGGCGGCAAGGATGCGAGAGGCCGAGCGAGTAGGCGGCAAACAGGGATCAGATGAGTCAGGCGTGGGGCCCATAAAAACCAGAGGAAAATGCTATAAAAGGGGATAGATGGGGGGTGGAGAGTGGTGGTAGCAAAGAGCAAGGAGGAGGTTAAAAATGGCTAACCCCCCAGGGTGGTTACCACGAAGGAATTACGCTGCAATTAGAGAGAATCGACAGCTCTTTTACCATTTAAAAATACATGAAAAATAAAGAGAAATATGATTCAGTTCTTTATTAATTTCTCCATTGTGTCTACATACATGTATTTGTACATTAATATAGGAAGAGGAAGGAAAAACACTCCTAATCTATAATGTGGGACCAATGTTGCAGTGTCAGATGTCGGAGACACGTCGGTTTGAGTTTTCATGTCGATTTTTTATATATCAGGGATATTTCATATATTGGATTTTAATATTTAATTAATTATATATAAAAAAATCAACATCAGAAAAGTCCCATAACTTCATTAGATCGTTAGATCTTCATATATCTTTTATATTATCTACGCAATATTTTATTTATCTGACAATATTTTGCATCCTTAGCAGTATACTAGTATACAAAGTTGTTGTACAACCCCGTATTCGCGAAGAGTGGACCCTGAATGAGCCGTGCTTAGTTTTTAAGCTTTTTGAGTATTTTGAACACTCGGTGACCAATTTTGGCTATAGCTTGGAAATCTACTAGTAGGGGGAGGAGAAATCGGCCTTCCCCAGCGACCCCTTAGTTAGAGTGTGAAAGCGGCAGGTTGGTAGGCACCCACCCGGGCCATTTGGGTGTGGAGGCGGGATCAGCAGGCCCTCCCCCTCCCCCTTTTTCCCTTCAGGCCGGCGAGACCGGCCCCGAGCCCGGCGGGTAGGCCGGGCGAGACCGGCCCTCGGGCCGGGGTCTCGCCCCGCCCCGCGGGCAGCTAGGCGAGACCGGCCCCCAGGCCGGGTCTCGCCAAGCCCGGCGGGTAGGCCGGGCGAGACCGGCCCTCGGGCCGGGTCTCGCCCCGCCCCGCGGGCAGCTAGGCGAGCGCCAAGCCCGGCGGGTAGGCCGGGCGAGACCGGCCCTCGGGCCGGGTCTCGCCCCGCCCCGCGAGCAGCTAGGCGAGACCGGCCCCCAGGCCGGGTCTCGCCAAGCCCGGCGGGTAGGCCGGGCGAGACCGGCCCCCAGGCCGGGTCTCGCCCAGCCCGACGGGTAGGCCAGGCGAGACCGGCCCCCAGGCCGGGTCTCGCCCAGCCCAGCGGGCAGCCGGGCGAGACCGGCCCCCAGGCCGGGTCTCGCCCAGCCCGGCGGGTAGGCCGGGTGAGACCGGCCCCCAGGCCAGGTCTCGCCCAGCCCCGCGGGCAGCCGGGCGAGACCGGCCCCCAGGCCGGTTCTCGCCCAGCCCGGCGGGTGGGCCGGGCGAGACCGACCCCCAGGCCGGGTCTCGCCCAGCCCGGCGGGTAGGCCGGGCGAGACCGGCCCCCAGGCCGGGTCTCGCCCTGTCCCGCAGGGTGGGTCCCCTATTAGCTTTGGGTGACGCGTTTTTCCTTCTCTACCCCCCGGCGTGGCGGTTTCCTATTGGCCCGAGGCCTTTTGGCCGTAGGGGTATTTTGGTCATTTTACCCCCAGGACTTGGAAAAACTATAAATAGACCCCCTTGGGTGCCTTGGAGAGGATCCTTTTCTTAGCTTCCTCCTCCCTTAGCTTCTTCTTGGTAGAGTAGAGAGAGCTCTCCAAGGCGCCCAGCCTAGCCCTTTGGTAAGGGAGGGGAAGAGCTCAGGTAGCCTTCCGGGTGTGAGGTGGGACCTCCGTGCTAGAGCCGAGGGTCTGTTCATAGTCTCCTAAGTCTCCGGTCCGTGACGTTCTCTCGAGTGTAGTAGGTGTGAGGTCACCCCTTTCAGGGACCCCGAACTCCACAGAGGTCAATTTTGGCTTCAACACTTTTGGTGCGGTGAGCGTGGAGAGTGACCAGCACAGAAGATCTCGAGAGAGTGTCATGACGGGAGGTCAAGGAGGTAGTGATGATCTCGGCGAGCTCCCCAGCCCAGGACCTTTTATTGGGAGGCAAGAGTTCATGACCTCCATCCAAGGCATCATGGAGATGCTGCGAAGTATTGTTCCTCAGGGTGACAGCTCCACCCCAACCCCCCAGGAGCTAGCTCCCCGCCTTCTCGGCGAGACAGCTTCAAGGGATCTCGGCAAGACAGCTTCAAGGGATCTCGGCAGACAGCTTCAAGGGATCTCGGCAAGGGGGGGACAGCTTCCAGGGATCTCGGCGAGACGACCCCAAGGTGGATAGGCGAGAGTGCCCCGGGGAGGCAGGCACCCAGACAACTCCTATCTCCACCACATCAAGTTTTGGCGGTCGGCCAAGGGAGAAAAAGGCGAAGGAGGAATCGCTCAAGGGGGAGGAACCGAGGCCCCAAAGAATAGGGAGTGAGTGGAGAGATCTCACCATAACTCCCCCAGAGTTCCATATGTATTTTACTTGTAATGAGTATCCCCTGCCAGGTTAGGTCAGGGTAGGTTGTATGCAAGGTCTTTTTTCTTTACCAAGTACTTTTAGCTCCGAGATGGTTCCGCTGGCAGGCTCCCACTAGCTGGCAGGGCAGGTTGACCTCTCGTGTAGGTCAGGTACCCTTTGCTCCGAGACGGTTCCGCTGCCAGGCTCCCACTAGCTGGCAGGGCAGGTTGACCTCTCGTGGAGGTCAGGTACCCTTTGCTCCGAGACGGTCCCGCTGCCCAGGCTCTCACTAGCTGGGCAGGGCCAGTGGTACCTCTCGTTGATGCCTAATTGTCTCACCTCGAGATGGATTCCGCTGCTAGACTCTCACCTAGCTGGCAGGGCAGGTTGATCTCTCGGAGGGTGGGAAGGTCTCACCTCGAGATGGATTCCGCTGCCAGGCTCTCACCTAGCTGGCAGGGCAGGTTGATCTCTCGGAGGGTGGGAAGGTCTCACCGCGAGATGGGTTCCGCTGCCAGGCTCTCACCTAGCTGGCAGGGCAGGTTGATCTCTCGGAGGGCGGGAAGGTCTCACCTCGAGATGGATTCCGCTGCCAGGCTCTCACCTAGCTGACAGGACAGGTTGATCTCTCGGAGGGCGGGAATGTCTCACCTCGAGATGGATTCCGCTGCCAGGCTCTCACCTAGCTGGCAGGGCAGGTTGATCTCTCGGAGGGTGGGGGGTCTCATCTCGAGATGGATTCCGCTGCCAGACTCTCACCTAGCTGGCAGGACAGGTTGATCTCTCGGAGGGTGGGAAGGTTTCACCTCGAGATGGATTCCGCTGCCAGGCTCTCACCTAGCTGGCAGGGCAGGTTGATCTCTCGGAGGGTGGGGAGATCTCACCTCGAGATGGATTCCGCTGCCAGGCTCTCACCTAGCTGGCAGGGCAGGTTGATCTCTCGGAGGTTGGGAAGGTCTCACCTCGAGATGGATTCCGCTGCCAGGCTCTCACCTAGCTGGCAGGGCAGGTTGATCTCTCGGAGGTTGGGAAGGTCTCACCTCGAGATGGATTCCGCTGACAGGCTCTCACCTAGCTGGCAGGGCAGGTTGATCTCTCGGAGGGTGGGAAGGTCTCACCTCGAGATGGATTCCGCTGCCAGGCTCTCACCTAGCTGGCAGGGCAGGTTGATCTCTCGGAGGGTGGGAAGGTCTCACCTCGAGATGGATTCCGCTGCCAGACTCTCACCTAGCTGACAGGGCAGGTTGATCTCTCGTGGAAGCCAAGCCCTTAGCTCCGAGATGGATTCCGCTGCCAGCCTCTCAGTTGGCTGGCAGGGCAGGTTGATCTCTCGTGGAAGCCAAGCCATCAGCTCCGAGATGGATTCCGCTGCCAGGCTCTCAGCTAGCTGGCAGGGCAGGTTGATCTCTCGTGGAAGCCAAGCCCTCAGCTCCGAGATGGATTCCGCTGCCAGACTCTCACCTAGCTGTCAGGGCAGGTTGATCTCTTGCGGAAGCCAAGCCCTTAGCTCCGAGATGGATTCCGCTGCCAGACTCTCATCTAGCTGGCAGGGCAGGTTGATCTCTAGTGGAAGCCAAGCCCTCAGCTCCGAGATGGATTCCGCTGCCAGACTCTCATCTAGCTGGCAGGGCAGGTTGATCTCTCGTGGAAGCCAAGCCCTTAGCTCCGAGATGGATTCCGCTACCAGGCTCTCAGCTAGCTGGCAGGGCAGGTTGATCTCTCGTGGAAGCCAAGCCCTCAGCTCCGAGATGGATTCCGCTGCCAGGCTCTCACCTAGCTGTCAGGGCAGGTTGATCTCTCGTGGAAGCCAAGCCCTTAGCTCCGAGATGAATTCCGCTGCCATGCTCTCATCTAGCTGGCAGGGCAGGTTGATCTCTCGTGGAAGCCAAGCCCTCAGCTCCGAGATGGATTCCGCTGCCAGGCTCTCACCTAGCTGGCAGGGCAGGTTGATCTCTCGTGGAAGCCAAGCCCTTAGTTCCGAGATGGATTCCGCTGCCAGGCTCTCATCTAGCTGGCAGGGCAGGTTGATCTCTCGTGGAAGCCAAGCCCTTAGCTCCGAGATGGATTCCGCTGCCAGGCTCTCATCTAGCTGACAGGGCAGGTTGATCTCTCGTGGAAGCCAAGCCCTTAGCTCCGAGATGGATTCCGCTGCCAGACTCTCATCTAGCTGGCAGGGCAGGTTGATCTCTCGTGGAAGCCAAGCCCTCAGCTCCGAGATGGATTCCGCTGCCAGGCTCTCACCTAGCTGGCAGGGCAGGTTGATCTCTCGTGGAAGCCAAGCCCTTAGTTCCGAGATGGATTCCGCTGCCAGGCTCTCATCTAGCTGGCAGGGCAGGTTGATCTCTCGTGGAAGCCAAGCCCTTAGCTCCGAGATGGATTCCGCTGCCAGGCTCTCATCTAGCTGGCAGGGCAGGTTGATCTCTCGTGGAAGCCAAGCCCTCAGCTCCGAGATGGATTCCGCTGCCAGGCTCTCACCTAGCTGGCAGGGCAAGTTGATCTTTCGTGGAAGCCAAGCCCTTAGTTCCGAGATGGATTCCGCTGCCAGACTCTCATCTAGCTGGCAGGGCAGGTTGATCTCTCGTGGAAGCCAAGCCCTTAGCTCCGAGATGGATTCCGCTGTCAGGCTCTCATCTAGCTGGCAGGGCAGGTTGATCTCTCGTGGAAGCCAAGTCCTTTGCTCCGAGATGGATTCCGCTGTCAGGCTCTCACTAGCTGACAGGGCTGGTTGATCTCTCGTGGGAGTCAAGTTTGTTACCCAGAGAAGCTCTCGCCACCCAGTCTCCCATAGCTGGCATGGCAGGTTGACCCCGCGCGGAAGTTACACTGGTTGGATGTTTCTTTCCGAGCTTGTGCCAACCTCGAAAAGAGCGGAGATTGTGTACAACCCCGTATTCGCGAAGAGTGGACCCTGAATGAGGCGTGCTTAGTTTTTAAGCTTTTTGAGTATTTTTAACTCTCGGTGGCCAATTTTGGCTATAGCTTGGAAATCTACTAGTAGGGGGAGGAGAAATCGACCTTCCCCAGCGACCCCTTAGTTAGAGTGTGAAAGCGGCAGGTTGGTAGGCACCCGCCCGGGCCATTTGGGTGTGGAGGCGGGATCAACAGGCCCTCCCCCTCCCCTTTTTCCCTTCAGGCCGGCGAGACCGGCCCCGAGCCCGGCGGGTAGGCCGGGCGAGACCGGCCCTCGGGCCGGGTCTCGCCCCGCCCCGCGGGCAGCTAGGCGAGACCGGCCCCCAGGCCGGGTCTCGCCAAGCCCGGCGGGTAGGCCGGGCGAGACCGGCCCTCGGGCCGGGTCTCGCCCCGCCCCGCGGGTAGGCCGGGCGAGACCGGCCCTCGGGCCGGGTCTCGCCCCGCCCCGCGGGCAGCTAGGCGAGACCGGCCCCCAGGCCGGGTCTCGCCAAGCCTGGCGGGTAGGCCGGGCGAGACCGGCCCTCGGACCGGGTCTCGCCCCGCCCCGCGGGCAGCTAGGCGAGACCGGCCCCCAGGCCGGGTCTCGCCCAGCCCGGCGGGTAGGCCGGGCGAGACCGGCCCCCAGGCCGGTCTCGCCCAGCCCGGCGGGTAGGCCGGGCGAGACCGGCCCCCAGGTCGGGTCTCGCCCAGCCCGGCGGGCGGGCCGGGCGAGACCGGCCCCCAGGTCGGGTCTCGCCCAGCCCCGCGGGCGGGCCGGGCGAGACCGGCCCCCAGGCCGGGTCTCGCCCTGTCCCGCAGGGTGGGTCCCCTATTAGCTTTGGGTGACGCGTTTTTCCTTCTCTACCCCCCGGCGTGGCGGTTTCCTATTGGCCCGAAGCATTTTGGCCGTAGGGGTATTTTGGTCATTTTACCCCCAGGACTTGGAAAAACTATAAATAGACCCCTTGGGTGCCTTGGAGAGGATCCTTTTCTTAGCTTCCTCCCCCCTTAGCTTCTTCTTGGTAGAGTAGAGAGAGCTCTCCAAGGCGCCCAGCCAAGCCCTTTGGTAAGGGAGGGGAAGAGCTCAGGTAGCCTTCCGGGTGTGAGGTGGGACCTCCGTGCTAGAGCCGAGGGTCTATTCATAGTCTCCTAAGTCTCTTGTCCGTGACGTTCTCTCGAGTGTAGTAGGTGTGAGGTCACCCCTTTCAGGGACCCCGAACTCCACAGAGGTCAATTTTGGCTTCAACAGTTGTAACTATCATTCAAACTTTCAAAGTACCCAACAAAATGAACAAAACATTCAAGTATCATTCAAATTTTCAAAACATCTCACATTTTATTAATCAAAAGACACAAAACAGCAAGACAACTAAAAATGTGATTGGATATACACGTATCATTGATTGCAAAATGAAGTTGGATAAATAAATATTAATAGGAGTATTTCAAATCATTTGTTGATTAATAAACGTGTCAAATAAAAATAAAGCATCAACTAATAAGACAGATAACACAACAGGACAACCACTATGCTACAACCAGCAAGTCAGCCACAATACAACCACCATACCTTGCTGAACTAATAAGGCAACAAGGCAGCCACCAACAACTAAACGGGTCATTGATTGCAACAACCTACAAGGTAGCCACCATGCTACAACAGACATCTAACACAACAACCAGTACAAAAAACCAAAATGCACAGCGATAAAATGAGAGGGGGGTAGGGAGAAGAATTCACCAGCCGAGAGAGTGCCGAGATCGAAAGCACCAATGAGCTAGAGAGAGAGAACCAGAGAGCTAGAGAGCAGCAACGAGTAAGGAGAAGAAAGAACCAGAGAACCATGAACTAGGGAGGGAGTGCACCAGAGAACCAGAGAACTAGAGAGCTAGAGAGCACCAACGAGCATGAAGAAGAAAAGAACCAGTGAGATAGTGCCGACAGCGCACGAGAGAGAAGAGCACCAACGAGCTAAAGAGCATCAGAGAACCAGAGAACCAAAGAGCACCAGCGAGCCGGGAGAAGAAAGAACCTGGGAGATAAAGTGCTGACAACGCCAGAGAGAGAGGAACAGCAGAGAACCAAAGAACCAAGAGCACAGCGAGCAGGGAGAAGAAAGAACCAGAGAGCTAAAGTGCCGACAACGCGTGAGAGAGGGAGAGCACCAACGAGCTAGAGAGCACCAGAGACCAGAGAACCAGAGAGCACCAACGAGCAGGGAGAAGAAAGAACCTGAGAGATAGAGTGCCGACAGCGCGCGAGGGAGAGCTAGGCAGGAAGCGAGCGAGAGAAAGATAAGGTAGGAGCGACGGGTGAAATGAAAACACGACGTCAGGGGAGTTAAAATAGCGGGTGTTAAATAAAATAATAAATAAAAAACTTTAATTCAAAAAAAACGGCCGATATTTCCGTTTTTTGGTCCGGTATGTCGGTTAAAACCGACATTTCGGCCAGTTATTTTCAAACCGCCACAACCCAATTTTAAAACGGTTTCGTGACATTTTACCTCCCAAATCTTCATGTCGGACATGTCGGCCGATATCCACAACACTGTGTGAGACTAAAGACATAAGGAGGAAGAGGACCAAATATGGGCCTTGAATTGGGCTTTTACATGTCTCTCTTCTAACAGAAATAAACGACAAAATTTGACATGCGACTAAAAAGGACACGTTATAAAGACACGACATTAATAACGATGTCATATAAAGACGCGATTCTAAGGCAAAATAAATGCATATTAAGAAATAAATAATAATAAATAATGCAATAAAAGGACCTGTAACAGAGACTAGTGTGGTGCATGTAAAGGGATGAAGTTTGCAGATGCCTCACGATTGTAGTTGCTTACAAAATTTTAATATGCAAGGCTATACATGCATGATATTCAGAATGTTGGCTATTTAGAGAGTTAAGACAATTATACAATATACTATTGGTTTTTGAACAATTATTATGTTGCAAATTGTTTACAATTTCTAGGTTTGTTTGGCGCATTATTCAGCTTTACTTTTTCTTGCTTGCGGAGTATCCTAGCTGAAAATCACGATTGGTTCCACTGGTGTATTTTTAATCGCTTGTTTTTTTAACGATTTTTCAATACTATAAGTGGTGTTTAACCTACTCTGAAAATGGACTCCTTAAAAATCACACTTACATTATAAATTTCAAGTTTATATTTGGATACTCAGAAATCTGTGACTTAGAACATATTAGAGAATAACACATGACACAATGGGCCGAGAATCGCCAGAGAGATTGACGATGTCTCTCACCCAAGCTGATCAAGCTATTTCTCATCTGGCCCAACAACTTATCCAAAGAGACTGGTGCAACAACATTAGAACGTCAGATGAGTATCCTTGAAGCTCCCGTCCAAGTGATCATAACCAGAAATTGCACAGTAAGTGCAAGATGTAAGCGCATTATGTCTTTTTTATTCATTCAACCATTGGCAAACACCAAAGCAAGTGTATAGGTTGCTGAATGCATCCTCCCATATCTTTTCCGAGCTGCTTGTGGCTGCCTGATAGTCAGATTTCTCGAGGCTATAAATAATGCCGTCAGCAGAGGCGAAATAACTCTCCTAGGGAGTTCTCTCCAACAATTTACTCCTCCCGCAGAACTTGTAAACTTGGTTTTTAGAGGGGTAGTTCCTTACACTTTCAATTTAGATTGAGGGGCATCATAATAAATTTTTTTTCTTCCTCATTCTTTCTTTTCTCTTGCTTTGATTTGTCACTGAGTAATCCCATGGCCGACAAATTGTTCAATATTAGTTTTTCTAGTGGACGATTTTGGCTTCAAAAATTCAATGCTTTGCCTTAAAGTTTGGTGTTTGCAATATATGCAATTGATATCTTTGTAACTTATGATTTTTTTTCATTTGATTTCTTACCTGTTTTGTGCTTGTCAAGGCTAAAGCTGATGTTATACTAAAGAGTCCAGCCACTAAAGCAGTAAATCTGCAGGTATAGAACCCAATATAAGTTCGGATCATATTGTTTTAGATCTCTGATGGAAGTTTCTTTGTTTAACAGGACATTCAAGGACTTATAACCTGGGTTTAAGTGATGGTCTATTGCCATCTTGGATCTTTGTGAAGGTCAGTCTTTCCGTGTCGATCATATGGATGCTATTCTTAGTCCTCGAACCTTACTTTGTGTTGTAGATCTGCCTTAATATCACTATATGCTCTACCACACACATCCTCTTAAAGTGGATTATCACATTTAATTTCTTTCATAGAATTGTGTTTTCTTGCATTTATTCTGCTGTCCTTACTATATTATCTATTATTTTATCTACTTTACTACTTATAGCAATACATGTTTTATACTATTAGAAAAGCCCATGTAAAAAGGCCCATTTGATGGCCTATTTTTCTTCCTCCTTCTTTAGTCCCACATCATGTATAGGATTTATTCTTCTCTCTTCTCTCTATATTTTGTATTCTCTCCTTGTATTTACATACTGAAATAATACATACAAGCTTTGGGCTCTTTCAACATGGTATCAGAGGGAGGTTGCGTCTAACCGCGGACTGCCCCTTCTCTGTCCGCCCGGTCTCCTGCGGACTGCCCCTCTGCTTCTGTCCGCCCGGTCTCGTGCGGACTGCCTTCCTGCATCCGCTCCGGTCTCGTGCGGACTGCCCTTCTGATTCCGCTCCTCTTCTCTCCCTCCGTGGTTCCACCCCCCAGGCTTCTTATAGCCATCTTCTGCTCTGACTCGTGGGCCCACCTCTCTCCATCCGCTCCGGACGATCATTCCTGTCCGCTGCGGGCTCTGCTTGTATCCGCTCGAGCCTATTTGCTCGCGGACTGCTCCTCAGCTTCTCTCTCTCTCGCTGCGGGCTCTGCTTGTATCCGCTCGAGCCTCCTTGCTCGCGGACTGCTCCCTCTTGTCCGCTGCGGGCTCCGCTTGTATCCGCTCGAGCCTCTTTGCTCGCGGACTGCTCCCTCTAGCTTCTCTCTCGCTGCGGGCTCTGCTTGTATCCGCTCGAGCCTCCTTGCTCGCGGACTGCTCCCTCTAGCTCGCTCCTTTTTTTGTCCGCTCGAGCCTCTGCTCGCGGACTCTCTCTCTCTCCGCCTTCCCTTGCGGACTGCTCTTCCGCTACGGGCTCTGCTTGTTTCCACCGTGCTCCTCTTCCAGCGACCTGCCCACAGTTCGCCGCGACCTCTTGCGGACTGCTCCTGTCCGCTGCCGCGACCTGCCCCCCAGTTCGCCGCGGCCTCTGTCGCGAACTGCTCCAGCTCTGCTCTCACCAGTGCGATCTGCTCCACTGAGCTGCGATCTGCTCCAACTCGCCGCGCGCCTCCTCTCGCGGACTGCTCCTGTTCGCCGCGGCCTCCAGCCCGCCGCGACCTCCAGACCGCCGCGACCTCCAGACCGCCGCGACCTCCAGACCGCTGCGGGTTGTTCTCTCCGAGCCCTGCTGCTCTTCAGTCGCCATGTCCTCCAGCGACTCCACTACCGCTCAACCCCCTGCCGACCACGTGGCTCCTCTCGAACTCCGAGATGAGCTTCGGATTACTACTATTTCTCTCTCTGGCAAGGCGAATTTCATTCCCTGGGTCCACTCTGTCCGCCGGGTCTTACAGGCCAAGGGCCTTGCCCGTCACCTTACCCAGGGCCACCAACTCCGTCTACTGATGATTGGCTCCGCAATGACGGCCGTGTCCAGACCTGGATCCTGAACTCGGTCGAGGGTGAGCCGTACCAGATGATCATGTATCATGAGACTGCTAAAGCCATGTGGGATGAACTTCATTCGCTGTACTCCGGGAAGGACAGCCTTCAACACCTTTTCGACATCCTCACTGATCTTCAGCCTTGGATGTTGGCAAAGCTCTGGACATGACCTCCTTCGTGGCCCGTGCTAAAACTCTCACGGAAGCCTGGATTCAGCACCAGCCCGCGACTACTGATCTCGCTGCCCAACGCGCCCAGAAGGAGGCTGTTTGTATTGCTATGATTATGGCTCGCGTCCCGCCACACCTACATAGTATTCGGGCCCAGGTTCTGGCTTCACCCACTACCCCTTCTTTCTCTGATGTCTGCTCGATGTTACTTCGCGTACCACCTCTCCGGAGGCTCCTGCACCACCCTCGCCGGCCCTTCTTCAGCAGGCCCTTCCTCCTTTACTCCCACAACCCTCCTTTCTCGGTGGCCGTACGGGCTCCCGTGGGCGGGGCCGTGGTGGCCGCGGACGGCCCAAGTGCACCTACTGCGGCCGGGATGGCCATACTGAAGCCGTTTGTCACAAGAAACATGGCTACCCCCCTCGCCCGCCTACTACTGCTGTTACCGATAGCTCTCCTCCGACTGGTACGGATCTTGAGGCTCTTCGCCTACAGCTGCAACAACTCCAGGGGCTCCTCAACCCCCTTCTGCTTCCCATGCCTCCACCTCCCATGCAGGTATTGTCTCCACCTCCGCTGCAGGTACTGCCTGTCTCTCTTCCAGCTCTCGCTGGATCCTGGACTCGGGAGCCACCCACCACATCACTTCCATGCGGCCGCCCCAGTTCTCTGCTGCTGCTCACCCCCCCGTCTATTACTGTGGCCAATGGTGCGCTTGTCCCGGTCTCCGGCTGCGCGGACCTCCTCCTTCCTCCCTCTCTCTCTCTTCGCTCCGTTCTTTATGTGCCGGCCTCGCCTTTTAATTTACTCTCTGTTGGTCGTCTTACTACTGATATGAATTGCTTTATCACCGTCACCTCTTCTGGTTTTTTGATACAGGATCGGCAGACGCGGATTACCATTGGTAGGGGTCGGCTGCAGAACGGGCTTTACCTCCTCGATGTCTCTCCCACATCCCTTTCCTCCGTTTCCTCGTCTGATTGGCATTGTCGGCTTGGGCATGCCCCTCTACCTATCCTCCAGAAGGCGCTTCCAGACATTTTCTCCTTCGCTTTTCAATGTGATTCTTGTATTATTGGCAAACAGCCTCGCTCTTCTTTTCCAGCTCATTGTACTAGGAGCTCTGCTCCATTTGATTTAATACATTCTGATATTTGGGGCCCTATAAAGTTTCTAGCATTTCTGGTTATCGTTATTTTATAACATTTATTGATGATTACTCTCGTACTACTTGGTTGTTATCTCCTGCATGATCGCTCTGAGCTTCCTCGTGTCTTTCAGGCGTTTGTGTTAGAGACTCGTACGCAATTCTCTACCACCATTAAAACTTTCCGCTCTGATATGCTCGGAATATACTAGCCACGAGTTTGCCACTCTCTGCGCAAACTTCGGTATTGTTCACCAGACCTCTTGTCCCTACACCCCTCAACAAAACGGGGTCGCTGAACGCAAGAACCGCCACTTGCTCGATGTGGCTCGCTCTCTCATGCTTCACATGCACGTTCCCAAAGTCTTCTGGAACTTTGCGGTGTCCACAGCATGTTTTCTTATCAACCGTCTCCCCTCTCCCGTTCTCCACAACGCTACCCCCTTCAGCCTTCTTTTCCCTCCACACCCGCCTTCCCCCTCACCCCCCGGTTTTCCGCTGTACCTGCTTTGTCCATAACTGGGCCCCACTCTTGACAAACTGGACCCCGTGCGGCCAAACACATTTTTGTCGGCTACTCACGTACCCAAAAGGGCTATGTTTGCTACTCTCCACTCACCCGGAAGGTCTCTATTTCAGCTGATGTTACTTTCCGGGAGGATCAACCCTTCTTCCCTCCTCCTTTGCCACCACTTCTACCACCACCTACTACAACACCCTCCCTTCCCGGCCAGTGATCCACGTCCACTCACCTCCCCCATCCCTCCGCCTCCTCCCACCATTGACCCTCCTCGACCCCAGTTATTCGGGTCTATGCTCGTCGCCCTCTTCTCCCGTTGCTCCTCTGCAGTCGGCTTCGACCTCGGCTTCTCCGTGTTCTGCTGCTCCGTGTCGGCCTCTACCGCTCATCCAATGGCGGACTATGTTTCTCTCCATCGCCTCTCTCCACCTCTTCAGGCCTTGGCTACTTCGCTCTCCTCGGTCTCTATTCCTACTTCTGTCCAGGACGCTCTCTTCAAATCCTGGTGGCGTGCGGCCATGGAAGAAGAGATGGCTGCTCTTTGGGCCAACCAGACTTGGACCCTGGTGCCCCTTCCTCCCGGCCAGAAACCCGTTGGGTGCAAATGAGTTTTCGTCATTAAACATGCTCCTGATGGGACCATTGATCGCCTCAAAGCTCGGTTGGTTGCTCGTGGCTTCACCCAGCAACCGGGCTGGACTATGACGAGACCTTCTCTCCGGTCGCTAAGCTCAACACGGTCCGCATTCTCCTCTCTGTGGCTGTCCATCGCCAGTGGCCCTTGTTTCAACTCGACGTCAAGAACGCTTTCCTGAACGGCGACCTTCAGGAAACGGTTTACATGCAACACCTCCCGGGTTTGAGACCACGGGGGAGTCACGGTTTTGTCATCTTCTCAAATCTCTATATGGTCTCAAACAATCCTCGGGCATGGTTCGACAAGTTCAGCAAAGCTCTCCGGACGTTGGCTTCACTCGCAGCTCGTCTGACTTCTCATTGTTTACTCGTCACCAGGCCACTGGTACGGTTCTCCTGTTGGTATATGTCGACGACATCATTATTACTGGCAGTGACTTGGACGGCATACAGCCGTTAAGCTACATCTGAGCTCCGTCTTCCAAACTAAAGATCTGGGTCCTCTTCGGTACTTCCTCGGTCTGGAAGTGGCCAGACGGTCAGATGGGTTGGTTCTCTCTCAGCGCAAATATTGCCTGGATCTCCTTCATGATGCAGGCTACTCTGGTTGCAAACTTATTAACACTCCCATGGATGCAAATCACAAAATATGTGCTCAGGGCTCAGATTCTGATTCGCTTCTACCAAATCCAGAATATTACCGTCGTCTAGTTGGGAAGCTTATCTACCTAACAGTTACAAGACCTGATATATCTTTCGCTGTGGGACTTGTGAGTCGCTATATGCACTCTCCTCGAAGCTCTCATCTCCAGGCTGTGGAACGCATTCTCAGATATCTTAAGACAGCTCCTGGCCAAGGACTTGTATACAAAACCTCATCCTCCATTCCTACACTAGTGGCATACTCTGATGCCGACTACGCTGACTCCCTAGACGATCGACGATCTACTAGCGGGTTTTGTACCTATTTTGGAGGACATCTGATTACTTGGCGAAGCAAGAAACAAGCAGTGGTTGCTCGATCCTCAGCAGAAGCAGAATATCGGGCAATGGCTGCTTTGGTCTCTGAACTCACATGGATTGAGAGTCTCCTTACCGACCTTGAGTCAAACTACCTTCACCAGCTCTCCTCCTTTGTGACAGTCAAGCTGCCATACATATTGCCAAAAACCCGGTCTTCCTGAAAGAACGAAGCATATTGAGGTAGATTGTCATTTCATCCGAGAGAAGTCCACATGAAGAAGATCGAGCTCAAGCACGTTCCGGGTACTGAACAGGTTGCTGACATCCTCACCAAAGCTCTTCCGAGTACCCTCTTCTATCAGTGCCTATCCAAGCTTGCCGCATACGACTTGTACGCTCCAGTTTGCGGGGGAGTATAGAAAGCCCATGTAAAAGGCCCATTGTGGCCTATTTTTCTTCCTCCTTCTTTAGTCCCACATCATGTATAGGATTTATTTCTTCTCTCTTCTCTCCTATATATTTTGTATTCTCTCCTTGTATTTACATACTGAAATAATACATACAAGCTTTGGGCTCTTTCAACATTTACAAAGGGGCCACAACCACTGAAATTCTGCCTAAAAAAGAATCAATGGTTATTGAACTGGATATGATAGACTGTTTAAATTTAATGGGATGCATTATTGGAAATCTTCTTAAATGTTTATTAGGATTTGATAATTGTGTAGAATTTTTTGTGTGGGTATTACTGAAAGATGACCAGGGTTTGTTCATGTGACCTTAAGGTCACATGTTCGAGTCCTGGAAGCAGCCTCTTGCAAAAATGTAGGGTAAGGTTTGCCTACATTCCACCCTTGTGATGAGACCCTTCCCCGGACCCTCGTTGCGTGGGGATGCTTTGTGCACTGGGCTGCCTATTTTACTGCAAGATGACGAGGACCTGGATATGTGTTAAATCCTTGGCTGTGCTTCTTTCCCTGTAATGTGTACTAAAAGAATTATGCTCATGCTTCAGTGCTCTTCACATAAAATTTCTGCCATAAATATCTTATTCTGCTTATTTTTTTGAGCATTAAACTTAACAGATAGCCGGTTTTTGTTCCTTCTAACCCAAGGAAATCTTAGCCATTTTCTTTCGCAGTTCCTTGCACCTCTTGACCATGTGGAGTTTGATGTGGAATCCTAGTTTCTAATCGTTCCATCAAAGCATAAAAATATAAATTTATTTATCTTAGTAATTACTAATTACCTGATTACAAGCCATAAAAAGCCCTATTTAAAGATATAAATAAAGTAATAGAATAATAAAATACAAGTAATTCCTTAAAATAAAGATACTCATAATTTTACACATACAAATAATTTCATGTTTAAATTAAATTGTAAATATAAAAATTATCTATTATGATAATTTTTTAAATTAAAGTTAGTAATTAAATATTGACTTTGGAATCAATAAGTAATTAATTATTATGATTAATATTTAAACTTAAATTTGAACTTATTAAAATTGTAGAAAAAGACTTAACCTTGTATATACTTTCTCAATAATCAATTACAATGTATGAATACACATTTATATGAGGAGAGAAAGAGAAGAGAGTCCTATACAAGATGTGAGACTAAAGAGGCGAGAAGACGAGACAATAAATGAGTCGAATTACACGGGCTTTTCCAACACTCCCCACAAGCTGGAGCGTACAAGTCGTATGCACCAACTTGGACGAACACTGGTAGAATAGGGTGCTCGGTAGAGCCTTTGTGAGGATATCAGCCACTTGTTCAGTACCAGGAACATGCTTCAATTCTATCTTCTTCATTTGGACTTTCTCCCGATAAAGTGCAGTCTACTTCAATATGTTTCGTTCTTTCATGAAAGACTGGATTCTTCGCAATATGTATAGCTGCTTGGCTATCACAAAACAGGATGACAGGTGAGAGAAGTTTTACCCTAGATCGGCCAGGAGACTTTCAAGCCAGGTAAGCTCAGAGACAACATATCCCATTGATCGGTATTCTGCTTCAGCTGATGATCGAGCAACCACTGCTTGTTTCTTACTCCGCCAGGTAACGAGATGTCCTCCAAATAGTACAAAAACCACTGGTTGACCGACGATCATCCAAGGAACCGCATAGTCTGCATCAGAGTACGCAACCAATGTTGGAGTAAGGATGCAGTTTTTGTATACCAAACCTTGACCCGGGGCTGTTTTAAGGTATCTAAGAATATGTTCAACAGCTTGGAGGTGAGATGTTCGCGGAGCATGCATAAATCTGCTGAACACCCCAACGACGAAGGAAATATCCGGTCTTGTGACCGTGAGATCAATTTTCCAACCAATCGTCGATAGTATTCCAGATTTTGAAGAGGAAGGTCTGTATTAGAAGAATGTGCACACAACTTATGATTCACGTCCATCGGAGTAGTAATAGGTTTGCATCCCGAGTAACCAGCATCCTGAAGGAGATCCAGACAGTATTTCCTTTGAGAAATGTCGAGTCCATCTGGTCGTCTTGCGACCTCAATACCAAGGAAGTAACGAAGATGTCCCAGATCCTTGGTTTGAAAGACTGAGCCGAGGTGCTGTTTAACTGCTTGGATGCCCTTTGAATCGTCTCCGGTGATCAAGATATCATCAACATACACCAACAAAAGAACGGTTCCTGTGGCCTGATGACGTGTGAATAGTGAGAAGTCAGCTGAACTCCGAGTGAAGCTGACTTGCCGGACGGACCTTACTGAACTTGTCAAACCATGCCCGAGGGGATTGTTTGAGACCATAGATGGACTTCTTGAGATGACAAACTCGGGACTCGCCCGTGGTCTCAAACCCGGGCGGTTGCTGCATGAAAACCGTTTCCTGGAGGTCGCCGTTGAGGAAGTCATTTTTGATGTCCAGTTGGTGTAATGGCCATTGTCGATGCACAGCGACCGAGAGAAGAACCCGAACGGTGTTCAGCTTGGCCACAGGGGTGAACGTCTCCTCATGATCGAGGCCTTGTTGCTGGGTGAAGCCACGAGCCACCAGACGGGTCTTCAGACGGTCAATCGTGCCATCAGGAGCATGCTTGATCACAAAGACCCATTTACAGCCAACATGTGTCTGACCGGTAGGTAATGGTACCAATGTCCAGGTCTGGTTAGCCCAGAGAGCCGTCATCTCTTATTCCATAGCCGCCCGCCAGCCAGGATGCTGGAGAGCCTCCTGCACAAAGTTAGGTACCAAAATCGAGGATAATGAAGTGGCAAACGTCTGAAGTTGTGGAGAAAGGCGATGTAAGGATACATAATTCGCCATGGGATGAGCTGTAGATTCTGGTGCTGAATCAGCGGGACGCGGAGCATCAGAGGGTAAGTCAGACTGCAGAGGGGCACCAGAGGCAGATGGCGACGAGTGTAAACCCGAATAACAGGAGGTTTGGCAATAGGAGGGGCCTGGGCTGTAGGTCTTGGTGGTGGAGGAGTGGTAACGAGAATAACTGGGCGTAAGACAGTTGGTGGTGGAGATGTAGGAGCTGAAGGTAACATCAGCAGACACTGTCACCTTTCGGGTAGCCGGTGAGTAGTAGACGTAGCCTTTTTGTGTCCGCGAGTAACCGACAAAGACGTGTTTGGTAGCCCGGGGGTCCAATTTGTCCAAAGTTGGGCCAATGTTGTGAACGTAGCAAGTGCACCCAAAGATGCGGGGTGTGAGAGAGAATGTCGGAGTGGAGGGGAACATGAGGCTGAATGGAGTGGCATTGTGGAGGATATGGGAAGGAAGACGGTTAATCAGGTAGCAAGCCGTCAAACGAGCAAAGTTCCAATAATTTTTGGGAACGTTCATTTGGAGCATGATGGAGCGGGCCATATCGAGAAGGTGGCGATTCTTCCGCTCTGCGACTCCGTTTTGCTGGGGGGTATAGACACATGAAGTTTGGTGAATAACCCCAAAGGCAGAGCAAAGAGTTGCAAATTCGTGGCTAGTGTACTCGCAAGCATTGTCCGTGCGAAGAGTTTTGAGGTTAGTGGAGAATTACGTTTGTGTTTCAATAATGAACGCCCGAAAAACACGAGAAAGCTCAGATCGATCACGAAGTAGATATAACAATGTCATTCACGAATAGTCATCAATAAACGTCAGAAAATAGCGATAACCAGAAATGCTATTAACTTTGTACGGAATATCAGAGTGTACCAAAATAAAGGGAGCAATGCTCCGAGTACATTTAGATAAAAAGGATGAACGAGGCTGCTTGCCTAGCACACTTGATTCACAATGAAAATATGGTAAAGATACATTGGGTAGAGCCTTCTGGAGGACAGGTAAAGGGGCATGGCCAAGACGCCGATGCCAATCGACGGAGGAGACGGAAGAGAGGATGGCGGGAGATTCATCAAGGAGGTAAAGCCCGTTCTGCAGTCGTCCCTTACCAATGATAGTCCGCGTTCTGTGATCCTGTATCAGAAAAGAGGAAGAAGTAAATGTTATAGAGCAGTTCAAATCATTAGTCAAGCGACCAACATAAAGCAAATTGAACGGGGAGCCCGAAACATGAAGAGCCGAGCGTAGAGAGAGAGAAGAAGTGAGAGGGATGTCAGCCGATCCAGAGACAGGAACAGTGTCCCCATTGACCACTGTGATGCACTTATGATGAGGAGAATTCAGGTATTGATGTGGCCGCAGGGAGGTGATGTGATGAGTAGTACCTGAGTCCACTCTCCAACGCGGACTAGTGGAGAGACAAGTGATACCTTCTTGGGAGATGGAGGCAGTAGAGGCAACGGAGGCAGGCGGGCGACTGAGCAGACCCTGGAGCTGTTGGAGCTGAAGGCGAACCTCTTCAAGGTCAGTACGAGCAGAGGAGTCCGTAGCAGCAACAGTAGCCTGTGGACGAGGTGGAAACCCATGCTTGCGATAACATGTGGCCTCGAGATGGCCGTCCTTTCCGCAGAAGGAACACTTTGGGCGATGCCGACCTCCGCGGCCGCGAGAGCCAGTCCCCCCCCCCCCCCCCCCCCCCCCCCCCCGAGTAGGAGGGGGGGAAGGCAGCATGAGAGCAAAAGTCTGCTGCAGGAGAGCCGGGACGAAGGTGCAAAATGATCGGGAGGCGGGGAGACCTTGAGCAACATAGAACACATATCTGAGAGTGAGGGGGTAGCAACCGAGGAGAGAACCTGGGCTCGAATGCTGTGAAGGTGGTGTGAAACACGAGCCATTATCATGGCCACCCCGACGGCTTCTTTCTGAGCGCGTTGTGTGGCAAGGTCCAATGTAGGGGGTTGATGTTGGATCCATGCCTCAACAAGAGTCTTGGCCCGAGCAACAAATGAGGTGAGGTTGGTGGCCCCGCCAACATCAAGAAATTGGAGATCAGTAATAATGTCGTAGAGATGCTGAAGACTATCTTTCCCGGAGTAGAGCGACTGGAGCTCATCCCACATTGCTTTGGCCGTGTCGTGATACATGGTCATTCGGTAGGGTTCAGTATCAAGGGAGTTGAGGAGCCAGGTCTGAACCCGATCATCGTTGCGCAACCAATCATCTGTAGGAGGAGCAAGAGGAGCTTGGGTCAAGTGATGGAGAAAACACTTGGATTGGAGTACTCGGCGAACAAAATGGACCCACTCCACGAAGTTCTTCTTCCCGGCAAGTGAAATGGTAGTAATGCGCAATTCATCACGGAGTTCAGGAGCAGAGACCGGGCGATCTGCAGAGGAAGTCACGGTCTGGCCAGTTGATTCTGGAGAGGTCGCCATGACGGAGATGAGCGGGAAGCAAGACCGGCGGACAACACAAGGAACACGACAAGATGAGTCCGAATGGCCAGGGGGCAGACTGCCTGCGGCAAGGGAGAGAAGTCGCTGCGACTTGAATGTGGTGCAGAGAGATGGAGAAATCGCCCGGTCACGGTGAGAGCACCAGCAGCAAGGAGAATGCCACGACCAGAGGGCGGAGTCCGCAACAGATAGAAGAAACCACGGGCAACAAGATAGGGCACAACGACTAAGTAGGAAGCCGCACGGTCAGTGTGAGAACACCAGCGGCATAGAGAGATGCCGCGAGCTAGATGCGGATCGTGCCGAGAAGAGAAGAAGCCGCGAGCTAGAGGAGAAGCAAAACGCAGCGAGAAGAAGATCGCGGCGAGCAGAGAGCGGCGGGAAGAGAGGCCGTTGCGACAAAGACAGGTCGCGGCGAGAAGAGAGATCGCTACGAGAAGAGAAGTAAAACGCAGCGAGAAGAGAGTTCTCGGCGAGCAGAGAGCGACGAGAAGAGAGACCGCTGCGACTAAGGCAGGTCGCGTCGAGAAGAGAGTGCGCTGCGAGCAGAGAGCGACGGGAGGAGATGCCGCGATGACAAAGCTAAGTCGCGGAGACTAGAGATAGGTTGCGGCGACTGTAGGTAGGTCGCGAGAAGAGGAAAACCCAAAATCGGAGAGAAAGGGAGGCCGCACGAGCTGGGAAATTGAAGGGGGTGGGCCCCACCGATGAGAAAGGTTATAAAAGAGGGAGGAGGAAAGGTGGAAGCCATGAGAGAGACGAAGCAGAGGAAGTGGATAGAAAGATCCAGTCCGCGCGGGAACCCGCGGTGACGAAGCCCGTGCGACTAGAAAGAAGCAGGCCGCAAGAGACCGCTGTTAAAGCGGGAGAGGAGGCCACGCGGTAAGCCGGGTGTAGAGGCGGTTTAAAAACCGAGAGGCCGGACCGTTCCCTCTGATGCCATGTAGAAAAAGGCTTAACCTTGTATATACTTTCTCAATAATCAATTACAATGTATGAATACACATTTATAGGAGGGAGAAAGAGAGAAGAGAGTCATATACAAGATGTGAGATTAAAGAGGAGAGAAGAAGAGAAACAAATAAATGGCCTAATTACATGGGCTTTTCCAACAAAAATAATGATCAGTAGGATAATATTTTAATTTAAATAGGTATATATGTTTAAAATAATTTGTAATTAGAAACTAACTTAAATTAATCTAAAATTTAGGGTGATTGTATTTGCACCACCAGGACTAGTCAATGATTGAATAATGATGACTGGTGTTATATTTTGCCAACTTATGAAAGTTTTGGTGTGAGTTATCAGATCATTAACTTATGTGTTTATTTCAACACTTTATTAGAACTTCAATACCACTTCAACTATTAGACTCACACATTCACCCAAGTAGACCTCCCTAGTTAGAATCATTGGAGCACATATATGAAAGCTGTCATGATAAATTGATGATGGAATATAATGTTTTGTAATTAATTTGTAATATTAATTAATATTAATTTGGTTAGTTATACTAAGTAAAGTATCATGTATGTGTTTTGATATGCTTTCCTTCATTTATATCAGGGTGAGAGGATGAGTGTTTGGGGATCCTGGAGGATCACTTATGTATTTGGCTCTCTTTAGATCTCTCCCTCTCTCTAAGTACTCTCCCCATACTCTCTTTCTCTCTATCTTTCATATATGTATCTTTGATTATGAAGGAAATGCAATGTTCTTTACTTTGAATGTGCTCTTTCCGCTAGATCGTATTGACCATTGAGATTCATTCTCTCTCATGCGCACATCACATTAAGTGGGCCGCTCATCGAAGATTCTTGTTCATAACAATTTTTCCGATCTGTCGCTTTTCTGGCTGCGGTTTTCGTCATCGGATTCTCGTCAATCCTTATTTCAGGCTTTTCAGCCACCGATAACAATGGTATCCGTCCAACCTGCTACTCTTCGCCCACTGCCATTATAGTCACCTAGAACCAGCGACCGACCCCACACCTTCGTCCTTTATTTGCACATCAAGGCCACCTGTGCCGCTATCCTTGCCTAGCTAGATGCGATTGCTTGAATCATTGCGAGCTTGCCTCCTCTGCCCCCATCCATCACCATCATGTCCGCATCCTTTCTACATGGCGTATGACCTTGCTATGAAGCAAGGAGGGAATCAACACTCCATGTCCACGCTCCAGGACACAATCCTCGTTCGTGATCTTGCGTTTAACACCCTTAGCTATTGAGGACGGACGGTGGCCCTCATCGAGGAACCATAGGAGGATGCTCACCCACTGACGAGCAAGGAGATGGCAACAAACCCTTGTAGTACCAAAACTCCCCATCCAAAGCAGGCATTGAAGGAAAGGGCAATCACATGCATGAGCTTCTCTCACCCCTTCTGCCATCAGCGACCGGGGTAGTTCACATTTCAACTTCCATTTGCGACCACGCCTAGGAGCCGACCTGCAGTTTTGCGGCTCCTGTATCACCCGCACTGGATTTGCACTACAACCCCACCTCTCTGTCTCTGGTGATAATAATCATTGTGGCGGGACTTCCCCTTCATCCACGAGCTCCATGTTCCACCAACAAAAGCTGTCAATGACAAACCTCCCTCTCTCGATGCAGGATATCACGTGCCATCTCCCACCACCTATGTTGCACGGGGACGTGGACAAATACAAGATATGGTACGGTGCACATTCGAGAAACGTGATTTAAAAAAAAACCTAGGATACGAGATGCATTTAATTTTTTTTAATTATTTAAATATTAGTACAAATTAATATAAAGTCATGTATTACATTCATGTCATCTTTATATTTTTCATTATTATATCTCACATATCATATATTATACAAAAACAAGGTTTATATTTTACAAAAACATATCATATTCTAAACAAGATCCATGAATAAAAATATGTAATCAATTAAATGTTACCACTTACCATTCAACATTTTTTCTTTTACATGTAAATTGTAATCATTGCAAAACACATAATTTGTTGTATTTTGGAGCATACTCTGGGGTATCCAACAATATTTGGAAGTATCCGTAAGTTTTTGATTTCTTATGAATCTAAAATGAATAAAAAAGTTTCTGAGAGTTTTGGGGATGGGCTTCCTAGAGTTTACTAAAGTTTCTCGATTTTGACATGTTTCTAATACGATATGTAAGACGTTGTAAGTATTCGTGCTTCATGGACTACCACGGTTCCCACGAGGGTTGACAATCTCAACGCCGATCTAACACAAACATCCACGTCCCCATCTCCGCACAACTCGACATGGTAGTTTCCCCCCTCCATCATGCCTTCTGCCCCTCAATGACTTACCCTACCTTGCGAAGTTTCTCCTCCCCTCTCTGTTCTTGAGCTGCCCCCCCTAATATTCCCCGCCTCGACCACAACTTCCCTTATCCCGATTTGATCTTCCTTTCCTCTGTCGAGCCCCCAAGCCACAACCTTATCGTCTCTTCTGTTTGGACCACTCCATGCTAACCTATAGCAATGGTTGCTCTATGCATCCACTCATCTACGAGTTTTCATTTTTTTCCAAAGCAATTGGCTCCACTCCACCCTTCACATCATAACACTTCACCCACCGCAAGTTCCTGATGTTCTACCACCCAAAGTTCCACCTGATTGTCACCGTTGAAATTTCTACCTTTACTCTTTCACCCAAACATCGCCCGGTTAAGCCTGGGTCTGGTTAGGCCTGGGCCAGGCCTAAGGGGGCTCACCAGGCCCCCTTATTTGGCCTAGGCCCGGGCCGGGCCCAAGCTTAAGAGCCCGTTTGTTGGGCATCACCCAACATAAAATTGCTGGGCGGCCCAACAATTAATGCTTGACATGGCTAACATAGAATTGCTGGGCGGCCCAACATTAAATTGCTGGGCGCTGCCCAACATTAATTGCTGTGCCTCCCAGCAATTTTATGATGGGTTGCCCAACAATTTTATGTTGGGCCGCCCAACAATTTTATGCAGGGCCGCTCAACATTAAAATGTTGGGCGTGGCCATGCCCAACATTAAAATACTGGGCGTGGCCATGCCCAGCTCTTTTTGGGTCTGCCTGGGCCCGATTTTGTAGGCTCCCGCAGGGTTGTTTTTGCACTCCTACTCCTTATATATATGTATAATTATGAAGGAAATGCAATGTTCTTCACTTCGAATTCACTCTTTCCGCCGAATTGTATTTACCATTGGGGTTCAATGTCTCTTTCATGCGCATCACATTGAGTGAGTCGCTCATTGAAAATTCTTGTCTGTAACATCAACACTCCATTATAAAACACTTCTTCAATATTGTTACATGCTTCAAAGTGTTGTGTCATAAGCGACGTGGGCTGGGTGGTTTGTCCCACTCAAATCAAAGGGTGTCGATGGACCAATCAGTGCCATTAAATTATTTTTTACTTGTGCCAATACCTTAATCATCTATTTTGTTATTTTGGTAAATATTGAAAGATTACTGGGAGATGCAATGATTTTTTACTTGTTTATCTGACCTTTTAATTCACTAAATGTACTATTACTTGACCTATATTGAGTGGTCGACCACCCTTGCTCGTAGCTGTAGCTTTTGTGGGTTCTGAATCCCATTAATAGTATGTAAGGAAATCTCGGGTTCATCCAACTCCACACGTTCATTTTCTTCCTTATCATCTACCGTAACCAAAATAACTTCTTACATTGATGTCTCAATGCATACACCCTCATCACAATTAAAGCAAATCCCCTTGACGTTGTTCCATCATTTCCCCCACATGAGAGACAATTGATGAAAGTTTGAGTGGACGTAGAGGTTGCTCCTCACCTCCCATGGATTGGTTTACCCATTGATTGTGTATGACATTCTGAGGGAAGGTAGGACTTTTTAGTTGTCACTTATACAATCCAAATGGTTGTCTATCACAAATTCTTGCCAAACTCATAATAGTCGAAGTGAGATTCAGTGGATCCTTGAACTCCATATCTAAGAGAAGATGCTTGTGCAATCTGGCCGTGGAAATGACTAGATGTTCCGACAAGATAGTCGTCACTTGAGCAACAAAGTTAGAAGTTCCCCAAGTATCCATCAATCAACCTTGTTTTCTTCAAGGAGATCAACTCTCCCAAAGGATTGCTCCTCATTGGTGGTTTTAAGCGCATATTAAAAAATTACTTAAATTTCTGCCACAACATATGAGGTCAACTTTATCCGCTCTACCATCGGTGTTCTTTGGTTGGTAAAAAATGTACACCCTGCGTCAACCAACCAAGAGGATCATCTTTTTCAATCATATGCGGGGAACTCCAATAAGACATACCACGACAACATATTATGATCATACTTCATACTATGGTATTTATTCTTGTGAGCATTTGATACGTTCGCCATGGTGACAGCTATCCCACCATCCCTTTGACATGCGTCATTTTCGCGTGGATGAGGGCTGATGCTATCAATTTTAGCCTTGAGGTCAACAATAGCTGCATATTGCCTTGCCTCCGATGCCTTCGATTGAATAATCATCTTCCTTTACATTTGTTCAAACATCAACTTCATTGGGTCAATATCCTGCCATGGTAGATGGATTTGATATCAAATTGGCATAGACCCTAGAATAGGATCGAGTTACCTGAAGAGGAGGGACTAGAATGAGTCGTGCCTTTGATTGGTGGTTCTGATGGAGATCGTTCACATATCATGTGTGAAATTATTGAGTCGACACATTGTGGATCGTCAGATAGACGATCAGAGCCTGTGATTGCGACCGTCTTTAATTTTCCTACTTTATGTATATGCTTTTAATTATTTGAGTTGTAATTTGAGAGTTACGTTTAATTATTCGCTCGGCGATCGTGGCCATCATATAATTTAACATAATTCCCCCACTTTAAATCCCACGATCATCTACTTTAGAGGGGATCGAGAGTTTGGTTTTCTAAAAGAGGAGCCGCTCGGTCAGTTCTGCTCGGTGCGATGCCGGGCGCTTGGTGCGATGCCAAGACCACTTCCATCGCCTCCCGCCTTTTACTACCTCCTATCAGGTATTCCACGCCTCTCCAACCCTTCCCACCCCGATCCAAACCTCCCCTTCCATCTCCCTCTCCGAAACGCCTCCAACCTTCCTTCCCCACTCATTTCTGCGCCCTTCCAGCCCTTCCCACCTCTAAACCGAACACCCCCTTCCCTCCCCGCTACATATCCCAGCCTTCCCGTTTCTCACCACTCCAAAACACACCCTCCTGCACCTCTCTGATGCAAGTCCGACCTTCCTCGCCGCAGATTTCAGCATTCCAGCCCTTCCCAACTAAAAAATCTTTCCATTCAGCACCCCCTGGTTAAATTCCGCTATCCAACCCCTTTCCACCTTCAACTTCACTTCCCTGCTCTATATCTGCCATATTCAGCACCTCCACAAGCAACTTCCAGTCCCCACCAGGCCTCCTCCATTTTCACAGCAATACCCCTCCGTATACCCACTCCCACACTTCCCCAACACCATACCCGCCTTTTCCCTTCCCCCAGCAGCCCTCCCATCCCATTTCAGCCCATTCCAGACCACCATCACTCTCCGACAGTCTCTACGCAGCAACATCTCCACTCCTGGACAACCATCAACATCATTAGATCACCCCCACCTCCCCCGACATTAATTACTTGGCGATCTTTTATATCTCCCGTGTTCATTTATTCACATTGTATGAATATCTTGTATTGTTAGTAATATATTGCTTAAATTAATTTGATTACATCTCTTTTCATAGCGTGTATCGCATAATTTGTCATATGCTTTGAATTCTGATGCACTCTTCATTAGTTTTCAATTGACCCTTATTTAATTCGAATGTTCTTGCTTACATGTGATTAAATACGCGAGTTTCAAAATTAATGTTTTTAATTAATTGCACGTCAGAGCTCTTTGCATGATTGGATCATTTACATTTGCATTGGGCTTAAGGTTTGTGTAGTAGGATTGTGCGGGGGACTTGCAATTTCTCGCATTTTAGGGTTTTGTTGGTTCTATTACATTTACCTGTGATTGTTTGCCTGAGATCTAGGGTTAGGGCATCGTAAGTCCGTCATCTATAGATTCGTCGTGCGTCAGGCTCCCTCTTGACCCTCTAGTCCGACCTATAAATGGGTGGTGGAGCCTTTTTGTGGATTCATAAGTGGGGATGTCAAGAGATAGATAAATTGCGGAGAGGAGGTGAATGATGGGCTACGAGGCTGTGTACGGGAAGGGAGATAATACGGGGAGGAGGCAGACATTGGGCTAACGGAATCGTGCTCCTGCTAGAGGGTCGGTGACGAGAATGAAGAGAAGGAGAGAAGATGGAGCCCTAAAACATCTTTCTGTCATTAACTTCAATTCCTCATATCATACCCTGGATCAAAACCAGTCCAAGGTTTAAATACAATGCCTTAAACTGTAATAAAACAAAGTACCCAACATTTGTTCAACCCAACTCGAACCCAAATTAACATAGAAACAAAACATATTCTCTTAAAATAAAATTAGGAACAAAGACGGCTACACCAGGCCTGACCAACGTGTTTCGTCCTTGCATTCGCCTGTCCAACTAATGACCCTGTGGAATTATGGAACTTATATCGTTGATTGAATGAGAGATTTGATGATGAGCCCTTATTGATCTTTTTTGACCTTCTCCTATTGAATTACTTTTGAAGTTTTTTAGTGTTCTCATTAATTCAATCCTTCCACAGTAGGAACAAGATGGGTCTTAGAGAGAATTATAGGAGAAAAATGGGTGGAGGATGGGCCTTGGGAGAAAATATTTAGATTAGATGCACTGAGCTTTTACTTTTTCACATACAGAGAGATAGGACGATTCTCAAGGAGAGAAGAGTTTGACAGGTATTATGTCATGACTGAATTTCTTACCTTGTATTATGAATTCTTCTATTTAGGTGCTTTCATCTTATTACTTAGCTATACTTTTTTTTTACATTTTACGTTTTTAAAATTAACTATACTTATTATGATTGATTTATCTCTATATTTACCAAATTGCGGTCGGGTTGCTTCTTTCTTCTGCTTGTCCAGTAGTTTGCTATCCATGCCATGGACCAGTGGATTGTCCAAGTTAAGAGTTTGTTCCTCATAGCCTCTATCACCAATAGGGATCAACCAATAGTTTCATCCTTTCATTTGTCACTATACATTTTCATTGAAAAATACCATGGAGAATATGTGCTATTCCCAAAAAGCAAGAGCAGATCCTGATGCAATAATTGGACAAATAGAGAAAGTTGATATAAAAGGATGATGCTTCATGCTCTGAAGAACAAAAGGAGAATAATAATTCATAAGCAAGTGTTATAATATTATTATTAGCTTCATTTTTGGGGGTTTTTACGTTTTGCCCATATTCTTAAGGTTGATGTTCCATTTTTGGTTCCATGTGAATCCTTTCATGTGAAAGTAGACTCACTATATGATTGTGCTTTGTAGAACAAACCGCTCATTCAGAAGGTTGTCCTCCTCCATCTTCCAGGATTGGATGCTGATCTTTACCACTCAGATCCCAACTTGTTTTCTGGAGTAAGAAAGTGTTGTGGATCTCCAAAGCAAGTTTTAGCTCTAAGGTTCGTGGAACCTTTTATTTTGAGGAATTGGATAATACAATTGTTTATTATTGAACAGTTAATTATATGTTATTCTTCATATATCTATTAAGTTTTCTTATTATGTATTTTCCTTAATGACAGTTGTGTGGCAGATGAGGTGCAAACAATTGGTGCACTTTTAACATGCAGGATGAAAAGAAAACGTGAGGAAATCAAATGTAATCAACAGTTTCATGGTACAACTAATGCTAAAGGTGTGAGAGGGCATAAAATTTTAGTATGCATTTCTGCTGTAATTTGATGATGTTCCAATAACTCTTTAGCTTCTTATTTTTTTCTTATTCTTTTTGAATTGATGTTATACTACCAAGATCCATCTACATTTTAAATAAGGACACATGACCGGCTTTTGTAGTTTTATCATTTTATAGCAGTGAATTTAATTTTTTTTATTTTATCTCATGTCTGAATCTTAGTTAGAATTGTTAGAAATAGAGGAAAAGAAATATTTGGGTGCTATAAATTCATTCATAAAGGGACTTTATATAGGACATTCAAGGACTCTTAAACTCAAAACTACAATGTGGGACTAAACCCACACACTCCTGGAGGACTCTAATAATGCTATAATACTAATAACTTCAACTCCTAGAAATGGCTTACAGGAAGAGAGATGGGATATACGGGACGAGCGGAAGCCACCAAGAAATTTAGGTAGCCAACATTTTTAGGGCGCCGAAATTTCAAGGTGTCAATTCCTGCTTTGATATTATGTTAAAAATAGAGGAAAAGAAATATTCGTGTGCTTTATATTCATCCACAAAGGGGGTTTATATATGACATACAAGGACTCTTAAACTCAAAACTACAATGTGAGACTGCACCCAAACACTCATGAAGGACTTTAATAATGCGATAATACTAATAAATCAACAATATCTTACCGAAATATGAAAGGTTTCGTTGGATATAGATGTTTCTCCTAGAAATAGAATATTACGGTTGAAATTATGTGGTTTTCAGAGATAAAGTGCCTTATTGTAGAAAAAACAAATTAGTTTCTAGTAAAATATCTTATTTGTAGACAAAGTACCTTACTATTGAGTATTGACTTAAATGGAGATACTAAATGATAAGCTGATGGAGTTAATTAGAGTTTCATGGTTAAGCCAAACTTAGAGAAAATGACGGGATCACTGACTATTTAGGATCAAAAATAGCTTTATAAATTTTGGATACTTCATTATATGTATGAGAAAATATTAGAAATTACCAAGTGTCACTTGGACTTTGAAGGTGCAAAAATATATCGTACAATGTTAGTATTTAGCATTTATTTAGCACTCACGTTATTTACATGTTTACCCTTTCTACTCTCGCCCCCTCTGTATTTAGGGAGGTTGCATTATTATTTGGTTAATAAAACATTAATATTAGTCTAACATGGTATCCGAGGAAGAATACCTTAACCCATCGTTCCTCTCATTTTCATGCTTTGCTTCCTCTTGCCCGCACTTCGCCTCCTCCATTGCATCCCAACGCCTCCTGTTCTCTATCCCGACAGCTCCAATAACTCCTATAAGCCCATCGACACTTGCCTTAGCCTTATAAAGCCCGTCCAACACCTTATAGCCGCCAACCCAGCTGTTGTCAAAATGCTTTTTTCACTTACCTTTTGGCGTCCATTCTTCTCCAGTTTTGGAGTGGTGTTTCATCTACTTTTCCTCTATGTTATACCAGAGTTCCTTGGCAAACCAATGACTGGGTACTCCTACAATCCAGATCTAGGTTCTTGCTCCTTGAGATGAAGATGGTGTTTACCTCTGAAATGGCTTCTCCTATAGACCCATCCTTTTGATAATAAGTGTTACTTAAGTGTTCCTTCCGTCCTAGTGGGGCTTTTCTCTTTGCATTCTAGTGCACTCCGATTTCCAGCAATCTTTTCATGCTTTGTTTTATGCAAACTGAACTCAACTTCACCAAGGATCTCAAGCTATGTCAGATGTGATTGATTCCCCATGGTTTATTGAGTTATAACGGATCTACCCAGGCTAATCATGACCGTAAGGTTTCTTAGATCACCACGATTTACTTGGACGAGGCGAACTACCGTTTATGGCCTCGTTCTATCATCTTGATGCTCAAGAATCAGACTATGTTCGTGGTACCACCAAAGAACCAGACAAGAGTTCCACTCATTGGACACCGTTGAATAACTTGTAAAGAAGGATCCATTTAATAGGCCTATGTAAAGTCCTCTTAGGGATTAGTCCACACCTTAGGATGGTGTGTAGGCTCTCCTCTCTCCTCTATATATATGCACAAATACTTGTGTTGTATTCATGGGGAATACATGAGAAATTAGTAAAATATTAATTATCTCTCTTCTGTCATGATTCTCTACATGGTATCAGAGCCAACCGATCGTCCAACTTTTCTCTCTTCTAATGAAGCTTTGCGCTCTGCTAATCCGGCCATGCCTTCCACAACTCACTCTATCTCTAATTTTGTTTCTTTGTATCGATTATCTCCATTGCTTCACGCATTTGCGACCTCGTTGTCGTCTATTTACAACCCCACTTCTTTGCAGGAGGTTCTTCAACATCCGGGGTGGCGGGCGGCAATGGAAGAAGAAACGATTGTTCTCTGGGCTGGGATCTCGTCCCCCTCCTTCCTAGCTAAACATGTGTGAGTTGCAAATGAGTCTTTATTATCCAACATACACCAAATGGGACATTTGAACATCTAAATTCTCGCCTTGTCGCCCATGATTTTACTCCACAACACGACCTTGATTGACGAGACCTTCTCACCTGTTGCAAAGTTAAATATTGTCTGTGTTTTGATCTCTCTGCTCGTTCATCGTTATTGGGCGTTGCATCAGTTGGATGTCAAAAATGCCTTTCTCAATGGTGATCTTGCTGAAGCGGTTTATGTGCATCAACCTCCAAGCTTTGATACCACGAAGGAGTCACTTGTATGTCACCTTAAGAGATTTCTCTATGGTCTCAAACAGTCTCCCTGGACATGGTTTGACAAGTTCAGTCAGGTTATTAGTGATGTTGGGTTTACTCGAAGCTCGACTGACTTCTCTCTATTCACTTGTCATTGTCCGACAGACACCGTGATACTCCTGGTTTATGTTGATGACATTTAATTATGGGTGTCGATTCAAAAGACATCCACATGATCCAGGAACACCTGGCCTCCGTATTACACGCCAAAGATTTGGGAAATCTCCAATTCTTTCTTGGCATCAAGGTAGCTCGTCGTCCTCATGACCGTGTCCTATCTCAAAAAAAGTTCTGCCTTGATCTTCTTCACGACGCTTACTAGTTTGGTTGCAAGGCAGTTGACACACCCATGAATGTCAACCACAAGCTCTGTGCTTTTTCCTCCGACTCTTATCGCTCCTACCAAACCCAGAATACTATCTCTGTCTTATGAGAAAGTTGATATATCTGACAGTTACAAGACTTGATATATCCTTTGTTGTTGGGGTTGTTAGTCGGTTTATGCATGCTCCATGGACCTCTCATCTCCACACAGTTAAGCGCATTCTCCGATACCTGAAGTCTGTTCCCGAACAAGGCTCATATATATGCCCTCCTTATCTTTATCTCTCATTGTCTATTCTGATGTTTATTATGCTGGATTCTTGGATGATCGTCGTTCTACAAGTTGTTTTTGCACATACTCTAGTGGACATCTTGTTACCTGGCGAAGTAAGAAGCAATCTGTCTTTGCACGCTCATCTGCAAAAGCCGACTATCGATCTATGGCTTATGTCATCGCTGAACTCACATAATTGGAAAGCCTTCTGGGAGACCTAGGTGTCAAACTCTCATCTCATGCCACCTTGTTCTGCGATAGTCAAGCTACTATTTATGTTGCCAAAAATCCCGTGTTTTATGAACGTACCAAACATATCAAGGTCGATTGCCACTTTATTTCGGAAAAAGTTCAACTAAGAAAATTGTACTTGAGACATGTATCTGCGATAGAACAAATCGTTGATATTCTTACCAAAGCCTTTCCTCGACCAGTATATTTTCATTTTTTGTTCAAACTTGGTTCCTACGATTTGTATGCTCTACCTTGCGGGAGAGTGTTGAATAATTTGTAAAGAAAAGCTCATTTTATTGGCGTGTGTAAAGCCCTCTTAGGATTAGTCCCACACCTTAGGATGGTGTTTAGGCTCTTCTATTTCCTCCTATATATATGTACAAATACTTGTGTTGTATTCATGAGAAATACATGAGAATTTAATGAAATATTGATTTTCTTTCTCTTCTATCGTGATTCTCTACAGACAATCAAACATAATGACAGTAGGGAACTTCTTGGCTATGTTGTGACTCACAAACTACATTCAAGAGTTTATTGCTCACAATAACCTGTTTCTGGATACTGAATCAGATATTTGGAAGAGAAAAAATGTCTACCTATTCATCCGAAGGAAATGCGGCGTAGAACTTTGTTACGGGTCCTTCATTGGTTATCTTATATTATTAGCTTATTATTATTATTAGCCGTGTCGTATGTGTAGAGTCGTTGTATTTTAATATTTTGGCATATGTTGTATTTGCGATCAAGCCATTGAGGATTCTATTTAAGGGAAAACCCATGGGATCTTTGGGGTATGAAAAGTATTAAGCAAGTTTCTCTTTCTCTCTCAAGGTTCTCTCTTTTCTCTCTAGTTCTTCTCATCTCCTCTCTCATTCTAGGGTTTAACCCCATTATATCTCCACCTCCTTCTCTACACATTCATCGGCCTGTAACAACTTGGTATCAGAGGACTTTCCTCCCCTCCGCCTCGTATTTTTCCGTAGCCCCCGGCTCTTCCGCTGCCTCACACCGCCGCCACCCACTGTTTCAAAAGTTTCTTCCTCCTCTTCTCTGTTCATCCCAAGCCCGACGCACCAAAAAAAAAATGCCCGACACAGCTTCCGCAACCCGCAACTCCATGCCAATGCACTGCCTCGTCCACCCGCTCGCCTAGCATCAACAAACCACCCGCACCAGCAGCCACTCCTCCCTCGTCGACACCTTAGCTTCCACAGCTCACCTCCGATCGCATCCTCCTTCTCCATCGACGAAGCTCGCTCGTCCTCCAAAACTTCTCCGCAGCCCGACGTTGTCGCAAGGACCACCACAGCTCGCGACACCAGCGTCCAACGAGATGTTCTCGTAGTGTTTCCTGTTCTGATCGTCAAAGGCCAGCACACCATCTGCGTTGTCGTCCTCTTCGAACATCCGCTTCTCCGCCCCGTCTGGTCCAGCACGCCCCATCCGTTGCGCAATCAAGCCGCAGGATATTCATCCAGCACTCGAGCCCCATCGGCTGCCTACTTTAAATTTATTATCATTTTTCTGCCTGGCGCCTCTTCCCAAACAGCAACAACTTTAAATTTTATTAACATTTTCCTGCCTGACGCCTCTCCCCAAACACCAGACGCAGCTTTATTTGTTTTTTTTTGGTTTACTTTCTTCCCTTCCAACCCCATCACTTGTCTTTTCCCCATCCCATTTTTTATTTATTTAAAAGTCCATCTCCCTCTATCTAGTATCTTTTTTTTCCTGGAGCCCACCATCCCTATCATCATTTTTTTTGTTATTTTAATTCCCTTGTTATTTTAATTCCCTATTCCCATCTCTCACCCGCCCCATCTCATATTTTTAATTTATTTAATTCTTTTGCTCATATCTCCCTCTCCTGCTCCTCTCCTTCTTACTTTTTATTATTTAATTATCCCCCAATGCTCACTTTTATTAGTTAATTAATTATCTCACTTTTCTATCATGTCACTTATCGCCGCTAACCGCATTGAGCTTCTCGCCACCCTCGCCAAGCTGAACCGTCGTATTGCTTATCGGAGGCTCGACTCGGCCACGCCGATGCTCAGCTCGACCTCACGCTCGACGCCCTCCCCATGTCTCGCGACTCGGTGTTTTTTCTGTCACGACCACCACCGGAGCTGGAGTCGTCGCCTCCCCTACAATGATGGTGCCACCACCGTCCTTCGTCGTTCATGACGCACTGCCGCCGCCGCTGCCACCTCGACTCATGCAGTCGCCGCCACTGCCTTCATCGCCGCCATCGCCGTCGTCACCGCTACCACTCGCCGTTGATGCATCACCTCTCTCCATGGCGGCCGTCCTTCCACCGCTGCCACTGATGAGTCTGATTTATATAGTGATTTTCGGACTCATCTGGGTTAGTTTTCACGCACTTGCACTTCACTTTTAGTATGTTATCGTTGATATTTCATTTATACAGCTTTTCATGCTAAGTGCATTGTTTTAGCCCATGAGTGTGCACTTGCACATTCTGTTTTTTGGGGGTAGGCACATGGTGCTCCCTAGGGGCTCGTTTCAGTTGCTTTTGTTGCATTTCTGCTTTGCTGGAGGGTCCTGCTTGCTTTTATTTATTTGTATGCAAGTGGTGCGTTTTCCCCAAGGCTGGAATGCAGGTTTGAGGAAAACGCACGGTCATGCGTTTTCTTAACACACGGTTCTTTGTGATCGTGCGTTTTGTTTGTGCGGGAGAAACGTCGAGCTGGGCTCGACGAACTGAGCTCGACGATCTTAACACACAGTTAACGCACAGTTTCTTCGGAACCGTGCGCGAAGGAAACACATGGTTTTCCTGTAACTTCTTGTTTGTAGCATTTTGTGGTTAATCATGCGATTTGTTCACGCACTGGCGGAAGCGCCCGTGCGCGAGTAAAACACACGGTTTCCCTGTATTTTCTTGATTTCCCGCGCTGTGTTTACCCGTGTGATTTCCTTCACGCATTGGCGGCCGCGCCCGTGCGCGAGTAAAACGCACGGGTCAACGCTTCATCTTCCGCAAGCTTGGCCTGCAAGTTAATAACGCACGGTTAGCGCACGGTCGTGCGCCAAACCGTGCGTGCCTATTTTTCTGACCTGCTTCTATTTAAAGCACATATTTTCTTCCATTGAAAGAGGGTCAAAGACAAATTTTCTCCTCCGCCATTTTAGGGCGAAGTTCCGCCATTTCCCTTCATCTTCCACCTCAGGGAGGTGCTCCGGGCAAGCTTTCACCGCCAAATCCAAGCAGGAGCTTCCTCTCGGCCTCCTCCATCCTTGAGCTTCAAGGAGAGTTTGACCTAGCTTTCTCCATCAAGCTAGGAGAAGTTTGTGCCATCCTCCATCGGATCGTGACACGAAGAAGACGGGTCCATTGGGAGTGAGTAACAACCTCCTCTACCCCGGACGCAGTTGAGGACCGAGCTAGGACGCGGATTGACAACCCGACGATTCCTTCCGTGAATCCTCCGCAAGACTTCGGATCCGGTCGATTTCGCACACTTTTCTTCACTTGTTGTTGATATTGTAGCTTAATCTCTTGTATTTGATGAAGTGTGTTTAGTTTGTAAAACGTTTGTATACAATCATGTCTATGTGATTTTATATTTATGTTATTTGCTTGAGATGTGCTTTTATTTTCCATCCTCCACATCCGTTCTGTCGCTCTAGCGATTGCTAGAGGCGTGCGTAGCGAAGAGGTGCTCTCGACCCTCATTCCGCCGTTCTAACCACCTCATCCGCAAGCCTACTCGTCCATCCGCCTAGCGATTCGGTGCATAGCGGCCCGTGTAGTCTTCCATCCCGCCTAGCGAAGCATCGTATAGCGGCGTTGCATAGGAGTAGTTGTTAGTGTTTTATTTTCTATTTCCGCAACCATCTAAAACCCCCGTTAGTTAACTCCGACCTAAGGACTTCAATCTCAAGTCCTCGAAATTAACTCCACCTTACTGTGTTCTTTGAAGAGATCGATACTTGGGGAAATTCACCCATTTTATATTACTTGTGCGACCGGTACACTTGCCGTTCAACGCATCAAGTTTTTGGCGCCGTTGCTGCGAATCACAGTCGTGTGAGTTTTTGAAGAGGGAGATAAGAGATAGAAGCCCTTTTCCATTTGTACATTTCATATTTTCTTCTTTGCTTTAGTTTTTAGACTTTGTTGTTTTTTTGTTCCTTTTCTAGTTATAATTTTTCAGCAGCAGATATTCCTTTTCTTTTATCTGCTGTTTTGTAGTTAATTTTTGCTTAGAATATTTCTGTTGGTGAATTCTTCCTTGTTACACCATATATTCTTATATGAATATCCGTTGCAGATGGTGCAGGGATTATAGACATGGTAGTGATGTGTGCCCCACTGAAGATAGTGAGTATGATTCTCGTGGTTCAGTGTATGGAGCACCGTCCTCTTATGGTACTTCATATACCATACCCAAGTCTTATGGTCACTTCTCTTCTACGCCTTCACCTTTTTCTTATTCCTCTCCGGTCCTACCAGGATCAAGGAGTAATGGAAAACAGTGTTTGTGTTGTGTCATAGCACCAACCACGTGTTGAAAGATTGCGCAAAATTTCAGCGCCAGTTGGAGGAGGAGGATGAACCGGCTATCCGATTCGTTCCATCCACCTCTCAATCGGCTGTCACTTCTGATTCTGATGATATATTCGCAGCACCACCTTGTCTATGGGGGACTGCTATAGATATACCCATCAGACTTTCTACTGATCAATGTGACGACATTGTGGTGCCGTCTCTCCCCATGCATTCTTCCCCTCTTTTGTATTCACCCCCGGACGAACCTGCACATATTTTCTCTGATGTTGTTGTTCCTCCGCTTTCTTTACAAGAATTATCTATCCAAATTTCTAGTGAGTCGGTTGATGATACCGACGATGATCTATGCTTGGATCCTGCTGGGAGTGAGACCGGGACCACTCCCCCTATTTTTGATTATTTTAGTTCTTCATCTCCTTTATTTCTTGATCCCCTTTCTATATCTGAGCCCGTGCGGGTTGAGTCTTCGCAGGTGATTCAGGAGGACTTGGAGCTTTCAGCTCGATTCATGGATGATAACATCCTCTTTCGCGAGGAGGTTGATTCCTCCTCTGCTGAGGAAGCTCCATTTATTGCTCTCTCCTCCTGTCTTCTCCCTGCAGACGATACCTTGCTGGGCAAGGATTTATTTTGTGATAAGATGAGCGAGGACCAGCGCTCCTTCTCTTCTTATTTCTTATTTCCTCTACCTGTGTTCGACATGTATTATTATTTAGGTAGAGAGGTAACTGCTTTATCGCCGTATCGGTACTCGTTACCGAAACGGATAATGGAACAGTTACCTGTGCACTTTTTATTTCATAGGCTCATTAGATAGAACTTTTTCTTAGCCGAATAAGTCGTACTGGGATGACAATGACCCCAGTACTTATCTTTCATTTCCTGCATTTTTTTTATGTCTATCTTAGTTTAGTATTTCTTTGTATATGATATATTTTTCTTTTGTTTTTGCAGAGCTCACCCCTGCAGGTATTCATGACATATTTGTATTGACGGGGTTGTGGTTCTTCGTATGGCGGGCCTGCCTCTGTTTTTCAAGCATCTTCTGGTATGCTCACTAGCTGAGCATTGGGTAACCTCTTCCCTTGTCTCTATCTGATTTAAATTCTTTTATCATATGTTGTGTAGCTTAATTTAAGTCTGGGGGAGAGCCAGTATTTGTTACCTTTTGCACGCGCACATTTCATGTGCATACTAGAAGCTTTTATTATTTTATTTTGATTTGTTCATTGCATCGCACACCACTGCACCCACTTGGGCGCGTGCTTAGCTGTTAGCGTGCTGCGAGTTAAATTCGTTTCTTTTGTATGATTTGGGAAAATTATTGTGTTGGCATATGATTGTGAGACGAAGTAAAATGTTGACCCTGCTGTGCTCCTAGTTGAGTGCTCTCGTCTCGTGTAGAAATTAGAGTGAATTTAATTTTTCTGTATGCTTATAGTTTTATATTTTTATATTTGCGTAACGACTTTTTATTCTACTCAAAAAAATTGGTGAATCCGGTGTGAATCGAACGATAGTGTAAGGATGTGTGTAGCCGTCACTAGACTCGTTTTGCTCGAGTCGGGAGGAAGGATCATCTTTCTCGGTGGCTAAGAACTTGCCCCAAGCTACTCTCGAAGCATAGATGCATGTTTAGTGAAGCGTGAGCGTGATGTAGGCCATCATTTTGGCCCGATTGAGCTTTGTACCATTCCTAACGTCTTATCCTCGCTAAGCCCCGTTGTGCCTACCCTTCTTTTGATTCAGCTCCACCATTATTTCACCAAAGGCTCATAGCCGATCCTAATCGCACACCCAAGTTGAGCTTTAGTGTTGTACATTTCTCATGTTGGGGTGTTGATGTGGTGATTTTACATGTGAATATGTGGATGTGCTCCAAAGCTTCTATTTGCTGAAATTGTTTAAAAAAAAGAAAATGATCTGAAAAAAATATATGTGAAAATGAAAGGTAAAAAAGAAAAGAAAAAGTATAATTGAAAATTCTATTTGAAATGAGATTGTATTTGGAGTAGTCGGTGCACACACCCATATTTTAAAAATTAAGTCTGGGGGTGTGGTGTACCCGCATGTATTGTGGTTAGCGGTAGATTCCTTTTTATGCTAGCTCATTTGGGTTAGGTGCGTAGCCTTCTTATTTATCTTTGTTTACCTCACCGTAACCCAAGCCCCATGATTCCCCTATAGTCCTACAGACATTGTTTTAAATGTCCTCCGACATGTCCGACATGTCTCCCGACATGTCATTTTTTAGAGAAAAACGATATGTTTTTCTCAAAATAATAGATTATGTCCTTTTGTAAAATATCGGCCGACATGTCCGATCTTTTCCGATATATCAGCCGACACGACTTTTAAATATATCTCTGGCTATTTTATTTTATGTTATATTTGCAGACAAATATTATATATTTAAATCATCTATGGATACTATATTATGTATGTTTAAATCGATTAAACTTATTATTTCAGTTTTTTAACATTTTATTCTTACAATCAATTTTGTATAATTGTTTCACAAATTTTTAATTTCATATTATAAAAAATAGGAAAATATTTAATACATTTATTAGATGATTGTTTCATATTTTTATTATAAATTTATAAGTTTGAAAAAACTTATAATAAATTAAGTATTTTTAACTTTTAATTTTTTTTAATTTGCAATAAACTTATTGTTATCAAAATAAAATTAGTGTATAGTATTAAATATATTTTACAATGTATCATTTTGTATTTGTTAATAATATTTTTTCTTAGATACTATTTAAATTTATTTCATAATATAAATGTCTCATTTTTTATATATTTGTTATATTATTTTTCTATTTTTATAACATATAATTATAGTTAGTATACACTAAATAAAAATTTTATTTATAATATATGAAAATCCGATATTTTAAAATATCCCCGACATGTCTCCGACTTCCGACATCCGACATTTAAAAACACAATTCGATATGTGTCCGACATCCGATATTTAAAACATTGCCTACAGATTCATGCTTGAGTCGAACTAGTACCGTGGAGAGAGTGTGAACAAGCAAGCGTATGGTCCCCAACATTGTTGGATTTCTTTGGAGGTGATCCCGAGCCCCGGTCTTTGACAAAGCTCACCTTACTGACCTGCCTACTTTCTTCCTACGCGTGACTGGAAGATTCACCGTGATTCCATTTTTGAGTAATAATAAAATTTTGATACGCATTGTGAGAAGTATATACTATTTTGCATATTTAGAAATTTCCTCTATTTATATTTTTATGCGTACGAGCATGCGACTTCGCATGGTACTCCGTATCTCAATTTCTATGTTAGCTAGTTTATTTTCCTTATCTGCATAGATTTTGTTTGCTCGGGACGCGCAAATAAGTAAGTTTGAGGGTGTGATGAGTCCGATTTATATAGTGATTTTCGGACTCATCTGAGTTAGTTTTCATGCACTTGCACTTCACTTTTAGTATGTTATCATTGATATTTCATTTATACAGTTTTTCACGCTAAGTGCATTGTTTTAGCCCATGAGTGTGCAATTGCTCATTCTGTTTTTTGGGGTAGGCACATGGTGCTCCCCAGAGGCTCTTTCCAGTTGCTTTTGTTGTATTTCTGCTTTGCTGGAGGGTCCTGCTTGCTTTTATTTATTTGTATGCAGGTGGTGCGTTTTCCCCAAGGCTGGAATGCAGGTTTGAGGAAAACGCACGATCGTGCGTTTTCTTAGCACACAGTTCTTTGTGATCATGCGTTTTGTTTGTGCGGGAGAAACGTCGAGCTGGACTCGACGAACTGAGCTCGACGATATTAACGCACGGTTAACACGGTTTCTTCGGAACCATGCGCGAAGGAAACACACTGTTTTCCTGTAACTTCTTGTTTGTAGCTGTAGAAATGGAGAAAGCCAACCTTGTATATATGTCCACTTGATACAAATACAAAGAATGAGTACATATATATAGATGAGAGAAAGAGAGAGAAAAGTCCTATACACAATGTGGGACTAAAGAGAGGAGAGAAAAAACAATAAATGCTATACAAATGAGCCTAATGTTAAGTGGGCTTTTCCAACACTCCCCCGCAAGCTGGAGCGTATAGGTCATATGCACCCAGCTTGGACAAACATTGGTAGAACAGAGTGCTTGATAAGGCCTTTGTGAGGATGTCGGCAACTTGATCAGTTCCTGGAACATGCTTTAATTCAAGTTTCTTCAATTGAACCTTTTCACGAACAAAGTGACAGTCAACCTCGATATGTTTTGTGCGCTCATGAAAGACCGGATTCTTTGCGATGTGTATGGCGGCTTGACTATCACAAAATAGAACAGCAGAGGAGGGGAGTTTTACTCCCAGGTCAGTAAGGAGACTTTCAAGCCATGTGAGTTCTGAAACAACTGAGGCCATCGATCTGTATTCAGCCTCTGCAGAGGAACGAGCCACCACAGCTTGTTTCTTACTCTTCCAAGTAATAAGATGCCCACCAAAATACGTACAGAACCCACTAGTTGACCTTCGATCGTCCAGGGAACCCGCATAGTCGGCATCAGAATAGGCAACCAATGCGGGAGCAGAGTCGGAGGTTTTGTAAACCAGCCCTTGGCCTGGAGCTCCCTTAAGGTATCGGAGAATCCGTTCAACCGCTTGGAGATGAGAAGCCCGGGGGGCATGCATGAACCTACTGACAACCCCAACTGCAAATGATATATCTGGCCTTGTGACTGTTAGATAGATCAACTTGCCCACAAGGCGTCGATAGTATTCCGGTTTGGAAGTAGCAAATCGTCATCCGAAGCATGAGCGCATAATTTGTGATTTGCCTCCATCGGGGTACATGCTGGCTTGCAACCAGACTGACCAGCATCTTTGAGAAGATCGAGACAGTACTTTCGTTGGGAGAGTACCAACCCATCCGGCCGCCGGGCGATCTCGAGACCAAGGAAGTAGCGAAGTTTCCCCAGATCTTTAGTCTGAAAAACAGTGCTCAGGTGTTGTTTGACGTCTTGAATCCCCTTTGAGTCATCCCCATTGAGAAGGATGTCGTCAACATAAACCAACAGAAGAATGGTGCCAGTGGCCCGGTGTCGGGTAAAGAGGGAGAAATCTGCAGAGCTCCGAGTGAACCCCATGTCCCGAACTACCTTGCTAAACTTGCCAAACCACGCCCGTGGGGACTGTTTGAGACCATAAATTGACTTTTTGAGAAGACAGACCCGAGACTCCCCCGTGGTCTCAAACCCGGGCGGTTGGCGCATGTAGACAGTTTCCTGAAGGTCGCCATTCAAAAAGACGTTCTTGATATCAAGTTGATGAAGAGGCCAGCGGCGGTGTACCGCGACGGAGAGAAGAACGCAGACAGTGTTAAGCTTGGCCACCAGAGAGAATGTTTCCTCATAGTCGAGGCCCTCCTGTTGTGTGAAGCCACGGGCCACAAGACGGGCCTTCAGTCGGGCAATAGTGCCATCCTGAGCATGCTTGATGACGAAGACCCATTTGCATCCAACAGGGTGCTGACCGGGAGGTAAGGGAACCAAGACCCAGGTCTGGTTGGCCCAAAGGGCCGCCATTTCTTCGTCCATGGCAGCCCGCCAGCCAGGATGGTGAAGCGCCTCCTGCAAAGAGTTAGGGACTGAAACAGAAGATAAGGAGGTGGCAAAGTGAAGAAGAGAGGGGGAGAGGCGATGGAGCGAGACGTAGTTCGCCATCGGATGAGCGGTGGAGACGGGAGCCGGAGCAGCAGGGAGCAGAGCACCAGAGGGCGAAGCCGACTGCAGAGGAGCCACAGAATGAGGAGAGCGACGAGAATAGACCCGGATAACCGGAGGTGGTGGACGGACCGGAGGCGGGGAAGGGAGAGAGGCTGAGGAGTGAGGAGCAGGAATGACAGGACGAACGACGGGAGCGGGAGGCAGAGCGATATCCTGAGCAGGGAAGAAAGGAAGATCTTCACGGAAAGTTACGTCAGGCGAGACAGTAACCTTGCGGGTAGTAGGCGAATAACATACATAACCCTTCTGAGTGCGCGAGTACCCAACAAAGATCTGCTTGGTGGCACGAGGGTCCAACTTGTCCGTGGAGGGACCGAGGTGGTGAACGTAGCAGGTACACCCAAACACCCGTGGCGGAAGAGGAAAAGGCGAAGTTGTGGGAAAGAGGAGGCTGAAGGGAGTAGCATACTGGAGGACGGAAGACGGGAGGCGGTTGATGAGGAAGCAAGCCGTGGAGAGAGCGTAGTTCCAGTACGGTTTGGGGACCTGCATTTGAAGCATAAGCGAGCGAGCGACATCAAGAAGGTGACGATTCTTGCGCTCGGCGACACCATTCTGTTGCGGAGTGTACGGACATGAGGTTTGGTGAAGAATGCCGAATTCAGAGCAGAGAGTGGCAAACGTATGGCTGGTGTACTCCCGCGCATTGTCAGTACGAATAGTGCGAATAGGCGCAGAGAACTGAGTGCGAGTCTCGAGGATGAAAGCTCGGAATACGCGGGGAAGTTCAGAGCGTTCCCGAAGGAGATATAACCATGTCATGCGAGAGTAATCATCAATAAAAGTAAGAAAATAGCGATAGCCAGAAATACTAGTAACTTTGTACGGACCCCATATATCGGAGCGTACTAAAATAAAAGGAGCGGAGCTCCGAGTACAATGAGGGGGGAAAGAAGAACGGGGCTGTTTGCCCAAAATACATGTGTCGCAACGAAAAGCGGGAAGAGTGACATCAGGAAGAGCCTTCCGGAGGACTGGAAGAGGAGCATGTCCCAGACGGCGATGCCAATCCGAAGAGGAGGTAGATGCGAGGACAGTAGGAGGGTCGTCAAGAAGATAGAGCCCATTCTGCAGCCGTCCTCTACCAATGATAGTCTGCGTCTGCTGATCCTGTATGAGAAAAGAAGAAGAAGTAAATGTCACTGAGTAATTAGAATCAGTAGTAAGGCGACCGACAGAGAGTAAATTGAAAGGAGAGCCCGAAACATGTAGAGCCGAGCGTAGGAGGAGAGAAGAGGTGAGAGAAATATCAGCACATCCAGAGACGGGAACCGACGCCCCATTAGCAACAGTAATGTACTTCGGGTGAGGTGAAGACAAGTACTGTGGTGGCTTAACAGAGGTGATATGATGAGTGACACCAGAATCAAGGATCCAGCGCGTGCCAGAGGATAGGCAGGCGATACCTTCATTGGAGAGAGAGGCAGCAGAGGCAATCGAGGCAGGCGGACGGCTGAGCAAGCCATGAAGATGCTGGAGCTGAAGACGAACCTCGTCGAGCTCAGTACGAGAGGAGACAGAGTCGGTAGTAGCAGCAGAGGCATGCGGACGAGGAGGTCGGCCATGTTTGCGAAAGCAAGTGGCCTCAAGATGACCAACTTTACCACAGAACGAGCATTGAGGCCTAGACCGGCCACCGCGTCCCCGGCCACGAGAGTCAGAGCGGCCACCACGGGCAGAGGGGGGAAGAGGTAATAAGGCAGCAGGTGCCTGTTGAACAAGGGCCGGAGAAGGAAGTCCGGGAACATCCGGAGGCGGGGAGACTTTGAGAAGCATGGAGCACACGTCGGAAAAGGACGGTGTAACAGTAGAGGAGAGGATGTGAGCCCGGACACTGTGAAGATGAGGGGGCACCCGGGCCATCATCATGGCGATACCCACAGCTTCCTTCTGGGTACGTTGAGCAGCGAGATCTAGAGTGGGAGGCTGATGGTGGATCCAAGCCTCAACCAGAGACCGGGCTTGAGCAACAAAGGACGTCAAGTCGGTTGCGTCACTGCTGTCAAGGGCCTGAAGAGCGGTGATGATATCATAGAGATGGTGGAGATTATCTTTGCCGGAGTAGAGGGTGTGTAGCTCGTCCCACATGCCTTTGGCCGTCTCATGATACATGGCCAGACGATAAGATTCTCCATCAAGAGAGTTGAGGAGCCAAGTCTGCACACGCCCATCATTGCGTAACCACTCCTCAGTAGGGACACCAATAACGGTCTGGGTCAGATGATGAAGGAATCCCTTGGACTGAAGGACGCGGCGAACTGAGTGTGCCCATTCCACAAAGTTCTTCTTGCCAGTGAGCGAAATTGTAGTGATCCGGAGCTCGTCGCGGACTTCCGGTATAGAGGCCGGGCGTTCAGGAGGAATCGCCGTACCGACGGAGTCTGCAGAGGTAGACATGGAGGCCGCAGCGAGCTTGAAGGAGGCCGCAGCGAGCTTGAAGGAGGCCGCAGCGAGCTGTATGAGACCGCAGCGGGCTGGAGGCCGCAGCGAGCAGGAGGAGACCGCAGCGGGCTGGAGGCCGCAGCGAGCTGAAGGAGGCCGCAGCGAGTGGGAGGAGGCCGCAGCGAACTGGAGGCAGCAGCTAGAGGAAGCAAACAGAGCGGACTGGGTGAGGACGCGGCGACCTGGATGAGGTCGCGGCGAGCTGGAGGATGTTGCGGGCTGGGTCAGGTCGCGGCGGTCTGGGTCAGGTCGCGGCGGTCTGGGTCAGACCGCGGCGGACATGAGTGAACTGAGAAGAGAAGAAAAGCCGGGGCTGACTTGCGAGCTGGCGGGCTGGCGGGCTGGCGAGCTGGCGAGCTGGCGAGCTGGCGAACTGGCGAACTGGCGAACTGGCGAACGCTGCGCGAACGGCGGATGAAGGAGATCAAGGAGAGAGGTCGCCGAGGTCACGCCGGACAGGAAGAGGCCGCAGCGGACAAGGGGAAGCAGTGGACCCCACAGGATGGTTATAAAAGGAGGGGGGGGGGGGGCAGAGGAGGAAGGGAGAGTGGGGGGGGGGGGGGAAGAAGTGGATCCACGGGAGAGGAAGCGGACAGGATAAAAGAGGCTGCAGGAGAGATGCGACTAGAGTGTGCGGACTGGACAAGGGAGGCCGCAGAGACCGCAGGCTGCAGGGCGGACAGAGGAGAGAGTCCGCAGGAGATTCGAACCTGGCTCTGATACCATGTAGAAATGGAGAAAGCCAACCTTGTATATATGTCCTCTTGATACAAATACAAAGAATGAGTACATATATATAGATGAGAGAAAGAGAGAGAAAAGTCCTATACACAATGTGGGACTAAAGAGAGGAGAGAAAAAGCAATAAATGCTATACAAATGGGCTTAATGTTAAGTGGGCTTTTCCAACAGTAGCATTCTGTGATTAATCGTGCGATTTGTTCACGCACGGGCGGAAGCGCCCGTGCGCGAGTAAAACACACGGTTTCCCTGTATTTTCTTGATTTCCTGTGCGCTCTGTGTTTACCCGTGCGATTTCCTTCACGCACTGGCGGCCGCGCCCGTGCGCGAGTAAAACACACGGGTCAACGCTTCATCTTCCGCAAGCCTGGCCTGCAAGTTAATAACGCACGGTTAGCGCACAGTCGTGCGCCAAACCGTGCGTGCCTATTTTTCTGACCTGCTTCTATTTAAAGCGCAGATTTTCTTCCATTGAAAGAGGGACAAAGACAGATTTTCTCCTCCGCCGTTTTAGGGCGAAGTTCCGCCATTTCCCTTCATCTTCCACCTCAGGGAGGTGCTCTAGGCAAGCTTTCACCGCCAAATCCAAGCCGGAGCTTCCTCTCGGCCTCCTCCTTCATCCTTGAGCTTCAAGGAGAGTTTGACGTAGCTTTCTCCATCAAGCTAGGAGAAGTTTGTGCCATCCTCCATCGGATCGTGACACAAAGAAGACGGGCCCATTGGGAGTGAGTAACAACCTCCTCTACCCCAGACGCAGTTGAGGACCGAGCTAGGACGCGGATTGACAACCCGGCGATTCCTTCCGTGAATCCTCCGCAAGACTTCGGATCCGGTCGATTTCGCACACTTTTCTTCTCTTGTTGTTGATAGTGTAGCTTAATCTCTTGTATTTGATGAAGTGTGTTTAGTTTGTAAAACGTTTGTGTACAATCATGTCTATGTGATTTTATATTTATGTTATTTGCTTGAGGTGTGCCTTTATTTTCCATCCTCCACCACATCCGTTCTGCCGCTCTAGCGATTGCTAGAGGCGTGCGTAGCGAAGAGGTGCTCTCGACCCTCATTCCGCCGTTCTACCACCTCATCCGTAAGCCTACTCGTCCATCCGCCTAACGATTCGGTGCATAGCGGCCCGTGTAGTCTTTCATCCCGCCTAGCGAAGCATCGCATAACGATGTTGCATAGGAGTAATTGCTAGTGTTTTATTTTCTGTTTCCGCAACCATCTAAAACCCCCGTTAGTTAACTCCGACCTAAGGACTTCAATCTCAAGTCCTCCTCGAAATTAACTCCACCTTGCTGTGTTCTTTGAAGAGATCGATACTTGGGGAAATTCACCCATTTTATATTACTTGTGCGACCGGTACACTTGCCGTTCAACGCATCATCCACCTCCTCTCCGGTCACCCGCTTCGCCGCCGGCCATATTGCCGCCTCCTCAACCGGCTCTTCCTACGCCGACCCCTGCCTTATCGCTTCTACTAACCACACCGCCGCCTCTTCTGTCGGCCCGTGCTCTGCTGACACTGACGGATCCGTTTCTGCCACCGGCCGTCACTTCTCCGACCTCCGTTCTGCTGCTCCTCCACACTGCTCCACCGACCCCGACGAAGCCATCACATATGCCGTCCATTTTACTGCTGGCACCGCTGCTTCTCGCCGATGCCACCGCCGCCACTATGCGTTTCCTCGCGTTGTACTGGAGGGAGATCAAGATACCAGATGATCTGGCCACCCGCATGGTGCACGAGCTTGAGGGAAAGCTCGTTTTGAAGGACGGATGGAGTGTTACGGGTCCTCCATTGGTTATTTTATATTATTAGTTTATTATTATTATTAGCCGTGTCGTATGTGTAGAGTCGTTGTATTTTAATATTTTGACATCTGTTGTTGTATTTGCGATCAGGCCATTGCAGATTCTATTTAAGGGAAAACCCATGGGATCTTTGGGGTATGAAAAGTATTAAGCAAGTTTATCTTTCTCTCTCAAGGTTCTCTCTTTCTCTCTCTAGTTCTTGTTATCTTCTCTCTCATTTTAGGGTTTAACCCCATTGTATCTCCACCTCCTTCTCTACACATTCATCGGCCTGTAACAAACTTCTAGCTGGACGCAAGATATTTCTCCTTTGGCAAGGTGATTGTCCTCCTTCTGTCTATTACCTGGAGTTTTCCTAGTTATATCAGGAGTATGATCATTTTCACCCTCATCATGGTCCTCAATGCGGATGAACTTCTAGTTAGGGCACAAAAGGACCGCAGCCAAATTCTTTAGTTCTTCAATGGGCCCCACAAATATTTTATCAAATTATTGTTCAAATTCTTGTTCGAGTACCTTTACCTTTGTTGCCAGAGGTGCATGGTCTGGTGCAATAGGAATTTGATTACAGCCATTCCCGGATCCCTCATGCTATTCATGATGGTTCCACATTGGCGGCAACTTTGCAGAGCTCTGTGAACCGTATATACCACGTGGCTCTATACCCAAGTTCATAGTCAAAGATCTCCTAGTATATGACTTGCTGAAAAGACATCACACTCAAGATACCTGCTACATGTTGCATGGTTTTCCACAATCAAGAGAAAGGTTTGCACCAAGAAAAGGTTCCGCGCATGAGTGATCTCAGGAAGACACTTTGACTCACTTGATCGAAACATCTGAGGAAAGCTCGCTTACAAGCTTCTGCACTAATTCCAATGTTTGTTTGAGCGTTTCTATTGAAAAGATGTAGACTCTATGATGATTGATGCATGAATTTTCATCTGAGCCTACATCTGCTCATCTTTCTTTGCCCATATTGGTACACTAGGTATCTACACTGCCAATTTTGTCCATTTACCCATTGAGTTATTGATACTTGCGTCAAGACCATATGAGATTTTGTTTCTTTCTCGCCTCTATCCGATAGAGATAAATTGAGCATTACTGATTGTTGGAACTTATGGAGTCTGGGCGGTCTGGCGGACTAGTCAAAACGGTCTGTTGGTTTGGCGGTCTGACGATTTGGCTTGACGGACTGACTGTTTAGCAAATCCTAGTGGTTTGACAATCTGCAATGCGGTATTTGTGGTTTGGTAAACTGCAGTTGTTGACTGGCAACCCGTAGAGCTGTCCCGGAGGTTTGCCTGCTTGAGTTGCAGTCCGGAGGGCAACATGCAGCTGCGGTCTGGTGACAACACGCAACTATGGTCTGGTGTCAATCCGTAATTGCGGTCTGGCGGCTATCCTCTGTTGCAGTTCAGTGGCAATTTCCAGCTAGTTGTCGGTTTCAGTCTGCTACCGCATAGTTGTTTCTCCATTGTATAGTCGTGCGGTTTAACGTAGTCAAACCGCATAGGCCGCACGACTTATATTTTGTTTCACATCGTCTGTTGTATTCTACTCTCTCCACCATCTTTTATAAATAGGGGGACATACCTCTGTATTATTGATTTTTTTGGAGTAATAAAATTTGTCTTTTATTTAGCTCTTTTTATATGGTATCAGAGCTAACCGGTCCTTTGCTCTGGTTTGCCGCGCGGCTTCTTAAAAGAGCTCACAGTTTCTCTTTCTAACCGCTTGTGGCTCCCTCCCGCCCTCCCTTTGCTAGTCGCTTCTCTTGCGATTTGTTCTTTGCTTGCAGCCACTTGTGTTCCGCGTTCTTACTGTGATCGTGTGTCCTTGCTTTGTTCGCACGACTTCTTCTGCGTAACTGCATTCGCGCGATCTCCTGCTTTTCGCATTCTTGCGATTTGCCTTGTTGGCGCGGCCTTCAGCCTCTTTCTAACTGTACGGTTAAAGTTTATCTTCTTCTTCGCACAGTTAGTTCACACGATTTCCTCCTTTTGTCCGGTTTTTTCCCCTTTTTTCATGGACACTCAAGATCTCTCTTCTTCTACTTTATCCGCTCCTCTTTCTCTTACCACTTCTTCTGCTTCGACTTCTTCTGGTAATTTGGGTACTGCTTCTAAGCTTATTGGCCCAAATTATTCTGACTGGAGTGTTTCCTTTGTCTTTCTGTTGCGCTTTCAGTGTAAGCGCCATCATCTTACTGATGATCCTTCTGCATATGGGTCTGCTTCCTTTGATGATTGAGATGCTAGTGATGTTTTGGTGAGAACGTGGTTGGATAACAGTTTGTCTGATGAGTGCCTTCACGTCATTCGACATGATGCGACTGTCAAGGCTGCATGGAATCATCTTGTTGTCATGTACTCCAAGGGAGCACAAACTTCACGCATATATACTTTGTATGCAGATCTTTTTGTCCGGCCGGTCATGACTCCGACAGCTGCTTATCAACAAGTTCAAACTCTTGGTGCTGAACTTCTTCAACATCGACCATTTTCTGCAGATCTCGCTGAGCAACACAAACACTTTCAGGAACTTTTTGTTGTTTGCTACTTGCTTCGCTTTCCAAAATCTTATGATATGATTCGACAACAAATTCTTGGAGAGTCTGACACTCCTAATCTGGATGCGACTACTGTTCGCATTTCCGCTGTTACCACTCTTCTTCAGCGTCCTTTGCTTCCCTCTCCACCTCCTCCTGACACTGTTGCACATCAGGCTTATCATGATACTCCCAGTGGTCTAGGAGGCCGCTCTGGTGGCCATGGCTTCTTTAAATATCTCTGATCTCGCTGTGGCAAAGTTGGTCACCTTGTTGATCGCTGTTGGGCCAAATATCCTCATCTTCACCCTGATTCGGCTGACACTTCCTCGAAGAAGTCTGCTTCTTCTCTTGGCTACCTCTTCGGGTGCTGCTCAGTTGGCCACTACGGGTATGTGGCTCATTGTTTCTGGTGCTACTAGTCATATGACAGAAAATCCTCGTGTTTTCTCTCGTCTAGAAAAACATAACTGGTTACCTCCGGTTCTTATTGCGGATGGTTCTCCGTCTCCTGTGTGTGGCTCTGGAATTGTGCATGTCACTCCTCTCCAGCTTGAGGACACTCTTTATGCCCCAAACTTTTCTTGCAACTTACATTCTGTTACTTCTCTTTGTAAACAGTTGAATTGTGTGGCTATTTTTATCGCGTCTACTTGTTCATTTCAGAATCCTCACTCCAAGGAGACGATTGCTACTGGGACTGAAAGCGATGACTTGTTCTACCTTGACAATGTATCTGCCTTTTCTGCTTCCTCTTCTCTTCTACAATGACATCTTCGCCTTGAACATCCTCCTCGCATTCTTTATCAGCTTCTGTCTGATTTACCTCGAGGAGGTTTTTCTCTTAACTGTGAAGTTTGTTAATTTGGAAAACACCACCGTTTCACTTTTCCAGCAAAGCAAGAACGTAGTTCATCTCTTCTTCTTGAATTTGTTCATTTTGATGTTTGAGGTCCTGCTCTTACCAACACTGTTGGTAGGGGTAGTCTGTATTTTGTTACTTTTATTGATGATTTTTCGTGGTGTATTTGACTGTACTTGTTACAAGAACGTTCTGAATTTTTTTATGTTTTCAATGCGTTTTATAATGAGATACGTACACAGTTTGACGTCCCTATTAAAGTGCTTTGCACTGATAATGCTAAGAAGTATCTGAGTCATCAATTCTCCATATTTTGTATGCATCATGACATTGTACATCAAATTAGTTGTGCTTACACCTCTCAACATAATGGAATTGCTGAATGCAAGAATCGACATCTCCTTGATGTGGCGATGAAAGGACTACCACCGTGGAGAGATGTGGTACATCAACGGTCGTCGGCGGTGACTGCACAAGGAGAGTCAGTGGCATTGCAGATGCGGGTGGCGTCTGGTGGTGGTCGAACGGGGTTGGTCGCATTAGAAACGGCGATCAGATAATTGGCGGTGAGATCAGTGGCGTTACGGTGAATTGAGGACGAGGTGGCGTGTTGGAATAGCTGCCCGCGTGGCATGCCGCGACGCTCGACAAGTTGAGTTTGGTGCCTGCAGTCGATCCGCACTTCAAAACTGTCAAGTCTAGCGAGTATTTTTGTGAGGAGGTTGTTGCCGACGACGTTTAGTGAAACAAACATCTTAATAAATTAATTACCTAATTAATTCAAGGAAAGAATTAATTAAATAGTCCATAAATTAAGAAAATCTGAGCCCGTGAATTGGGCCGGTAGAATGTGTTTCGAGGCTAATCGTGCGCTAGTAGGTGACCGCGCGGGGCTCGAGCAGGTAGGGATGGGACACAATGCGGACCGTGTGGCTCTATGTGCGATGGAGACGTGCGGTGGAGGTGTCCTTGTCTCCTTGAAGGAGTTGACAGCAGCAGAAGAGGATGGCTTGCAGAGCGCTAGAAGGAAACATGAGGACCCTTCGCTTAAAGGATGTGAGCGGCGTCAATGAATGATCGCATGCTGGTTTGGAAGGGAAGAGCAGCACGGTTGATCACGATTGGATGCGTTGTCAACTGCGAATAGGGAGTGCGGGCTGGTTGTCGTCATCGCATGCGGGGGAAGCCAAGTGGTTGTGTCGATGGTGCTGGCACTGGGGAAGAAGCTCGGAACAACAAGTGGCTTGCAGATCACGTTGTTCTACTGGAAGCAGTCGCACGATGAGCCTGCGTGCTGGAGATTGAAAATCAGTGACAGTGCTCATGGTGGGAGAGGTTTTCGTGACAAAATGCTTGTTCCAACGGGGAGGAAGAAATCCTCTGATACAAAGTTATTACATACTTATTTTCTGGGTTGTCGGAGGGCATCAAAAAGGAGGATGGAGTCGGAGATACAAAGGGTATTAACCCTACAAATAATGAAGTAGATGGGAGAAGATGAAACCCTAAAGGGTGGAGAAAAGAGAGAACTGTAGGGGATGTGAGGAAACCTTAGTAGGGAGAGTTGGAAGAAACTTTCTCATTAATTCATTGATCTCTCTTACATGACATGTCCTCCCTCTAAGGTCCCGAATGGCACGGGCATAAATACCCGAATGTAATAAAATATGCAAAATATAAAAAACATAAAATACTACAATGCACATAACTTGACTCGACGCAACGTGCCTTGATAGATAACGACGCGAAACAATAATATTTCACTAGATAACCAATGGAGGATCCATAACATCGTCCTTGACGCCATCTGTTTTTGGGTTCTGAATGTGCATAATAGTGCGCTATATATATGAAAAGATCATTATGGTCTTTATGTTTGTGCACATGTGGATATATAGTATTTTAGAGGGTGGACATTTGTTATGTTCATGAAAATACATTTACATGATAAGAGTTCATTTTGTGTTTTGACGATTTTGGGAAATCTAGCTTGCATCATGTTTTTACAATAATTTTCGAAGTAGTGTATTGAAATTTTTTACTTCATGAGCTCTGTCTGGTATTCTTATTGTTGTATTGTGTTATAAAATATATAAACAGGACCTCTTCGCATACTGTAATCTGCATGCTCTTCTTTTGGCGTGGACTGTAGAAAAAGATCCAAACCTTGTATATACTTCTTGAATACAAAAAAATAGCTGCCATAGATCGATACTCGGCCTCAGCAGATGAGCGAGTCACCACAGACTGTTTCTTGCTGCGCCATGTAATAAGATGTCCTCCAAAGTAAGTACAGTATCCACTTGTGGAACGACGGTCATCCAAAGAGCCAGCATAATCAGCATCAGAGTATGCAATCAGAGATAAGGGAGATGAAAACGGCTTGTATACAAGCCCTTGTCTAGGAGCAGTCTTCAAGTATCGAAGAATACGTTCGACAGCCTGAAGATGAGAGATATGTGGCTCATGCATGAATCGACTGACAACTCCAACAACAAATGATATATCAGGTCTAGTAACAGTGAGGTATATCAGCTTTCCCACAAGACGACGATAATACTCTGGATTCAGAAGGAGCAAATCGGAGTCCGAGGCATGAGCACAAAGCTTGTGATTGATATCCATGGGAGTGTCAGCAGGCTTGCATCTAGAATAGCCCGCATCATGAAATAAGTCAAGACAGTACTTTCTTTGAGATAACACAAGCCCATTAGGTCTCCGAGCCACTTCGAGACCAAGAAAATATCGAAGGCTTCCCAAGTCCTTTGTTTGAAACACAGTTGCTAGATGCTGTTTGATCATCTGTATTCCTGAAAGATCATCTTCTGTAATCAGAATATCATCCACATAAACGAAAAAAATTACTGTGCCCGTTGGACGATGACGAGTGAACAAAGAGAAGTCGACCGAACTCCGAGTGAACTCAACAACACTAATGGTCTTACTAAATTTGTCAAACCATGCCCGAGGAAACTATTTGAGACCGTAAAGAGACTTCTTCAGACAACAGACAAGAGACTCCCCCGTGGTCTCAAACCCGGGAGATTGCTGCATATAAACGGTCTCCTTTAAATCTCCATTAAGAAAAACATTTTTGACATCCAGTTGGTGCAAGGGCTAGTGGCGGTGAACAACGAGGAGATCAACACACAAACAGTATTGAGTTTAGCGACTGGTGAAAAAGACTCATCATAATTCAGACCTTGTTGTTGAGTGAAGCCGCGAGCTACAAGATGAGCTTTCAAACGGTGAACCGTCCCATCCGGACCCTGTTTGACGACAAACACCCACTTACATCCCACACAATATTGTCCAGGAGGAAGCGGGACCAAATCCCAAGTGTGGTTTGCCCAAAGAGCATACATTTCCTTGTCCATAGCTACCCTCCACCCAGGATGTTGGAGAGCCTCCTGTACAGAATTAGGGGTGGAAATAGAGGATAAAGAAAGAGCACTTTTCCGAAGTTCTGGGGAGAGGTGGTGAAAAGAGACATAGTTTGCCATCGGGTGGGCAGTGGAGCCTGTTGCCGGATCCGCAGGCTGCAGAACATTATTAGAGGAGGACATCTCTTGTAGGGTAGTAGACGAAGAAGGGCGTCGAGTGTACATACAAATGATAGGTGGTTTAGGTGGGATTGGTGTGAGAAGGGTAGGTTGTTTAGGTGGGATTTGTGTGGGAAGGAGTGGTGGAAGGTTTGAATGAACAAGTATAGCAGGTCGCGGAAGAGCGGAAGTGGAGAATCAGCTGGTTGAGAGTAATATGGTTGATTTTCGAGAAAGATGACATCAACAGAAGTAATAACCTTGCGATCTTTGGGAGAAAAACAAACGTAGCCCTTCTGAGTCCGAGAGTAACCCACAAACATATATTTATTGACACGTGTAGCAAGTTTGTCAGTGGATGGGCCAAGATGATGAACAAAACATACACAGCCAAACACGCGAGATGTGATGGAGAAAGGAGGTTTGGAGGGAAACAGAAGATTGAAGAGAATCACAAAATTGAGAATAGAGGAAGACATGCGGTTAATAAGAGTGCAGACGATAGAAACCGCAAAATTCCAATACTGTTTGAGAACATTCATTTGAATCATAAGAGAACGGGTGACCTCAAGCAGGTGTCGGTTCTTGCGTTCAGCAAAGCCATTTTGTTGGGGGGGTATAGACACAAGAGATTTGATGGATGATCGCAAACTCAGCACAGAGGTGTGCAAAAGCATGACTAATGTATTCACGGGCATTATCGGTGCAGAGGGTTTTAATTGTCATGGAAAATTGGTTGCGCGTTTCAATGAAAAACGTACGGAATACCCCAGATAATTTAGAGCGGTCACGAAGGAGATACAACCAGGTCACCCGTGAGTAGTCATCTACAAAAGTGACAAAGTAACGATATCCAAAAACACTCACAATTTTGTAAGGTCCCCAAATATCAGAGTGTACTAGATCAAAGGGAGCAGGACTCCGAGTAGTATGTGGTGAGAACGTAGACCGATGATGTTTCCCATAGATACATGACTCACACGTGAACTCTTGGAGGGACATGTCGGGGAGAAAATTTCTGAGTATGTTTAGAGGGACGTGATCAAGACGTCGATGCCAATCTACAGAGCTAATAGAGGACAACACCGTTGGGGGAGAGGGGTCAAGGATATAGAGACCATTCGACAGATGCCCTTTTCCAATGATAGTCTGCGTCTTGCGATCCCGCACAACACACAAGTTTGAAGAAAAAATTACATCACAATCAAGGTCAGTAGTGAGTCGACTAACAGAGAGAAGATTGAAAGGAGAGCCCGGAACATGAAGGGCAGAGCGAAGAGTAATGAAGGGAGTGAGGTGAATATCTGCCGCACCAGAAACGGGAATTGTGTCCCCCACTAGCAGCAATAATGAACTTGGGATGCACGAAGTTCAAATATTGTAGTGGTTTCCGTGAGGTAATGTGGTGAGAGGCCCCAGAATCCAAAATTTAGGATGAGTTATGAGCAAGGCAGGAGGTACCACCATCGAAAATAAACATCACAGAGCCCGGAGGACAGCTGATCATCTTGCAAGGAACAGTACGCAACGGTCACGGTGACAACGCACCAGCGACAAGAAAGGCCACGACCAGCGCGGTAAGAAACTATCTTCAGCGGATAGAAACAAGCCGCGACGTTAAGAAACTTGAGCTGGCCGCGCGATTAGGAGAAGACCGCAACCAGGTCACTTAGACCGCGCAGTTAGGAGCAGACTGCAACAAGAATAGCGGCATAAACGAGAAGTCGCAGACAGACTGCGCGAACAGCCAAATCGAGACAATAAGACACCTGGGCGGGCAGCGACCAGAAAAAAACAGAGGCCGACGATCAGGCACTCGACCGGGCAGTTAGAGGCATACCACAACAGGAGCAAAAGCCAACGAATAGGTACTAGATCGGGCGGTTAGAGGCAGACCGCACCCAGAGTAAAAACAAGGTCTAGCTTCAGGAAGAGCAAAGCCGCAGCGGGAAGACAGAGGCCACAACGGGAAATAGCCGGAAGGAGAGAAGTCCTAGCCGCTGCGGTCAGAAGGCAGAAGGGGCCAGAAGAACAGGAACTTGACCGAACGGATAGAGACAGATCGCAACCTACAACCCGTAGTGGTTAGAGAAGAGAGGCCACCTTGGGAGAAAATAGGTGAACCGACACGGTCGCGGTGTCAACACACCAACGACAAGTGACCGCGACCAAGATGCGGAGCCCGCGGCGGGTAGAGAAGCCGCAACGAACAAGCAAGGAGAAAACCGAGCGAGAGGCCGTAGCTACTAAAGAAGCCGCATCGGTTAAGAGAAGTCCGCGCGAGAGGCACGCAGTGACAGGGGAACTGCAGCGGGTAGGGAAGCCGCGACGGGTAAGGAAACCGCAGCGACTACACAAGGAGGATCGCACGGTCACGGTGAACACACCAGCGACAAGAAAAGATGTCGCGACCGAGATGCGGTACAAGCAGCGGATGAGAGAAGTCACAACAATTAAAAGAGGAAGCCGCGCGAGAATAGAGGAGAGAGGCGAGAAGACGGGTAGAGAAACAGACCGCGGCGAGTAGAGGGAGAGGGCCCCACGTGTCCGAGAGATTTATAAAAGAGAGCAGGGGGCAAGAAAGGGGAAGAGGAGAGAGAGAAAGAGAGGAGCGGCTAGAAAGCTTAGCCGCGGTTAGAAAAGGAAGAGGCCGCAAGACAGATCGGTTAAGAGGAGAACAAGCCGCCCGGTTAACCGGAGGAGCGGGCGGTTAAAGAAAACAGGCCGGACCGTATAGCTCTGATACCATGTAGAGTAAGATCCAAACCTTGTGTATACTTCTTGAATCCAAAAAAAAAAGTATGAGTACAAATATATAGGAGAGAAGAGAGTAAGATGTAGCTATACAAACAATGCGGGAGTAAACACTAAATCCAACATGGGTCAAGTTAATGGGCCAATATATCATTTTTCCTAGTATTCTCTAACATGGACAAAATTATAAATTGCAAAAGGGTTAGTAGTTAGTTCTTCTCAATAGATCTGTACCACTACAGGCTGCTACCAAAATATAAGCCCCGTTAAGCTCTTTTTGGCTCTCCTCTCCATTCCCTTATTTATTTTGTCAAGTATATTTGTAATATGTAATCCCCACATTCTTAATACTTGATATAGATAAGTTCCTCTGTCAGATGTATACGACTAAGATGATTATAAGCATACTTGTGATCTAGCCTCTGAAATAGGGCGTAGTTCCATTCTCAAAATATTCCAACATAGGATCGATTATTCTAACTCAATATCATACACAACAACTTAAGCCTTTATCCCACTATAGTGAGGTCGGCTATATGTATCATTTGTCGCCATTGTGCCCTATCTTGTGTCATAATCTCACTAATGCCTAAGTACATCATGTCTTTCCTTATAGTTTCATTCCAAGTCTTTATTGGTCTACCCCTCCCTCATTTAACATGGTTTAATACTAATTTTTATTTATTTATTTTACAGGTAATTAAAATGGTGAGCTCTCATTTAATCATTATGACTAACCATTTTATATTCACACATTTTTAGGATCAGAAAAAGGGAGTGAAAGAAATTACTAGTAAACTGTTAGACGAAGGGCGGTCCAAATGAAGGAACAAAAATACAACAACAACAACATTCAAGCCTATATCCCACTATAGTGGGGTAGGCTATATGGATCCTTTGTTGCCATTGTGCAATATCTTTTATCATAATCTCAATAATGCCCAAGTACATCATGTCTTTCCTTACAGTTTCATTCTAAGTCTTTATTGGTCTACCCCTCCCTCGTTTAACATGCCTAGTGAGTAGACTCTCACAACACCTAACAGGTTCCTCTAATGGTCTCCTTTGTACGTGTCCAAACCATCTTAGATGAGCTTCTCACATCCTCTCTGCAATTGGTGCTACTCTTGTCTTATCTCTGATACTTTCATTTCTAATTTTATCCAATCTCGTGTCCACATATCCACCTAAGCATTCTCATCTCTGCAACTCCCATACTTTGCTCATGTACACGATTCACTCCCCAACACTCAGAACCATAGAGCATCGCGGGTCTAATTGCAGTACGGTAAAACTTGACCTTAAGTTTTTGTGGTACTTTACGATTACATAAGATCCCTGACGCGCCTCTCCACTTCAACCAACCCACTTGGATTTTATGTGTGACATCATTATCAATACCTCAGTCTTTTTGAACTATCGATCCAAGATATTTAAAACACTCGCTACGGGAAATATCTTGATCACCCAATTTAATCACGAAGTCACCTGTCCTTCTTGTACTGCTAAATTTAAGCTCCATATACTCTGTCTTTGCCCTGCTCAACCTAAAATCCTTCTTTTCGAAAGTATCTCGCCAAGATTCAAGTTTTGCGTTTACACGCTCGCACGTATCATCAATCAAAATGATATCATCCGTAAACACCAAGGTATTGCTTGTTGGATATGTCTGATGAGCTCATCTAAAATGAGGGTGAAGAGATAAGGGCTTAAAGCTGAACCTTGATGTATGCCAACAGTGATAGGGAATTCCTATATTAATCCTCCAGATGTCCTTACCCTTGTCACTGAATTTGTATACATATCTTTGATTGTGTCAATATATGATATATTTACACCTTTCTTTTCTAAGACTCTCCATAAGATCTCTCTTGGAACTTTATCATAAGCCTTCTCAAGATCAATAAACAACATATGCAAATCTTGTTTTCTTTCTCGATAGTTGTCAACGAGTCTCCTCAAGAGATGTATAGCTTCCATGGTCGACCTCCTTGGCATGAATCCAAATTGATTCACTGAGATGTTAGTTTCTCGTCTTAATCTTCTTTCTATTACTCGTTCTCATAATTTCATTGTATGACTCATCAATTTAATTCCTCTGTAATTAACACATTTTTGTATATCCTCTTTATTCTTATACAAAGGTATCAAGATACTTTCTATTCATTGATCTGACATCTTTTTTGATTTTAGTATCTTATTGAAAAAACATGTAAGTCACAAAATTCCTTCATTTCCTAAACATTTTCATACTTTGATGGGTATATCGTCTGACCCAACCGCCATTTCATATTTCGTCTTATTTAGAGCATCTTTTACCTTTGATACTTGAATTTTAATATAAAACGTTATTTTCTTATACTTCTCTGATTTACGATAAAATGTTATGTTCTTATACTTCTCTGATTTACTTAACTCAATATCATAGTTTGATAAAAATTTATTCAATCTCAATCCAGCTTGAAATTCTTAAGTTTTGAAAAGTTGATATGGGGTGTATATATATGTGCATATTGAAAAAAAGACAGGGAGGAAAAGTTATATGTATGCGAGAGTGAATATGATTACAGTTGGATCGATCGTATCCATGCCCAGTAAACATTTACTCAAATAAAAAGTTTGATTGGGAGACAATTGAGATTGGTTCTTTGGTTTGCACATGATCATAATTGGCTATATTCTTTCTTGACTTGCTCAACATTCCATCAATTAAAGTTTGGATTAAGAGAACGATTTAGGGATTTGTATCTGTGCCCAGTATCAGAAAATAATTTGCCCAAATTTTTTTAGTCCGTGTTCATTGTTCAAGCAGATTTACAGTCCTAACTTAATTCTATTGGATTATTGGCAATTCAAATTAAGCTGTATTGGAATAAGTATATCTATCAGAATTTAATATCTTGTCCCTCTAAAGCACATAATAGGATAACCTCAAAATGGAAAATCATAGAATAAATTTAATCAAATATCTTGGTTGTTGAATCAGTTCACAGATTTATTTTATCCATATTATTTATTTAACTATGTGCTAGCATTTTAGAGTTTGATGATTTTTTTTTTTGATAACAATCTTATTCATCCCAACCTTATCATACATAGAGTTATTATGGGAATCACGTTATGCAGAAGTCTACATGGTAATCAGAGCCGTCCTTTTGTGCGGATCTATTATTCACGATTTTTAGGGATCTTTTGTATTCGTCTCATTTCTTATTTTAGTGTATTTTGGAGGCTGTCATGATCAAAGATTCATGACCATGCATGGAGGCTCCTAAGTCTATAAATAAGGATAGATGACTCATTTAGAGGGGATCAAAAATTGAAGAAAAGAGTTCTTCGTTTTGGTCGCTGGGTGCTGAAGCCAGAGCCTATGTCTGCAGCCGAGGGAAGTCCCTTTCCTCCCCTTGTCCACTCCCTTCTCCTCCACCCCATTTTCCATTTTCTGGTGAGTACCACCAGCCACCAAATTGGATGGCAGCCCCCTCCCCTCCACCACCACCTCCACTTATCCCTACTGCCCACATGACTACTTATAATTTCCATAACTCTCTAGTAGCTACCTTTCCACTCCCAAGTAACCACCTCCCATTACCTCTCCATAACTACCACTTAACTCTCTAAGTAACTCCTCAATGAATCCCAACCACATATACAGTTCCCCACTACCCCACCTCTCACAGTACAACTGGCCCACCCTCCCACTCCTGAAACAAAACAAAAACGCCCCTCCACCTGTAAGTATCTGAAAATCCCCGTGCTTCCCACTTTTTACAGCAGCCTGTACCCAAAGCCCCATCCGAACTCCTTTCTCCAGCCAAATGAAAATCACCACCCTTTGGCCCATTTCAGCCACCTCCAAACTCCCTCCAGCCCATACCCTTTAGCAATCCAGAAACTACCTCCAGCCCTACGATTTCCCTCCAGCATCCTCAATTCTGTCCAACACCGCTTCCACGGCCTCCGGTTTCTGTGATCTTCATCGAACCTTCTATCCTGGTAATTATTGTGACTTTATTGTTTGGTTGTTATTTCTTTGTGTTGAATTGTATTTTAATTCACTATTTTTGGGTAACATTGCTTTGTAATCTTTGTGCTAATATTATTCCCCGACCAGTCAAGTGTTTTTGTTCAAGTATTTGTTTTGTAGTACTCTTTCATGCATAATACCTTATTTGTTCCCTTAATAGAAGCTCTGTTTGATCGTGATTGTTTTGTTATATTATTTATAATTTTGATTGTATACGTATATAATTCATTTAGTCATTCATAAAGTCAACATTTTCTTTGCTAAACCGTCCTGCGTCAATTGTGCTTGTTATTTGGTATAATTTCAGAGGGAGCGCTCTTTTTGAGGAATCAAATGGAGTTTCCTTTTCCAGTTCTCTACTATGCACATTCAGAAAGAGAGCTGGAGGATAATGGATATCACATTAGACACCCAGGTTGTTACATCATCAAGTATATCTTATATCCTAGTTGAATAATTATTATTTTATGCATGTCTTTCTATGCAGACTTTATATCCACTGTTCCTGCTCCAGCTGGATCTTCACCGGTTACAATCCTGGGTCTTGATTGTGAGATGGTAAGAATGCATGAATAAGATGTCACCATGTACATTACTTGCTGTTTATTATTGTAGAAAGGTATAGAACCAGGGCAAAAAACCTTCTTTCATTAATTACAAATACAAGTATGCGTACATATATATATATATATATATATATATATATATATATATATATATATATATATATATATATATATAGGAAGAGAGCAAGAGAGAGGAATCCCCAATCCAAAGATGTGAGACAAAACATGAAGACTAAGTGGGCTTATAATTGGGCCACGCTTATTTGGGATTTTACATAATTTTCTTTAACATTCCCTAACACTCCTCCGCAAGCTGGAGCATGCAAATCGTAAGCACCAAGATTGGACAGAAACTGATGATACATTGGTCGCAGTAATTTCTTGGTGAAAATGTCAGCAACTTGCCCAGAGACAGGAACATGCTCTAATTCTAATTTCTTCAATTGAACCTTCTCTCGGACAAAGTGACATCCAACTTCAATGTGTTTTGTTTGCTCATGGAATACGAGATTCTTGACAATATGTATAGCAGTCTGGCTGTCGAAGAACAAAGTTGCTTGTGAGGACAGTTTGACTCCCAAATCACCAAGAAGATTCTCAAACCAGGTAAGTTCTGACACAACAACCGCCATTGCACGATACTCGGCTTCGGCAGAAGAGCGAGCAACAACCGATTGCTTTTTGCTACACCAAGTGATAAAAGTTCCTCCAAAGTAGGTACAAAAACCAGTAGTGGAACGTTGATCAACAAGTGAGCGCGCATAATCAACATCAGAATACGCAACTGAGCCCCTATCCAAGAGCAGTCTTCAAGTACCTGAAGATGTGTTCAACTTCCTGTTGATGGGAGATCTGTGGAGCATGCATAAAACGACTGACCACTTCAACAACAAATGAGATATCAGGTCTTGTAACCGTCAGGTATATCAGTTTTACTACAAAACATTGATAGTACTCCGGGTTCATAAGCAGTGAATTATAGTCAGATTCATGAGCATACAACTTGTGGTTGACATCCATAGGGGTTTTCACAGGTTTGCACCCTGTGTAGCCGGCATCTTGAAGGTGTAGACAATACTTCCGTTGTGATTATACAAAGCCATTAGGTCGTCTTGCTACCTCAAGTCCAAGAAAGTATCAAAGATTTCCCAGATTTTTTGTTTGAAAGACAGAGTTTAAGTGTTGCTTGATTTGTTGTATCTCTGTGGAGTCATCACCAGTTATCAGAATATCATCCACATAAACCAGGAGAATGACAGTCCCGGTTGATCGATGACGAGTGAAAAGAGAGAAGTCAGTCGAGCTTCGCTGGAATCCAATCTCATGAACGACCTTACTAAATTTTTCAAACCAAGCACGGGGAGAATGTCATTGAGGAAAATGAACGACCATAGATAGATTTCCGGAGAAGATGCACCCGAGACTCCCCCGTGGTCTCAAACACAGGAGGTTGGCACATGTAGGCAATCTTAAGAAGATTGTCATTGAGAAAAACATTTTTGATATCCAACTGATGTAGGGGCCAGTGACGGTGAACAACTAAGGAAATCTGGACCTGAACAGAGTTTAGTTTGGCGACTAGAGAGAAAATTTCATCATAATCAATGGCTTGTTGTTGAGTGAACCCACGGGCCACAAGCCGGACTTTTAGGCACTCAACAGTCCCTTCCGGAGCATGTTTGATGGCAAAGACCCATTTACATCTGACACAAGACTGTCCTGGAGGAATGGGTCCAGATCCCAAGTTTGATTCGCACAAAGGGCAGTCATCTCATCATCCATAACCACACTCCACCATGGATGTTGAAAAGCCTCATGCACATCGTTAGGTATAGAGATGGAGGATAGAGCGAGAGCAAATTTGAGGAGAGGTGTTGATAGCCAATGCAGAGATACATAATTTGCAAGTGGATGAGCCCTAGATGTAGAGGCAGGATTGACAGGTCGCAAGATAACACTGATAGAAGGTAGCTGTTGTAGGGCACTAGAGTTCGGAGTACGACGAGTGTGTACACGAAGAGGTGGTTTGGATGGTAGTGGTTCTGAGGGTGGTGGAGAGGACGTTATGAGAACGGTAGGACGAGGTAAGGAAGGAGTGAGTGGAGGAGCGAAAGGAGAAGAGTGAAATGGTTGGTTTTCAAGGAAGGTGACATCTGCCGAGACGACCACTTTGCCAGTAATTAGAGAATAACACACATAACCTTTTTGAGTGTGAAAGTATCCCACGAACATACATTTTGTTGCACAAGGGGCAAATTTATCCATGGATGGACCAAGATTGTGGACATAGCAAGTACAACCAAAAACCCGAGGCGTGAGGTGAAACGAAGATTGCGAGGGAAACAAGAGACTAAACGGAGTGGCTAAGTCGAGCATGGAGGAAAACATGCGATTGATTAGATGACATGTTGTAGACACAACGAAATTCTAGTATAGTGTGGGGACCTGCATTTGAATCATTAGTGACCGAGCGACATCAAAGAGATGACGGTTTTTCCGCTCGATCACGCCATTCTGTTGAGAAGTATATGCGCATGACATTTGATGGAGAATGCCAAACTCAGTACATAAATTTGAGAATGTCTGGCTCGTATATTCGCGCGTATTATCAGTGCAAAGGATTTTTGAGGGAGAGGAAAACCGAGTACGAGTTTCAGTAATAAATGTACATGTTGAGGAAAAAGAATAATTGCATTTCGAATAACATTAGAGTGTACAAATGAGAATACAGTAACAACATACAACCTGTTATTCCAACATATTCCAACACTCCCCCTCAAGTTGGCCGTGTAATGTCTGTCATGCCCAACTTGTCCAGTATTCTGTCAAACGAGTTCAGACTCAGTCCTTTGATAAGCTCATCTGCAAGATACTGGTTTGATGGGACAAACAGGGCACTCACAATCTGATAAGACTTTGCAAGTAGAAGAGAGATCTAGGGGGAGATTTAGAGAGGGAAAGGAGAGGAATTAGGGTTAGGGAGAGAGGGAGAGGAAATACCTTGAAAATAATAGTCCATGCCATCGAAAGGGAGCCCCAGGTTTATTAATACCTGGGGCTCAAGGGGGCCGGCCGGCCCCCCCACTTGGGGACTGAACCGGGTCGGTTCAGTCCCTCCTTGGCGCCTTCATAGGTTGGGGGCTGCACCGGATGGTTCAGCCCCGTTGTTTGGCCTCCGTTCTTTTGGTCGCCGAGTGTACGTTTGCCCTTGAAATTGTAGCGGATGCGGCGGCATAACATTCCCTCCCCTTCAAGCGGCAACTTGTCCTCAAGTGGGAAATCCGGAAACGCCTCGCGAAATTCCAAGAAGTCAACCCAAGAATTATGTTCGGCGGTCATGTGCGCCCACTTGACGAGTAGCTCGAGCCGGTACTCGGCACCCCGCCGCTTCCATTTGGTCAACAGAATCGCCTCCGGCGAAGGCCGCAATTCGCCGCCGCTAGTAGCCTCTGGAAGAGTAGGGCTGATGGAAGTGGAGTTCCCGAGCTTCTTCTTCAGTAAGGATACATGGAACGTTGGATGGATGCGAGAACCCTCCGGGAGAGCAAGAGTATAAGCCACGGGCCCCACCCGACGGAGGATGCGGAACGGGCCATAGTATTTCGGTGCCAGTTTCTGGTTGGTCCGCCGAGAGACCGATAGTTGCCGATATGGTTGGAGTTTAAGGAAGACCTCATCGCCGACCGCAAACTCCCGCTCGGCACGATGTTTGTCGGCCTGAATCTTCATGCGATCTTGGGCGATGCGTAAGTTCTCCCGGAGTAGCGATAAAGTCCGGTCACGATCCAGTAACATCCGGTCGACCGGGGGCAGAGCGGTGCTGGCTGGCTCATAAGAACTCAAATTAGGCGGGGGGCGGCCGTAGACCACCTCAAAAGGAGTGAGCTTGCTGGCCGTATGGAAAGATGTATTGTAGCAGTACTCCGCCCAATGGAGCCAACGAGTCCAGGAGCGTGGCTCATCCATGACAAAACACCGCAAATAGGTTTCAACCCCACGGTTGAGGACCTCCGTTTGCCCGTCTGTCTGAGGGTGATGGGCCGTGCTCATGCGGAGGGAAGTCCCCTGAAGCCGAAACAGCTCCTGCCAGAAATTGCCCACAAAGACGGGGTCCCTGTCTGATATGACAGCGCTTGGAATTCCGTGAAGTCTCACAATCTCCTTGGCAAAAACATCAGCAACTGTTGCTCCTGTGTACGGATGGCTCATAGCGATGAAGTGTCCGTATTTGGACAACTTGTCAACCACGACCAAGATGACGGATTTGCCCTGAGACTTGGGCAGGCCGTCAATGAAATCCATAGAGACAGTGTCCCAAATCTGACGGGGGATCTCCAACGGTGTCAGTAGCCCGGCGGGAGAGGTAGTCTCGTACTTCTGTCGCTGGCAGATCTCGCATTCACGTATAAACCGCTGAACATCGCGTCGCAGCACTTTCCAAAAAACATTCGCCCGAACCCGTTGTAATGTTCGCAAGATGCCGGCGTGTCCGCCGGTGGGTGAGGCGTGAAACTCTTGCATCATGACCGTCCGCCAGGCCGACGTGGCAGGGAGGACTAGCCGGCCCTGATGGTAAAGTCCGTCTCCTTGCAAGTGGTAGCCGGCCTCAGTAGGCTCCCCCTGTCGCAGTGCTGCAATGATGGCTCGTAGATCCGGATCCTGCTGAACTTCTGCCTGTATCTCTTCCAGTGACTCAATCACTGGTCCTGAAATATGGGACAAGGAACTCTCTGGTAGGCGGGAGAGTGCATCAGCCACCACATTTTCCTTCCCCTGCTTATACACAATCTCATAATCGTATCCCAGCAACTTTGTCAGCCACTTCTGCTGCAACGGTGAGGCTAATCTCTGCTCCAGAAAATGTTTCAGGCTCTGGTGATCTGTACGGATCTGGAAGTGTCGTCCCAAGAGATAAGGCCGCCACAAGGCGACCGCATGCATGATGGATAACATCTCCTTCTCGTACGTCGAAAGGCCCAGTGTCCGGGGTGCCAACGCCTTGCTGAAGTAGGCCAAGGGTCGGCCCTCCTGTATCAACACAGCTCCAATACTGACCCCCGACGCATCGGCCTCCACTACGAACGTCTTGGAGAAATCTGGAAGCGCCAGAACCGGGGTAGTAGTCATAGCCGCCTTCAGAGACTGGAAGGCGACCTCTGCCTCTGAACTCCAGTGAAAAGCGTCTTTCTGCAACAGCTGAGTGAGGGGGCGGGCTATCTTGCCATAATCCTTCACGAACCGCCGATAGTACCCTGTCAGCCCGAGGAAACCCCTCAAAGCCCGGACCGTCGTGGGGGGTGGCCAATCTACCATGCTCGCGATCTTCTTTGGGTTAGCTTGTACCCCGTGTGCGGACACCAGGTGTTCCAAGTACTCAACCTCCGGCTGTCCAAATGAGCACTTGGACCGCTTGGCGTACAGCTTGTGATCTCGCAACATGGTGAGGACGGTGCGGACGTGCTCCAAGTGATCCTCCCAACTCCTGCTGTAGATAAGTATATCGTCAAAGAAAACTAGCACATACCTTCGAAGAAGAGGGCGGAATATTTCATTCATGACTGCCTGGAAGGTCGAGGGTGCGTTGGCCAACCCAAATGGCATCACCAAGAACTCATAGTGACCATCGTGGGTACGAAAGGCCGTCTTGTGGACGTCTTCCTCCTTCATGCGAATCTGATGGTAACCGGACCGGAGATCCAATTTGGTGAATAAGTGTGCTCCGTGTAGCTCATCCAACAACTCCTCGATCATAGGAATGGGAAATTTGTCCTTGATGGTGGAACTGTTAAGCCCCCGATAATCCACGCAAAATCTCCACGAACCGTCTTTCTTCTTCACCAGTATGATCGGGGAAGAGAAAACACTAGTACTGGGACGTATAATACCGGAAGTCAGCATCTCGCGTACGCTGCGCTCTATCTCGATCTTCTGAATATGGGGGTAGCGGTAAGGCCGGATGTTGGTGGGGTCCGTCCCAACCTTCAACTGGATCTGATGGTCCCGAAGCGGGACGGTGGAAGGGAGCGTGGCTCCTGGAAAACATCATCGTACTGTCCCAAAAGTGCTTGTATCTGCTCTGGCTCCGCGCTAGCCTCCGATCCCACGGGTGTCACCCCCAGAATCATGGCTATGGTCCCGCCTTGCTCCTCCAGTCTCTGCAAACCCCTGAGTGAGATCTCCTTGAGTGGAGATGTCCTGATGCCTTGCAAACAGTGGTCCTTGCCCTGCTGAGTAAACTCCAACGTCATCCTGTCCCAATCTGTGGTCACCATCGTCGCAGGATGTTGCTCTGATACCAAATGATAAGACTTTGCAAGTAGAAGAGATATCTAGGGGGAGATTTAGAGAGGGAAAGGAGAGGAATTAGGGTTAGGGAGAGAGGGAGAGGAAATACCTTGAAAATAATAGTCCATGCCATCGAAAGGGAGCCCCGGGTTTATTAATACCTGGGGCTCAAGGCGGCCGGCCGGCCCCCCCACTTGGGGACTGAACCAGGTCGGTTCAGTCCCCCCTTGGCGCCTTCATAGGTTGGGGGCTGAACCGGATGGTTCAGCCCCGTTGTTTGGCCTCCGTTCTTTTGGTCGCCGAGTGTACGTTTGCCCTTGAAATTGTAGCGGATGCGGCGGCATAACACAATCTCCCTAACGATATTTTCCTTGATGAAGTGTCTATCGATATCCACGTGCTTAGTGCGATCATGTTGCACTGGATTGTGGGCAATGCTGATTGCAACCTTATTATCACAATAGATTCTGATTGGACCGTCACACCTCACGCCAAGGTCCTTCATGATCGTCTGGATCCACAACCCTTCACGAAGCCCTTGTGCCATAGCCCAAAATTCCGCTCAATCTCTTTATGCAAATCATGCAAATGCAATGCATACTCATGTGCAAACTGGCTAGTCCTATAAGTGAGTGGTAGTGGTGCTAAATCTAGCAGCACTTGTGCAGTGTGACCATGAACAACCACATTAGGTGATAAACTAGTGGATCTATTCTTCGAATTATTATACATCAACTGAGCGTGCAGAAGAATTAGATCTCAATTTCCCTCGTGATCTCATGCCAAACAACGCAGTAAATTTCCTAAACTCTCATTCACAACCTCAGTTTGACCGTCGGTCTGTGGATGATATGCAGTCATAAATAGAAGTTTAGTCCCTAATAGTCTCCAGAGTGACTTCCAAAAGTAGCTGGTGAACTTAACGTCTCGATCGATAACGATATTCTTAGGTATTCCTCGGTGTGCGACAATCTCTTTATAATCAATGCGGCCTATATGAAAGACATCATCGGTTTTGTTGCAGGGGATGAAATACAACATTTTAGAAAAACGATCGACCACTACAAGAATGGAATCGTGCTTCCTAAAAGTGCGCCACAACCCAAGTACAAAATCCATGCTAACATCATCCCAAGGAACATTGGGCACCGGTAAAGGTGTATATAATCCAGCGGACTGCTTATTTCCCTTCGCCATCTGACAAGTGCGGCAGCTACTGACAATCTGTGTGATAGCCCGCTTCATCCCGGGCCAATAGAATCACTCTATTAAGGCTATCGTCTTGTCACGTCCAAAGTGTCCACCTAAACCTCCGCCATGTAACTCCTAAATAATGAAATTTCACAATAAGGTGCAGGGAATACACATACGGGTTCCACAAAACAAATATCTGTCTCGAATAAGATAATCGTTCTCATCGTGATAGGGATTTGATCCGATCGCATCATATATGCCACTAAAATCGAGACAACTAGAATAATCATCCTTGATACGCTCAAATCATAGCACCTGAGTACGCATTTGGGATAATACGAGCTTGACTCGACTAAGGGCGTCAACAACTCTATTCTCCATTCCCTTGCAGTGCCTGAGAACGAAAGTGTATTCCTGTAAATATGATACCCACTTAGCCTGTCGATGGTTCAACTTCTGTTGTGAAATGATGAAACGTAACTCCCGATGATCAAAGTGGAGGACAAACTCCTTGGGCAACAAATAGTGCCTCCAGTGACGTAATGTCTGCACAATCGCATAATACTCACGCTCATAGTTGGAATAATTCAGCTTCGGGCCTGAGATTTTTTCACTGAAAAATCCAACAGGGTGACCTTAACTAAGTACACCTCTTATCCCAACCCTAGAGGCATCCAATGATACCTTGAATACCTGACTGAAATCAAGGAGTCTCAAAACAGGTGCAGTGGACATTTTATCCTTGATAATCTCAAAGGCTTTAGTTGCTGATGATGTCCACTGGAAACTTCCCCTATTCGTACACTCAGTGACTAGAGCCATAATCGTACTGAAGTTCTTAATGAATCGACGATAAAATGTGGCTAGTTTATGAAAACTACGGATATCGTTAATGTTCTGAGGAGTAGGCCACTCACAAATCACTCAAACTTTCTCGGGATCCTTAGTGATACCTGCGGAGCTCACTATATATCCAAGAAAGAAATCAAACTCAGCCATAAAAACACATTTCTTCAAATTGATGTATAGAGTCTGTTTGGTTGGGCTGTTGCTGATGGTAAGCTGCTGATGAAAAACTGCTTATAAAAAGTGCCGATTCTGTAAAATGGAGTTTTGTTAAAAAACTATTTGGGTGAAATGGAGTTTGCAAAATGGAGTTTTCAAAAAGTTGTTTGGAAACAAAACAGAGTTTCGAGTGAATGTTTTTCCACATTTTTTAATTACCAACAAATAATTTTTTGAAATAAATAATTTTTTTCATAAAATAACACCCAACACCCAAAAAAATGTCCGATTCAGATATTTTTTAGAACCAACGCTCATCTTTTAGTCCTATGTTCCAACTTCATACAACTGATCTGCTATGATATTACGTAGCGTGATCATCTCCTCTACTCCACCTGCAGTGTTAGTGCATGTTTCTGCCTCCCTTGTGAGGTCTTCTCATGATCACGACTTTTTTGCTCGCACTCACTAAAATCAATATCCACACGTGAAAGGTGTCGACGAATGAAATTATGTAAAGTCATTGTGACGAGCACGACTGTCAACAAACATACGCCAAATACCATCCTTTTTTTGGGGCAAGGAGGACAGACACCACATATGGACTAAGGCTATGATAAATAATGCCTCTATCAGGTAACTCTCCGATTTGCCTCTGCAGCTCCTCGTGGGCGGCATGGTTCAATCAATAATGCGGTAAATGTGGGAGAGAAGCTTCAGGAACAAGATCTATCGCGTGCTGAATACATCTCATGGGAGGTAACTCAGCTGGAAGCTCGTCATGGTGTATGTCCGGTAACTCCTTTAAGAGTCTCCTAGTAGGTATAAGAATAGACTCGTATCTCTCCAGTGCGTCAGATGTCTGTAAAACCACTAACGCATAATAGAAGCCGCCATCAAAACTCTCTCGATGGAACTCAGTGCCTCGTATAATGCTAAAAGTCTTCTTCCTTTCAGTGGGAGGAAGAGATTCTTTCGTACTACTACTCGTGCGGGATGTTGGTGCCATGTGCCGCACCGAGTTAAACACTACTCTCTTTCTGTCCAGTAAAAATGAGCAAGTGTTGTACCTACCATGTATGAGGACATCTCGGTCATATAACCAAGGTCGCCCAAGTAACACATGACACACATCCATTTGCATAACGTCACACCAGATCTTATCGGAATGCGTACCGATAATGGTGGGCACTAAACATCTCCTAGTCATTGATAATGTAGTCTTGGTGACCCAAGTTATCTGAAATGGGGATGGGTGCGGCTCAACATTGAGTCCCATGCAGGGTAAAGCTATCTCAGCTATCACATTCATGCAACTCCCGCTATCTACTACTAAACGACACACTTTCTCCCCAACCCTGAAGTAGGCCTGAAAGATGTTCGTCCGTCAATAATCGGCTGATTCTTACGGTCTATATAGCATACATCTCACCACTAAACGCCAGGATCGATCTCCTCATCACTAGGCGTACCGTACACTTCATCGTTCAAAATGTGCGAGTCGCTCTCGACTCCAGCTTCTTCTACAGGCTCATCCTCTTCAGTCACCTCATGGATAACTAGTGTACCCTTTCTCTTGGGACAATCCCTAGATATGTGACCCATCTACTGGCACTCGTAACATCAGTTTTGTAAGGGATCACAGTTCCCATGAGGGATTTCCCTTTTTGATCTCTCGTGTAGGTCGTGGTAGGCTTTGACGCACTCTCCTTACCTTTCAGTTCTTATTTCTTGTAAGGGGTATTTGTTTTGTTCTGAGGTTTGAACCACGACGTTCTCTTCTGGTGCTCCTCAATATTGATGACAATAGATATGGACTCAGGGAGGGAATAGTGGTCTTATCGAATCAACTCATCTTGGATCTCATATCGTAGTCTACGCTTAAATTTGGATAATGTATCTCGTGGGTGTTCGACTACGTTTCACCTAATCATAAAATCCTTCATCTCAGCTAGGTAGTCAGAAACTGATTTGGACTCTTGACGTAGAGACGTCAGCTCATCTCGTAGTCGAGTCTGATAGTGCTGGGGAATGTACTGCTCCTCCAATATGGCTTTCATGTGTGCCTAATGTGTAATAGGAGGGCGTCCATTCCTCTATAAACGACGTTCTTCACCTATCCAAAGGAGTCATAAGATCATTATCGTATGTTTGTTGACAGTCGTGCTCGCCACAATGACTTTACATAATTTCATTCGTCGACACCCTTCACGTGTGGATATTGATTTTAGTGAGTGTGAGCAAAAGAGTCGTGATCATGTGATGACCTCACAAGGGCGGCAAGAAACATGCACTGACACTGCAGGTGTTGTAGAGGAGATGATCGCGCTACGTAATATCATATCAGATCAGTTATATGAAGTTGAAACATAGGACTAAAAGATGAGTGTTGGTTCTAAAAAATATCTGAATCGAACATTTTTTTGGGTGTTGGGTGTTATTTTATGAAAAAAATTGTTTATTTCAAAAATTTAATTGTTGGTAATTAAAAAATATGGAAAAAAATTTACTCGAAACTCCGTTTTGTTTCCAAACAACTTTTTGAAAACTCCGTTTTGCAAATTTCATTTCACCCAAATAGTTTTTTAACAAAACTCTATTTTTCAGAATCAACATTTTTTCTATAAGCAGCTTTTCAGCAGTAGCTTACCATCAATAACAGCCTAACCAAACAGAACCTAAGTGCTAAGTACTGTTCAAAACTACGTGCTAAGCTGTCTAAGTCTGACATCATAAGTATTATGTTATTATTTATTGCATTAATTTATTTGTAAACATTTAACATGAATGTTTTTTGGTATGTAGTTTAGGAAGACTTTTGTATGCATATCAGTGGAGGAACATGAGTTGCTATGAGTGGATGGTGAGGAGTCATCAGAGTTTGAGGACAGCCATAAGAAGAATGATTGGAGGAGTGGGTATGTAAATTTTTTTGCTTAATAGTCTTTATGTATTGTTAACATTTAAACCATGTCTTCTTTTTTGCAGCAACACAATTGTGATCATGCAAGACCTTCCCTTCTTCTCCCTCTTCTCCTCCTTCTCCCTCATTCTCCTCCCTCACTCTCTTCTTTTCCTCCGCACTCCTCCTATCATTCCTCTTATGGTTTTCCTCAAACTCTGATGACTCCTCACCATCCACTCCTCGTAGCAACTCCTATTCCGCCACTGATATGTATACAAAAGCCCTCCTAACCTACATACCAAAAACCTTTCATGTTAAATGTTTACCGATAAATTAATGCAACAAATAATAACGTAATACTTACGACGTCTGGCTTAGACAGCTTAACACGTAGTTTAATAGTTTTTTTAGTTCTGTCAAGTTCCATTTTTAATGTCTAATTTTTTTCGTGCACTAGTTAATCTAAATGTTGTTCTTATAGTTCAAAAATCTCATAGAATTTAATGATAGAACTCGTGCACATAAAAAAAACATAAAACAACTTCAAAGTAAATGTAAAAAATCGAACGGACGGGTAAAAAACCCGAACCCAATTGGGTTCGGTTCAGTTTCGATTTTGAGTGTGAAAATCGAGGTTATTCGGTTCGGTTTTGGTTTTACATAAAACTGAACCGAGCTGAACTACTTGCAGGCCTACTCCAAACTCCTCCAACCCTTGGAAATCTATAACTCAGGTTGGTATTTCCAGTTCTTCCAAAGGGAAGAATAAAACAACCAAGGCATACTTGATCAGGGCATTCACTCTCCTAAACTCTAAGGTGTGTGAGCTCTCTTCAACTGTAAGATCAGCTAGCTCCTGCACTAGATCCTTATGCATGCAGTTCACAAGAGGAGCTCTCTCGAAATGAAATTCCCTTTTGCAGTTTGGAAGGCCCATAATAAGTGCAACTTGGTCAAATGTCAGCCTAACATAAAAATTTTCTAATAGAAAGACATTTCTCTTTGGAGAATACTACCTCAAAATATAATATAGAAGAGGAATATTCTGTTAAATATCTAGCATATTCAACAAAGGAAGAACACCAATATTAAGGAGTGCGTCTTTGGAGTCTTCGGAGAGAACATCCACCAAGGGTTGTACTTTTTTTGGATTGTTTAAACAACACATCTGCTGTAAAGATAACTAGACATGGGCATCTGCAATTAGGTAGCAGCCATCGACCAAATTACAACTGGATTAATCAAGATTATAACTGGAAAAACCAATATTATGACTGGAACACAATTTTACAATTGGAAATAACAACCTTACGACTGGAATACAAAAATTTATAACTGGAAACAACATTACGACTGAAACAAATACAACTGAAAACATCAACAAGATTAAGAATGGAAACTAACAACCACATTACGACTGGAGTGGGAAAAAGATAACTGTAATCAACATTCGATGCAACAATAGTATAACTATAAATATTAAGAATACGACTAGAAAACTCAACATTGGAACTGAAATGGACAAAAAATGAACTGCAAAGTGTATATTTGTATATTATACCTTAAAGCTGGAAGAAAACCAAGAGATGTTGGCGTTGGAGCACTACCTGGTAGAGAAAGTCCGGGGTTGACACAAATTGAACTGGAGAGAGCAGTTTAGAACAACGGGAGTGCGCTGAATTTTGTGGAGACGGGATCTTCTGCTGTTCCGCCGCAGTTCTCGAGCTAAAACCCTAGTAATGGCGGACGATGTGGAGCGAGGAATGGGAGAAAGAAGGAAATTTTCAGTTTCGAAAAAAGAAAGGTGGACCCCATCACTTAAAGGCTATTTAAACTCGCAAAGTAGCAAGGTGTGCCCAACGCACCAAATTTTTCTCCCACTTTCTCGCTCCGGCTCTACTCTGTCGCGGCAGAGAAGACAGAAATTTCTATTTTGTGTAAAGGTGATGGCTGTCATTGTTAAATATGTTTATGTACTTGAAATGAGTTTTTCAGGGTGTATGAATAGCCAAAAGATGATGCTAATATAGATACCCTATATACATCAACTAGTGGAAGTTGCCTCGACTGTCATTCAATATCCCCCTTAATGACAGTACCCATTTTCCAGTGCAATAAACAAATTTGCACGGGTCACCTACCGATTGCCGGGTTTACTGTCATTGTCGCATTCTCCACTCCTGGAGCAAATGTAAAAAAATTGGGCATGCCAAATCAAGCACATTGCTGCAGCCCCACATTGCTTACAAAAAAGACATCAGCCCCGCATTGCTTACAAAAAGACACCACACATTCCATCTTGTCTTTTTATGACATCAAGAAGCTGACATAATAAACATGCGGAAATTTTATCATTTACTGTTGTATAGTAGCTTTATTGACCACTAATAAATTAGGTTCCCTCCACAGCTCACCACCCGACCTCCTGTCAAAATGATCAGCTCGACATATTTTTTGTTAAGGTTTTTTTTAACTTGGTTTTAAATTTGGATTGTTTTTTTTTTGAAGTTCACATTCTTTAACAAGTTCTGGAAGGAGCTTCTTTAGAAGACAGGCGGGATATCTTGTTTTTTTACTTGCATATGAAATTAATATTGTAATTTGATATGTTTCATAGGCAATATTCAAAAGCTCAAATTTTTTGTAGATTTTTTTAGTAGTATAGGAAACTGATCCTTATTTTCTTTATGTTTGCTAGTGTATTACTTCTGAAGGTTTCGAGCTTACAAGGGTCACACTAGTTGATTCCTGCGGAGAGGTATCCTTCATATCATTCTTGTTATTCAATTTAAAAGGATGGAACATGCCGCAGTTGAATATACGCATTTATTGTCGCATTAATTGTCCCGTCATTTATTGTCCCGTCAGTTTTTACGTTTCCTTTTCGCCATCGCACTTATGTAATCCACGTGATATGTCATGTGTTGTGGTCTTATATATATGTATGTTATTGCTCGTTTCTAGGGCATCATAATACTAAAATCATCTTTCCACTTGGTATAAGAGGAAGACAACCCGATTGCTCCCGATCCTGCTCCGTTGCTCGCCCCTTCGCTCGCGCTCGCTGGCGTAGCCCCGTCGCTCGCTTTTGATCCCGCTCGCCCCGTCGCTCGCTGGTGTAGCCCGCTCCGTCGCTGACATAGCCCTAGCCCGCTCGCGCACCTGCCGCTCCCGCCCGATCCGTGGCTCTCGTTCAGTCGCTGGTTTCGTAGCCCGATCCAGCCGCCACCCGTACCATCCGCACCAGCCGCCACCGCGTCTCTCTTCTTCCGACCTTGCATCTCCGACCGTCTGTTTTGTCCTCCATGAGGGCTGCCGGGGACACCGTGCTCACATCCTCCGGTGTTCCTTTCGGCGTCGAGATCTAAGGGACACCCGTAGGATGTGCTTTCATTTGATGTGAGATCTGCATTCTCTCCGATGGAGGATCAATCCGACATCTCCCCTAATACTCAATCTGGTAGTCCTACTGGTTCCTCTGGCGATCCTCCACGGAGTCATGGACACTCTGGCTCGTTGAAGATTACTACTGTTGCCTTGAATGACACAAATTATCTGGAATGGTTCAGGGTGGCCCAACATGCTATTCGTAGTCACCAGCTATATGGACTCATTGATGGTACCACAGTTGAGCAACCCCGTGCCGATCCCTCATGGAGAAAATGAGATTCAGACAATTCGTTGGTTGTCTCGTGGTTACTCCATTCGATGTCCCCTCAGCTGTATCGTAGTTATATGCTGTTGGACTCTGCTTATGATATTTGGACAAGGGCCCGTGATACTTACTCTCAGGCCGACAGTTCGATGCAAGTGTATGAGCTCACTCGCCGTGTTCTGGAGCTGACGCAAGGAAATATGACTCTTGTCGCCTACTATTCTGAGTTTGAGCGCCTCTATCAGGAGCTAGATTTCTTTAACACATTTACTGCGGCTTGCACTGCTGATGCGGTGGCCCTTCAAAAGGATAAAGATCGATTTCGGGTTCATGTCTTCCTTATGGGGCTCAACATGGAGTTTGATGCTGTTCACCTGCATGTCCTTCATCGTGATCCACTTCCCACTCTTCGGGTGGCCTTTGGCATGTTCCTCAGTGATGAAAATCGTCGTCGCAATCTTGGCCCCCCTACCGATCACTCTGCGCTTGCTGGGCTATCTCGCGGACCACCTCATGTTTGTAGTCATTGTGGGAAGAAGGGTCATACTAAATTCTATTGCTTTCGCCCGCACCCGCACCTTGCCCCTAGTGGTCGGGGCTCTGGTTCTCGTGGTCGAGCCTGATACCGTGGTGGTGGCCGTCCCTCTGGTGATTGCTCTCAGTTTTCTGCGCACTCTACTGAGGTTCTGGAGGACATCTCCCAGGGCCTGTCTGCTGCTGAATTAGAGGCTTTCCGCCTCCTGTTGCGCTCCCACACAGACTCTGCCCCTGCTAGTTCTCATGCTGATGTTGCTACTTCAGGTCTGTCCAGTGCTCGTGCTGTGTCCCCTTCTCCTTCCGAGTGAATTATCGACTCAGGTGCGACAGACCACATGACTGGCTCTGCCTCAGGTTTTTACCTCCTATACTCCTCTTTCTCGCTGTGATAAGATTATTGCTGCTAATGGCTCTCTCTCAGCCATTGCTGGTAAAGGGACTGTCACTTGTTCTCCCGACCTATCACTATCCTCTGTTTTGCACGTCCCGTCTTTTCCTCACAATTTGCTTTCCGTTAGTCACTTGAATACCTCTTTAAACTGCTCTGTAACCTTTTACCCTGATGTTTGCGTGTTTCAGGATCTCGATACGAGGCCGACGCTTGGCAGTGGTAGGAACGTTGGCGGACGCTTGGCAGTAGTAGGAACGTTGACGGACTGTACTTGCTGGACCAGACCTCTACCATTGCTCTTTCATCCACCAGATCTCCGACTCTTCATGACATCCGGCGCTGGCATCAGCGCCTTGGCCACCCTTCTGCTTTATATCTTACTAAACTGTTTCTTGTTTTTCATCATTTAATTCAGTCGTTTTCTTGTGACACATGTGAAAAATCTAAGCATGTTCGTCAAAGTATTAGCCATATGTTTGTTCCTAGTTTATGTCCATTTGATGTTATTCATTCTGATGTTTGGGTCCATCCCCAGTGTTATCTTTATCTGGGTATAAATGGTTTGTTACGTTTATTGATTGTCACTCCCGCACTACGTGGCTTTATCTGCTTAAAAAGAAAAGTGACGTGCTCTCTTGTTTTCAGTCCTTTCATACGATGGTGGCCCAACAATTTGGTGACACAATTCGTGTGTTTTGTAGTGATAATGGCGGGGAATATGATGACCGGAGGGCGTTTGGGTCCTATCTTGCCAATCATGGCATCATTCATCAAACCACATGTGTCCATACATCCACTCAGAATGGGGTCGCCGAACGGAAGAATATGCACTTGCTGGAGGTGGCTCGATGTTTACTTCTTGTTATGCACCCTCCCAAATCATACTGGGGTGATGCAGTTCTCACGGCTGCGCATCTCATCAACCGTCCCGTTCCATCTCCTATGATATGCCCCTCTCTCGTCTCGCCAAGAACCAAATCGTCCACACCTCTCATATTGCTCCTCGTATCTTTGGTTCCGTCTGTTTTGACCACGTTCATACCCCGCACCGTGATAAACTCGATGCGCGTTCCATTCAATGTGTTTTCGTTGGGTACTCTCCTACCACCAAAGGATATCAGTGCTATCACTCTCCGACTCGTCGCTACTATTGCACTGTTGATGTTACATTCCATGAGGGAGAGTCGTACTTTGGTCCTCGTCAGGAGGAGACAAGTACTAAAAGTGACGAGACCATCGACTCTCCTCTTCCTCTTCCTCTTCCGATTGTCGACTCTCCTCTTCCGCTTGTTATCACTCCTCATATTTTCCCTTCCAATGGTCCGACTACTGCCCCTAATGGTCCGACTACTGCCCCTGTTTCTTCCCCTTCTGCTCCACCTACATACACATACTCCTGTCGTCCCAAGGCTGTTGAGCAAGTTCAGACTATTGATGTTCCGCCAGTGCCGGTGTCTGTCTCCGCTCCAGATTCAGATGATGACCTTCATATTCCTCTTGCTCGTCTTATAGGTAAAAGGGGTGACACCAAACACCCCATTGCGAACTACATTTGCTATACTCAACTCTCTTAGGACCACAAAGCCTTTATCTCATCTCTTTCATCTATTATGATTCCTAAGACATGACATGAGGATGTTCAGGTACCTGAGTGGAAACAGGCAATGGAGGAGGAACTGCGTGCCTTGAAACAAAAATGAAACATGGCGGCTTACTAGCCTTCCTACTTGGAAGCGAACGGTCGGGTCCCGATGGGTCTTCACAGTGAAACAAAATCAAGATGGGGTGGTGGAGCGGTACAAAGCTCGCTTGGTGGCTCAGGGGTATACCCAGGCTCAAGACATTGACTACCAAGAGACCTTTGCTCCTGTTACTAAGATGAACTCAATTCGAGTACTTCTCTCATGTGCTGCGAGTTGTGGATGAGAGTTACAGCAGCTCGATGTCAAGAATGCATTCTTGCATGGTGATTTGGAGGAGGAGGTCTACATGAATATTCCCCCGGGATTTGTTACTGAAGGATCCAATGGGAAGGTCTGCCATCTGCAGAAATCTCTGTATGGCTTGAAACAGTCTTCAAGAGCGTGGTTTGGACGGTTTAACAAGACCATGATTCAGCTAGGATACACACAAGGTCAGGCTAATCACACTCTCTTCATCAAGAGGAAAGGTGCACATGTTTATATTCTTATTTTATACGTGGATGACATCATTATTATCGAAGATGACTTGGAGGAGATTAGTCACCTGAAAAAACAACCGGGCAAGAAATTTGAAGTCAAAGATCTGGGGAAGCTGAAATACTTCTTGGGAATTGAAGTTGTGAGGTCTCGACGGGGGATCTTCATCTCTCAAAGGAAGTATACACTTGACCTTCTGGAGGAGACTGAGATGCTTGGGTGTGCTCCCGTGGACACTCCAATTGAGGCTAATCGTAAAATTGATGCAGATACTAGTGAGGAGAAAGTAGATGCATCAAAATACCAACGATTGGTTGGGAGGCTCATATATTTGTCCCATACTCGCTCTGATATTACGTACGTTGTGGGCGTCTTAAGTAGATTTATGCACTCTCCTTCTATACGTCATCAGCAAGCTGTCTTTAGGGTGTTGCGATACCTCAAGAAGACACCAGAGCGTGGGATTCAGTTCAAAGCTAATCAATCGTTGGAGGTTGAAGTGTTTACAGATGCTGATTGGGCTGGTAGTCAAGATGACAGAAAATCTACCACTGGGTATTGTTTATTTGTGAGAGGCAACCTTGTATCATGGAAGAGTAAGAAGCAAGATGTTGTAGCAGGCTCAAGTGCTGAATCAGAATATAGGGCTATGACGTAAGGAGTTTGTGAGGGATTGTGGTTGAAGACTATTCTTCAAGATATGGGTCTCCAGGTGAACAAACCTGTTACCATCTACTGTGACAACAAGGCAGTCATCAGTATTGCGCACAATCCAGCACAACATGACAGAACCAAACATGTGGAAGTTGACAGACATTTCATCAAAGATCACCTCGACAAGGGGAATATTTGCACTCCATTTGTGAACTCATTTGACCAGCTTGCCGATGTTTTCACCAAGTGACTATGCAGTGACAACTTCAAGAACAATACTGACAAGTTGAGAATGATCAATATAAATTCCCAACTTGAGGGGGAGAGTTGAATATACACACATTTATTGTCGCATTAATTGTCCCGTCATTTATTGTCTCGTCAGTTTTTACGTTTCCTTTCCGCCATCGCACTTATGTAATCCACGTGATATGTCACGTGTTGTGGTCCTATATATATGTATGTTATTGCTCGTTTCTAAGGCATCATAATACTAAAATCATCTTTCCATTGTCGCTTCTGTATTTTCCCATATCTGTTCACGAACTCTTTAATTTGAGTGAAGATCCTGGATTTTATTAATATCCAGGCATGATGCATATCTTTTATATCCTTTCTTTGAACTAGTGAATATAGCTGTCAGACCCATGAGCAGAGCCTATATTATTAACAGACAAGCAGTGTTTCTCGCTGTTTGGTTCTTCATCATTACGTCAATTGTTTGTAACTTGATTTTATGAATCCTTAAGGGTATCAGATAGGTTCTTTATTCCCATTTAGTCATGTATTTTAAAGTCTATTTAATACTCAGTTAAAATCTATGATGATTGCTGAACCTTAGTGAACTACTGATTAAGCCCATTAGACTGCTTTGAAGATGGTATATTTTACTAATACAAAGTTCAAACTAGATAATCTAGAATAGGTTCTTTGTAATAGTTTTCTTACATCTATATGTAAAAACTTTTTAAGTTTTTTGGAAAATTCTTTGAGGACACGACTTCCAATTTTCAATGATATCTTGATGCAAAATGGTGGCGTGAATCCGCGGCAGAGGGCGAGTTTTGGGCCCATTCAGGGCCAATTGGCTACCTGCCATATATAGCATCTCCGGATTGATGACCCGACTCCATAGATGCTCCCGACTTATCGTTTACCTACAATTTCATATATTACTTTGTTGTTTTTGTCTTTTATCTCATGTAATCGGTCCCGCCACTTCCTCAGCCAATCATACCTATTGATGTCGGCGGTGCCCGAGTCTTCTTTAGTTATAAATAAGAGTGCATAGGTTTGTCATGAGGTATTGCAGAATTTGGAGAAAAATTATTCTCGGATTCCTGCGATCACTCCACGGTGTCGACTTCGTGAAACGCTAGCCTTCCTCGCTCTCCAAAGATAACCACTATCCCTAGCCTCATTACTCCACCCCAAATCCCCCCACCACCTCCCCCACGCCTCTCAAACAGCTATCCGCTGCTCTCTATCGCTCCTGCCTAGCAACCTGCTGCCCCTATAGTCCTCCAAACAGCCTGCTATCGCCACCTACCTGCTGCCCCGCTACCGTCGCCCTTCCAGCCAACCTCTCCACCTTCCGCCGACCCCACCTAGAGCCCTAGTAGCCACCACAACCCCTCCTTCCCTCTCCTCTAAAGCCCGACATCCACATCTGCCCAGATCTGCCCCGGTTTAGGTTTCCTGGCTGTTTCCCTGCTTATTCCAGCAAATCCCAACCTGTGCCCTCCATTCCCAGCAGCCATCTCACCATCCAACCACCATTTACACCACCGGATTGCAGTTTCAGCAGTCGGGACAACGGAGCTCCACCCTACGACAGCCCCCATGCGTCGTGAATTGTTATTTGTTGTATGGAACTTTAATTCTCATTATTAATATATAGTGTTGTGATTTCATATTCGCTTGAATCTCTTGAATAACATGTTTATTTTAGATTATTCTCGTGTTTTGCAGGATCAATTTGTCGCGTGCTCTTGCTTTGGTCCTCCACGCGGAGGAAAATCTTTACTTGTTTGCTTAAGAATTTATTTTACTTTTGTTAAAATCATACACTTGTCATTTAATTAAGAGAATTGATATTAGCAGTCCTTAAATGGATATTCGCAGTCCAAAATGAAATGAAAAGTCCTCCTTTATGAAACTCCTTATTATTTAGCTCACACCCCAGGGTTTACTGTTTCCCACCCCCGAACGCCGTCTCCTTCGCGATCCCAACCTCGCCGGCCCCTGTTCGCCCCGGACGCCGCCTCCTTCGCGATCCCAACCTCGCCGGCCCCTGTTCGCCCCGGACGCCGCCTCCTCCTCAATCGACTTCGCCCTCCCCGAACGACGGCTTCTCGTCTTTCGAACCTGGACGCCGTCGCCCCTGCTGAAACGCCGGACGTCTTTCCACCTGGACGTCGTCGCCCCCGCGTCCTCTTCTTCCCCGAACAGAGTCCTCCGATAGGTAAGCAAACATTATTCTAGTTTAGCTTTCCCTTTCTTTCTCAAATTTCTCATTAGATCGATATTTCAATGCCATCAAGAGTTGATGATATGACAATGTCTCCCTTAGTCTGCCCTATTGGATCTGAATCAGACTCATGCTCGCCATTGAGAAGTAGATTCCTTGTAGGCCACTAAGTTGCTATATGTACTCATGCTCGCCATTGAGAAGTAGATTCCTTGTAGGCCACTAAGTTGCTATATGTCCTCACGCTTAACTGCTAGAAATCATCCCAACCTCGGTGGCTTCCCATAAGATGAGCTATCAAGTAGTGCAATCATAGCGGTCTCCTCTTGAATGTCACTCTTAACTGCTAGCTCATTAAAATGAGAAACCATCTTACTTGGTTTGTATAAATAGCATTGTTGCTTATTTCGTGAAAGAACATATCATTTGGGATAAATTTTTATGTTACTTGAAAGTATTGATAAAAATTGTTCGCAAAAATTAACAGAACTTGAAACATGTCTTTTCAGTTTTGTATGTGGTTACTCTACTATTTACTATTTTTGGTGGTGCTTAGACAAAGAGCAACCGTACTATGCAGTTTGCGCTGGTATGTTGGTGGAGTTACTCTGTTATTTACTATTTTATTGCAAAGTACCTGTTACTCTAAAATATAAATGCGAGTATTTATCTATTTTTGTGTTTATTTCTTCTTGCAGATGATCGCAACGAGGGCTCTAAATCAACACTTTTGCTCATTTAAAGAATTTTTTATTTAGTTGGACTTTTATTTATTTTTTATTCTACCTATGAACTTTGTTTGGACTGTGAGTTTTATTTTGGACTACGATTATAATCTGTGGACTGCGACTAGAAGTGGACTGCGAATAGCCATTTATGGACTGCTAATATCAATTCTCTTAATTAATTATTATTATGTATTGAATTCGCAATCAGATATTTCACTTCATATTAGGGTTGCATTCTAGTAGACACACCTAAAGCCTCTAACCGTTCATTAGACGGTGTTTATGTTCATTGCATTTGTCACGTGTTCATTTGCATTGTATGTAGGATTAAGACATCGTTAATTCGCCGTCTATAGATTCGTCCTGCGTCAATTTGTATCAGAGCCAGGTTGCGAGCACTCTTTTGATACGTTGTTATTGAGTTTATAAGTTCCCTCCTATGACGTACTATTATTGCTGCCCCTCACCTTCACTTGAGAGACACCTTTATTATTATGACGATTATTATCGTTCCTGGCACACCACTTCCAGAGATCGTATTGACCATACAAGACGATTCCATTATGCTAGAGACGAACACCATGATTAAGGATCCCCACGTTATCTTCATTACACCTCTCCATGACCTTATGATGGTAGGATTGTGTACCGTTCGGGTCATCATTGTTACACTTCTCCACTATTAGAGGAATCAAAGTTTGTATATGCTCAACCCCATAAAGTTCCTCCAGAGAGGTCCTCATACTAATATACTATCATGTTGATTATCCTCGTCCGCCATCGCCCATTCGTAGAGATTGTCCACCCATGAGCACGATCTAATTATGTCAGGAGTGACCATCTAGATGACCCTCAGGAGCCCTTTAGAGATCACCATCGTCAAGATCACATCACATGTCCAAACCCTCATAGTGTTCCACAGTCTGCGATGACTAAGGCTAAATTTCAGCGGTTTGTTCTTAATCAATTTGATTGCTTGGACGCTCATTTTGATCACCTGAGGTCTGCCTTAAGAAGAATTAATAAGAGGAAGTCTCGGGATTTAAGTCAAGCCACCGATGTGTCTGGTAGTGTTCCCGCCGACATGAGAGACCTAACACTCGATTTTGATTCATCTCGTCCGGATGAGACTCAGTTCCCACTTGGACCTTGGAGTCGAGTTTGATCATTACTGTTTCATACAGGTGGAGAGTGCTACTAGTATAACCAATGCTGTAAATATCATATGTCAGCGACATATTAGGTTAAGTTTTTTATTGTTGAATGTCAGAAGTTAGAGACATGTCAGAGATATTATAAAATATCAGATTTTTATGTTTTATAAATAAATTTTTTTATGTATACTAACTATAATTATATGTTATAAAAATAGAAAATAATATAACAGATAGATAAAAAATGAGTCATTTATATTACGAAATAAAATTGAATAATATCTAAGATAAAATATTATTAACAAATATAAAGTGATACATTGCAAAATATATTTAATAGTTACAATAATTTTATTTTGATAACAATAAGTTTATTGCAAATAAATAAGATTTAAAAGTTCAAAATCTTTCATTGATTATAAGTCTTTTCAAACACATAAATTTATATTAAAGACATGCATACAATCAACTAATAAATGTATTAAATCTTTTCATATTTTTTGTAATATGAAATTAAAAAGTTGTAAAGCTATTATACAAAATTAGTTGTAAAAATAAAACGTCAAAGATATCAAAACAATAAGACTAATCAATTTAAACATACACGATATAATATATATAGGCGATTTAAACATATGTTGGTAGTATGCTGCTAATATAACACAAAATAAAATAGTGGACGATATATTTCAAAGTTGTGTCGACCAATATATCAGAAAAAATCGGACACGTTGGTCTATATTTTACAAAAATGCATAATCTATTTTTTTTAGAAAAAACATATTGTTTTGCACTTAAAAATAACATGTTGGGAGACATGTCGGACATATCGGAGGACATTTAAAACAATAAGTATGACTAGTGAGCATGGTCATCAAAGTGGGGAAGAGCGACCGAGTGACATTGTGGTGGTATATCCACCCTCTACACCTCGCTTAGACTTCGTTTTCCCTTCAGATAGAAAGCCAGGACTCAACATTATACCTAGTGTCCCACTATTGAGTATGGACTTTTCCCACTCCTCCCTTATCATTGCCCCAAACCACATTCCAACCGAGAGCCAAGAGCCTAGTGTTGATCTCGCACTGACTACCCCACCTGCTTATGAGGACACGACCTTCATCAGTGATACTTATTTGGAAAATCATCCTACTATTATTGATTTCATTGTTGACCCCCCCCGGATGAGCCACTTATCCCTTGGGAGGGTCACGGGTCTAACATTGACTTTGTTATGGATGTCCGGTTTATTTTCATAGACACTATTGCTAGTGATGGTTTTCTTTTAGATGATCATCTTGGCATTATTGATCCCTTGGGACACCCTTCGTTGAGCCCCTGAGAGACCCATTTGACGAGCCTCCGTTCCCAGAGAGCGCACAACTTCGTATGTGTTGAAGCCAAAAATTGACCTCTGTGAAGTTCGGGGACCCTAGAAAGGGGTGACCTCACACCTACTACACTCAGGAGAACGTCACAGGCCAAAAGATCAAGAAGTTAGGAACAGACCCTCGGCTCTAGCGCGGAGGTCCCACCTCACACCCGGAAGATCTTGGAGATCTCCCCCTCCCTAGCCAGTGCTGAGCTAGGTGCCTTGGAGGAAGAAAGCAGGGGGATTTAAGTGGCTAAGAAACAATGCTCTCCAAGGCACCCTCAAGGGTCTATTTATAGTTTTCCTAATCTCATGTACCAAAAGATCAGAAATACCCCTACGACAAATAGGCTTTGGGTCAATAAAAAACATCCACACCTGAGGGTATAGAGGTAATTCTATCCTTGGGGGTATAATGGTAAAAGCCTGCCCCCTACCCCCCCGGACACCCGAGGCGAACGGGTAAACCCCGCGGGTGAACCAAAAGCTGGGGGCGAGACCAGGCCACCGACCGGTCTCGCCCGCCAGGCAGGCCGCCTGGGCGAGACCAGGTCGCAGGCCGGTCTCAACCGCCAAGCAGGCCACCTAGGCGAGGCCCAGCACGCCGACCGGTCTCGCCCGCCAGGCAGGCTGCCTGCGCGAGACCCAGCCCGCCGGCCGGTCTCGCCCGCCTGGCAGGCCGCCTGGGCGAGACCCAGCCCGCCGGCCGGTCTCGCCCGCCAGGCAGGCCGTCTGGGCGAGACACAGCCCGCCGGCCGGTCTCGCCCGCCAGGCAGGCCGCCTGGGCGAGACCCAGCCTGCTGGACGTTTTCGTCCGCCAGGCAGGCCGCCTGGGCGAGACCCAGCCCGCCGACCTTTCTCGCCCGCCAGGCAGGCCGCCTGGGCGAGACCTAGCCCGTCGGCCTGTCTCGCCCGCCAGGTAGGCTGCCTGGGCGAGACCAAGCCCGCCGGCCGGTCTCGCCCGCCAGGCAGGCCGCCTGGGCGAGACCCAGCCCGCCGGCCGGTCTTGCTGCCCCTATCTCGCACTTACCAAGCTGGGGCGTGTGTCGACCAACTTGCCGCACCCGCGCCCCCTAAAAAAGAGGGGAGGGGGGAGGCGGATTTTTCCTCCCCCTATTAGTATATTACAAGGGCTAGCCTAAATTTGTCACCAAGAGTTCAAAACTACTCCAAAAGCTTAAAAATACAAAGCTGGTCTTGCGCCTGCCGAGGGGACCCTACTTTGCGAATACGGGGTTGTACACAATCCCCGCTCTTTTCGAGGTTGACACAAGCTCGGAAAGAAACATCCAACACAACGTATTCGCTGAGTGACCTTCTTAGAGCCATAAATTTTTGGCCCCTCCCAGAGGAGTCAACCTGTCATGTCAGCTAATGGGAGCCTGGGTGACGAGACGACCTCGGGGTAAAAAATGCTTGGCCTCCCCGAGGGGTCAACCTGTCATGCCAGCTAATGAGAGTCTGGGTGACGAGACGGCCTCGAGGTAAAGAGCAATTGGCCTCCATGAGAGGTACCACCAGCCCTGTCTAGCTAGTGAGAGCCTGGACAGCGGGACCGTCTCGGAGCAAAAAGACTTGGCCTCCACGAGAGCTACCACCGGCCCTGCCCAGCTAGTGAGAGCCTGGACAGCGGGACCGTCTCGGAGCAAAAGGGACTGGGCATCCACGAGAGGTACTCCGACCCTGCCCAGTTAGTGAGAGCCTGGACAGCGGGACCGTCTCGGAGCAAAGAGAACTGGGCATCAACGAGAGGTACCACCGGCCCTGCCCAGCTAGTGAGAGCCTGGACAGCGGGACCATCTCGAAGCAAAAGGGACTGGGCATCCTCGAGAGGTACTCCGGCCCTGCCCAGCTAGTGAAAGCCTGGACAGCGGGACCGTCTCGGAGCAAAGAGAACTGGACATCCACGAGAGGTACCACCGGCCCTGACCAGCTAGTGAGAGCCTGGACAGCGGAGCCGTCTCGGAGCAAAGATAACTGGGCATCCACGAGATGTACTCCGGCCCTGCCCAGCTAGTGAGAGCCTGGACAGCGGGACCGTCTCGGGGCAAAGAGAATTGGCATCCACGAGAGGTACCACCGGCCCTGCCCAGCTAGTGAGAGCCTGGACAGCGGGACCGTCTCGGAGCAAAAGGGACTTGACATCCACGAGAGGTTACCACTGGCCCTGCCCAGCTAGTGAGAGCCTGGACAGCGGGACCGTCTCGGAGCAAAAGGCACTGGGCATCCACGAGAGGTACTGCGGCCCTGCCCAGCTAGTGAGAGCCTGGACAGCGGGACCGTCTTGGAGCAAAGAGAACTGGGCATCCACGAGAGGTACCACCGACCCTGCCCAGCTAGTGAGAGCTTGGACATCGGGACCATCTCAGAGCAAAAGGGACTGGGCATCCTCGAGAGGTACTCCGGCCCTGCCCAGCTAGTGAGAGCCTGGACAGCGGGACCGTCTCGGAACAAAGAGAACTGGGCATCCACGAGAGGTGTACCACCGGCCCTGCCCAGCTAGTGAGAGCCTGGACAGCGGGACCGTCTCAGAGCAAAGAGAACTGGACATCCACGAGAGGTACCACCGGCCCTGCCCAGCTAGTGAGAGCCTGGACAGTGGGACCGTCTCGAAGCAAAAGGGACTTGGCCTCCACGAGAGGTACCACCGGCCCTGCCCAGCTAGTGAGAGCCTGGACAGCGGGACTGTCTCGAAGCAAAGAGAACTGGGCATCCACGAGAGGTACCACCGGCCCTGCCCAGCTAGTGAGAGCCTGGACAGTGGGACCATCTCGGAGAAATAAGGACTGGGCATCCTCGAGAGGTACTCTGACCCTGCCCAGCTAGTGAGAGCCTGGACAGCGGGACCGTCTCGGAGCAAAGAGAACTGGGCATCCACGAGAGGTACCACCGGCCCTCCCCAGCTAGTGAGAGCCTGGACAGCGGGACCGTCTCGGAGCAAAGAGAACCGGGCATCCACGAGAGGTACCACCGGCCCTGCCCAGCTAGTGAGAGCCTGGACAGCGGGACCGTCTCGGAGCAAAGAGAACTGGGCATCCACGAGAGGTACTCCAGCCCTGCCCAGCTAGTGAGAGCCTGGACAGCGAAACCGTCTCAGAGCAAAGAGAACTGGCCATCCACGAGAGGTACCACCGTCCCTGCCCAGCTAGTGAGAGCCTGGACAGCGGGACCATCTCGGAGCAAAAGGGACTGGGCATCCTCGAGAGGTACTCCGGCCCTGCCCAGCTAGTGAGAGCCTGGACAGCGGGACCATCTCGGAGCAAAAGGGACTAGGCATCCTCGAGAGGTACTCCGGCCCTGCCCAGCTAGTGAGAGCCTGGACAGCGGGACCGTCTCGGAGCAAAGAGAACTGGGCATCCACGAGAGGTACCACCGGCCCTGCCCATCTAGTGAGAGCCTGGACAGCGGGTCCGTCTCGGAGCAAAGAGAACTGGGCATCCACGAGAGGTACTCCGACCTTGTCCAGCTAGTGATAGCCTGGATAGCGGGACCGTCTCGGAGAAAAGAGAACTGGGCATCCATGAGAGGTACCACCGGCCCTGCCCAGCTAGTGAGAGCCTGGACAGCGGGACCGTCTCGGAGCAAAAGGGACTTGGCCTCCACGAGAGGTACCACCGGCCCTGCCCAGCTAGTGAGAGCCTGGACAGCGGGACCGTCTCGGAGCAAAAGGGACTGGGCATCCACGAGAGGTACTCCGGCCCTGCCCAGCTAGTGAGAGCCTGGACAGCGGGACCGTCTCGGAGCAAAGAGAACTGGGCATCCACGAGAGGTACCACCGGCCCTGTCCAGCTAGTGAGAGCCTGGACAGCGGGACCGTCTCGGAGCAAAGAGAACTGAGCATCCACGAGAGGTACCACCGACCCTGCCTAGCTAGTGAGAGCCTGGACAGCGGGACCGTCTCAGAGCAAAGAGAACTTGGCATCCACGAGAGGTACTCCGGCCCTGCCCAGCTAGTGAGAGCCTGGACAGCGGGACCGTCTCGGAGCAAAAGGGACTAGGCATCTCAATCAAACCTTACCAAATCCAACATCCTCAAACGGGGAAAATATGGGTTACATGATCCCCTGACTCAGCCGGTCAGGGGTAGGGCTTGTTACAAGATAAGAAAAAAGAAAAGACTTCACCAAGGTGAGGCTTCTTCAGGGGGCCTGGGCATGATGGCCGTCATCCGCTTCCTTCTCGTCGGACACTTCCATCCTGCTCAAGCTCTCCATGACCTTCTCCATCTCCTCCGCCTTAGCCCACCAAGAGATGGTGTTGACGGCCGTGACGTAGCACTGCCTTGCCATCCTGGGGTCTCCCTTGATTCTGACCTGGATCCCTCCTGAGCTGAACTTGAGACACAGGTGGAAAGAAGACGACACACAACGGAAGGCGCTGATGAGGGGCCTTCCGAAGATGGCGTTGTAGCTGCTTGGAGCGTCAACAATAACGAGCCGACAGTTCCTTGAAGTCCCTCCCAATTTTACTTGGAGTCCTACTCCACTTTCGACCTCCTTCTTCTCCCCTGAAAATCCGAATAGGGGTCCGTCAGAGGCCAACACCCTCCTCGGTTCTACTTTCATCTCATCAAACGCCTTCTTGAAAACGACGTTGACGGAACTCCCGTTGTCAATCAAGATCCGGGAGACGGTGTAGCCCTCGATGGCCGTCTGGACGACCAGCGCATCGCAGAACGGATCTTCATGATCTGACATGTCCTTCACCGAGAAGGTGATCTTCTCCTCCTGGGGCGGAGTCTGGGATTTCGAAGCGACGCCCCATCGGTACATCACATGGAGGCTTGCCTTCCGAGTGTCTTCGATCCCTACTCCACCGTGGATCACTGCTATACCACCTCGGGGTCCGATATCGACCCGGTCCTCACATACGTCATCCAAGGTTGTCAGGATCGAGATCCTAGACGAGATTGTTTTGAGGTTGGATCGGATCAGATAGTAGAATTGGATCAAGGATCGCTTTATAAAATCTGGATCGATTTACAAAATCTGGATTGTAGAACCATAAGATCCTATGATCTGGATCGTGATCCTGACAACCTTGACGTCATCCCCCCCCCCCCATTCTGGGTGGAACCTCTTCAACCTGCACCGGCGGCTGCTACTGGGCAGGGCCTCTCGCCCCCCTCACTTCCAGGAACTCGGGGCAGGTAGCTGTGGCGTGACCCTCCACCTGGTGGAAATCACAGTACGACAATGCTCCTCCCCTCCTTCGGCGGGCTCGGCGGTCTCTTCCATTGCCTCCTCCCCCTCCGCCTATTGCCAAGGCTTGCTGCGGTGGGGGTAGGAGCTGCCTAGGGGCTTGCTTCTGGAAGTTGAACCTCCCCTGGCCTCCATGGAAGTTCCCCCCATCTTGGACGAGACCTCTTCTTGGACCCTGAACGGGTCCTCCCTGCTGTCTCCAACCTGGCTCCGGACCTTCCTGAGGTCCCTGGAACCTCTGAGCTCTCTGCTCCTCTCTCCTTCTCCCCTCCTGATGCCTCGAGCCACCTTGCTCCTTTGACTCTGCCTCTGTCAACCTTGCCAACTTCTTGACAAACGCCGGGTTGGCCGCCTCAGTTGCTATCTCCTCCGCCGCCCTTTCCATCAGCTTCTCGAAGGAAAGGGGGGTCTTTCGGGTCAGGCTCATCTTGAAGAACCCCTCGCGCAACCCCACCGTGAACGCCATCTGGAGGGCATACCCCGACATCTCCTGGATATCCAGGATCTCCTCCTGGAACCTGTCAACGTAACGGGCCAGCGACTCCTCGGCCCCCTGTCTTATCAGGAAGATGGACTCAGATTCTTCTTTCTCTTCTTGGAGGTGGAGAAGCGAAGCTGAAAGCTCCAGCTCAAGTCCTCGAACCCATAGATCGACCTCGGTGGGAGTTGGTGGAACCAGTCCCTTGCCTTGTCCTTCAACGTGATCGCGAAGAGGCGACACTTGAAGGCATCCGTCATCGGCCTGATGGAGACGACATCTTCAAACCACTGCAGGTGCCGGACGGGGTCATCTTTCCCGGTATAGTAGGCCATGTCGGACTCTCTGAACCCCTCGGGAACGGGAGCTGAGATGATCAGCTCGCTAAAGGGTGACCCCCTAAGGGGTGGTCTCGCCACCTCTACTCGCGCGACCTGCTCGCCTGGAAGGCTGGTACTCGCCGGGCTGGAGAACAACTCCCGGCCGGTGAGGTCTCGCTCGACCCCATCTTCCATCCTCTCCTTCCCGGGCCTTCTTCCTGGTGCACTTCCTTCTCCTCCTGCTGGGGTCATCTCGCCTAGACCCCTGGGAGTCGACTCGTCGAGAGGGGGGGGAGCTAGCTCCTAGGGGGTTGGAGTGGAGCTGCCACCCGAGGAGCAATACTTCGCAGCATCTCCATGATGCCTTGGATGGAGGCCATGAACTCTTCCCTTCCCACAAAGGGTCCTGGGTCGGGGAGCTCGCCGAGATCATCTCTACCCCCTTGACCCCCAGCCATGACACTCTCCCGAGATCTCCTGTGCTGGTCACTCTCCACGCTCACCGCACCAAAAGTGTTGAAGCCAAAAATTGACCTCTGTGGAGTTCGGGGACCCTAAAAAGGGGTGACCTCATACCTACTACACTCAGGAGAACGTCACAGGCCAAAGGATCAAGAAGCTAGTAACAGACTCTCGGCTCTAGCGCGGAGGTCCCACCTCACACCCGGAAGATCTTGGAGATCTCCCCCTCCCTAACCAATGCTGAGCTAGGTGCCTTGGAGGAAGAAAGCAGGAGGATTTAAGTGGCTAAGAAGCAATGCTCTCCAAGACACCCTCAAGGGTCTATTTATAGTTTTCCCAATCCCATGGACCAAAAGGTCAGAAATACCCCTACGACAAATAAGCCTTGGGCCAATAGAAAACATCCACACCGGGGGGTAAAGAGGTAATTCCACCCTTGGGGTTATAATGGTAAAAGCCTGCCCCCTACCCCCCCGGACACCCGAGGCGAACGGGTAAACCCCGCGGTTGAACCAAAAGCTGGGGGCGAGACCAGGCCGCCAGCCGGTCTCGCCCGCCAGGCAGGCCGCCTGGGCGAGACCAGGTCGCTGGCCGGTCTCGCCCGCCAGGCAGGTCGCCTGGGCGAGCCCCAGCCCGCCGGCAGGTCGCCCGGGCGAGACCCAGCCTGCCGGCCGGTCTCGCCCGCCAGGCAGGCCGCCTGGGCGAGACCCAGCCCGCCGGCCGGTCTCGCCCGCCAGGCAGGCCGCCTGGGCGATACCCAACCCGTCGGCCGGTCTCGCCCGCCAGGCAGGCCGCCTGGGCGAGACCCAGCCAGCTGGCTGGTCTCGTCCGCCAGGCAGGCCGCCTGGGCGAGACCCAGCCCACCGGCCTTTCTCGCCCGCCAGGCAGGCCGCCTGGGCGAGACCCAGCCCGCCGGCCTTTCTCGCCCGCCAGGCAGGCCGCCTGGGCGAGACCCAGCCCGCCGGCCTGTCTCGCCCGCCAGGCAGGCCGCCTGGCGAGACCCAGCCCGCCGGCCGGTCTCGCCCGCCAGGCAGGCCGCCTGGGCGAGACACAGCCCGCCGGCCGGTCTCGCCCGCCAGGCAGACCGCCTGGGCGAGACCCAGCCCGCCGACCGGTCTTGCTGCCCCTATCTCGCACTTACCAAGCTGGGGCAGGTGTCGGCCAACTTGCCGCACCCGCCCCCTAAAAAAGAGGGGAGGGGGGAGGCGGATTTTTCCTCCCTTATTAGTATATTACAAGGGCTAGGCCTAAATTGGCCACCAAGAGTGCAAAATTACTCCAAAAGCTTAAAAATACAAAGCTGGTCTTGCGCCTGCCGAGGGGACCCTACTCTGCGAATACGGAGTTGTACAGTATGCTTGGCTTGTGCCTTCGCACTAGTGAGTTGAACATTCGAGAGGACCTTATCTCCTGGAGAGTCACCTGACGACACTTATCATTTGAGTCGTAGTCGACACAACACCCCTCATTGCGTTATTTTGTCACCATCTGTGTCAGTACTTTCGGTGATGACTTTATTCACGATGAATTTTTCTATCTACCACCAGGTGAGCCTCCCGACGACTCACAACCGCATCTCGTAATTCTGCAACTCAGTATTGATGTCGCAAGATGTCATTCAGGTATTCGTTGCTCACTAGACAAATATTTCTATATTCCCCCAAAAGAACCTCCTGATAGACCACCACATTTTAGAAACATCCCAGTCATTATTAGATTTTCCCTAGCGAGTGTCGTGTCTGTTGTGTTTCATTTGCATCACTTGCTTGAGTCTGTTAAATCACTTGTTCATCATTTGCATGTACGGTTGAGTTGTTTGTGCATCATTTGCATGTACGGTTGAGTTGTTTGTGCATCATTTGCATGTGTCTATTTATTCGTTTGTTCATCGTTTGCATGTGTTTCATGAGTCGGTCTGATGAAGGATTATTACCAATAATAAATCTTATAAATCGCATGCGGATGTTTATTGACAAAAGATAGTATTTCATGAAAGCAAGCAAGTGATGGTGAGAATCAACGTCGTGAGGCTCAGTGGGAGATCTGCTAAAAGTTTGAGCGTTAGACCAATGAATCCCTACACAATCATGAGACAGATCAGAACAAATATATATGATCTTGATATCCCGACGAGCATGAGTATCTGTTCCATATTTAATGCTGAGGATTTGACGTCATACTATAAGTCTCACAAGTATGTGGACCCACTTGGTGGAGATCCTCTTTAGTCTACACCTCCACAACCTTTTGATCCCACATCTCCACATTCTTAGTCTTGTGTCCACTTCTGAGCCCCACATGCCTTTGGTTCAGTCGCCTATGGATTCACAATCTACACTTGTTATCACACAGAGTACCATTAGAGCGGATGTTTGACGGACAGAGATAGGAGTACCATTGGCTTGGAACTCTGTCATCGACGATACTTGGACGACCTTTGATGAGCCTCAACGATTCTTACATGGAACACACCGAGAGGATTTTGTTCTCTATTCATCAGGAGATGAATTCTTTCAAGTCGGGGAGAATGATGCGAAATGATGACGCAGACCCATGGCAGAGGACGGCGCCTGTTCAGGGCCAGTTGGCTACCTGTCATATATAACATCTCTGGATTGACGATCCAACTCCATAGATGCTTCTGGCACGTCGTTTACCTACGATTTCATATATTACTTTGTTGTTTGTCTTTTATCTCATGTAGTCGGGCCCGCCACATCCCCGTTCAATCGTAGTCGTTGATGTCAGGGGTGCCCTGGTCTTCTTTAGTTATAAATAAAAGTGTATGGGTCTGCATGCGGTATTGTAGAATTTGGAGAAAAACTATTTATGGATTCCCGTGATTAGATCACTCCACGTGCCGGTTCCGTGGAACCCTAACTGACGACTCCTAGGCCTTCCCCCGCTCCCCAAAGGTAACCACTATCCCTAGCCTCATTCCTCCAGCTCCAAATCACCCTACCGCCTCCCCCACTGATGTGATCCAAAGTGAGGGTGTAGTTTTTAAACAAAGTAAAATGCGACCTATTTAAAATATTTGTGGCGCGGGAGATATTCACGAGCTATTTCTAACGAACTAAACGGTCGAGGCGACGCTCGCGAACGCAAGATTACCGCACAAACGTAGTAACGTCACAAAACACAATTCCACAGGCACAAAATGTGAAAACGGTCAAACATGGCAATGGAAAATAACGATAATTAGGAGATAAAGAAACTAGGCAAGCTCCACTAATTAACTATTCAATTTAAACTTGAGCATAAAAGTAACTAATGTATGTGAACGAAGATGGATTGGTATACCACAAGAGGCAGAGCATGAAATCCCCAAGGAAGAAGCTTGCTGCTTGGAAGGAGGTGGACTGCAGGAAGAAGGTGGACTGGCTCGGTGGGGAGCTTCACAGGCAGTGGCTTGGATGTCGGAGAAGAAGACGGCCAGGTTTGGCCGCTGGCGGAATTGTCAAGCCTTGGAACAGGGAAAACGACCGACTGGAGACAGGGGAGGAAGCCGTCGAACGGCTTCTGGACTGGCAAGGAAGAACTCGCCGGCCCTAGGGAAGAACTCCAGAGGCGGTGCCGGGGCGGAACGAGAAGGGGAGGGCGACGAGACGTCGGAGCCGGGCCTTCCGTCGAGCAGGCAAGCAGGGAAGGTTGCAGCGGGTTCGTCGACAGTTGCAGGAGGGGTTTGTCGCGCGGGAGAAGCGGCGTCGGGATTCGTCGAGCAGGAAGAAAGATCAGGTAGGCGGCGCTGGAGGGGAAACCGAGTGAAACCTAAACTTGGTTCACTCAGTTTCTAATTCCAGCCAAGTATGAATAGAGGGGAGGGTTAGTTTATATATGGGGGAATAGCGTTTTAATGCTATTGGCACACAACCAAATAGAATATGAATTTGATTTCTTTTAGGAGTAATGACAATGTGAATGGAAAATTCGAAGGCGGTGCTGGCTGCGGCGTAGGAAAATTATAATGAAATAGTTAATTAAAATTTGCTTGCTCTAATTAACCTACCTCCTAAAATACCGGACCTATGCATTTAGGATCTCGTTGTCCGGTCACACCAACGAGCCAAACAAAATTTACGCAACAACGTGTGCGATACAAAATACACAAGCGCTAATATCATGCGCGTACAACTCAACACAATTAAATAAAATCAAATGCGCCACAACATGCGCTACATAAATAAAACTTGTACAAATAAAAATAAAGATGTGTCGCGGGTTGCATCAATTCTCCCGGGGTTGAAAGAGCTCGACCCCGACGAGACTCGATGTAACCTACAAGTAGAAAATCCCAGCGTCGATCGGAGAGATGTCGCATACTGTCGTGCTGATGTCATGGCTGCGACCCAAAACCTGCAAGTAACCTCTCATCCCAAAAGCTCGCAATCCATTAGTCAAAATTTCATGCCAAATATTTAAATAAACAGTAATTATTAGAGTTTTCAGAGGATGACATGGGCGGTGTGTGAGGTAAACATGTGGTATTAGGGGAACAGGAAGCAAGTGGAATCAGCTCGTGGAATCAGTAACTCGTAACGCAACATACGCTCGTCCGATAGACACCTACGAACGCCTGCTAGACTCGGATTGAATACGTCCTAATTTCACACGTCAACGTCCCACTCGAGTCACAAAATTTCAAGAAGACCCCAATTTTACCGTGTAAAATTTTCCATAAAAATCTTTTGAAGCGGGTGTCCCGATGAGGAGTAAAAAATCTAAGTATTGTCTTGACTCTTTCGAGACTACTAAACCTAGAAGTGTCAGCACGCAAACGGTAGTGATGTGGTGGTGCAACATGTTGTCCTATATCCATAAAGAAGTGATGCGAACAAAACGTGTGCTCGCCAAAAACAAAATCAATATAGGGTGGTGACTCGAGGGCCACAGGTGAGGGACCACCAAGCACAATGTCTGTGGGCTCAAAGGTGTGTGACGGTAGTGTGCTAAGAAAGTCATGATACAAGACACACGAGTCTGTGTCACCCATGATGAGGGCCTCATCACTAACCAACTCCTCTGGGAGAAGAGAGAACAATGATGTGGTATCTGAGGTGAGTGACACATCCCTAATAACTCTTCCCTGGAGCGGGGCCACAGGAAACAACTCGACGACTGAAGGATGTGAGTCAGTGGGGGCAAGTGGGCATACCAAGTCAATCGGGAGGAAGGGATAAGGGGGAAACCCATCTTCCTGGAGCAGGCGCTCAGGAAGAACATCCTCGATCGAAGTGGGTGCTAAAACAGAGACAGTTGGAGACACGACTTCAATCGGGGTGGTAAAAATAGGAAGAAGCTCTTCTTCCTGGAGCAGAGGCTCAGGAAGAACCTCCTCGACTGAAGGGGGTGCTGTAGTGGAGACACATGGAGTCACGACATCAGTCGGGGTGATAAAGATAGGAGAAAAAATTTCTTCCTGGAGCAGGGGCTCCGAAAGAATCTCCTCGATTGACGTGAGCGTCACAGTGGGGGTGGGTGGAGCTAAAGTGCTCGTTGTGAAACTGAGAAGATGTGGACTATCGAAACACCTAACCTCGGATTCCACTATGTGATATGAAGTGGGGAGGTATGCAGGAGCAACATAATACATGCGAGTTGTCACCTCTAGGTTGTGAACTGAGGTGCACAATCCACGCAGATTTTGTTGGACGTCAACAGTGACGCGCTCAACATCTTTTTTCAAAGCTTTAATGCGCGCGTCTAAATCACTCATCATTTTTTTAAACGAAAACAAAAATCTAAACCTAGAATTTGAAAATGACCGGCGCTCGGCTATACAACGATAGGAGTGAGATATCCCAGCAGCCACACCAAACTGCTGTGATCCAAAGTGGGGGCGTAGTTTTTAAATAAAGTAAAATGCGACCTATTTAAAATATTTGTGGCGCGAGAGGCATTCACGGGCTATTTCTAACGAACTAAACGGTCGAGGTGTCGCTCGCGAACGCAAGACTACCGCACAAGCGTAGTAACGTCACAAAACACAATTCCACAGACATAAAATGTGAAAACGGTCGAACATGGCAATGGAAAATAACGATAATTAGGAGATAAAGAAACTAGGCAAGCTCCCTTAATTAACTATTCAATTTAAACTTGAGCATAAAAGTAACTAATGTATGGGAGCGAACATGGATTGGTATACCACAAGAGGCAGAGCACGAAATTCCCAAGGAAGAAGCTTGCTGCTTGGAAGGAGGTGGACTGCAGGAAGGAGGTGGACTGGCTCGGTGTGGAGCTTCACGGGCAGTGGCTTGGATGTCGGAGAAGAAGACGACTAGGTTTGGCCGCCGGCGGAATCGTCAAGCCCTGGAATAGGGAAAACGGCCGACTGGAGGCAGGGGAGGAAGCCATCGAACGAGTTCTAGACTGCCAAGGAAGAACTCGCCGGCCCTAGGGAAGAACTCCAGAGGCGGTGTCGGGGCGGAACGAGAAGGGGAGGGCGACGAGACGTAGGAGTCGGGCCTTCCGTCAGCAGGCAGGCGGGGAAGGTTGCGGCGGGTTCGTCGACAGTTGCAGGAGGGGTTCGTCGCGCGGGAGAAGCGGCGTCGGGATTCGTCGAGCAGGAAGAAAGATCGGGTATGCGGCGCTGGAGGGTTAGTTTATATATGGGGGAATAGGGTTTTAATGCTATTGGCACACAACCAAATAAAATAGGAATTTGATTTCTTTTAGGAGTAATGACAATGTGAATGGAAAATTCGAAAGCGTTGCTGGCTGCAGCGTAGGAAAATTATAGTAAAATAGTTAATTAAAATTTGCTTGCTCTAATTATCCTACCTCCTAAAATACCGGACCTATGCATTTAGGGTCTCGTTGGCCTGTCACACCAACGAGCCAAACAAAATTTACGCAACAACGTGCGCGATACAAAATACACAAACACTAATATCATGCGCGTACAACTCAACACAACCAAATAAAATCAAATGCTCCACAAGATGCGCTACTCAAATAAAACAGGTACAAATAAAAATAAAGATGCGTCGCGGGTTACATCACCCACACCTCTCCAACAGCCAGCCGCCACCCTCTATCGCTGTTGCCCAGCAACCTTCCGCCCATACAGTCCTCCAAACAGGCCGCTACCGCCAACTCCCTGCTTCCCCGCTACCTCCGCCCTTCCAGCCACCTTCTGCACCTTCCACCGACCCCACCCTGAATCCCAACAGCCACCGCAACCCCTCCTTCCCTCTCCTCTACAACCCAACATCCATATTTGCCCAGATCTGCCCCGATCCAAGGTTTCTGGCTGTTTCCTTACTTATTCCGGCAAATCCCAACTCCTGCCCTCCATTCCCAGCATCCATCTCACCATCCATCCACCATTTACACCACTGGATCGCAGTTTCAACAATCAGGACAACGGACCTCCACCCTACGACAACCCCCACGCGTTGTGAGTTGTTATTTGTTGTATGGAACTTTAATTCTCATTATTAATATGCGGTGTTGTGACTTCATGTTGGCTTGAATCTCTTGAATAGTAGTTGCTTGTTTGCTTAAAGAAATTATTTTGCTTTTGTTAAAATCATACACGTGCCATTTAATTACTTATTATTATATCTTGAATTCACCATCTGATATTGCACTTCACATTAGGGTTGCATTCTAGTAGACACGCCTCAAGCTTCTAACCCTTCGTTAGACGGTGTTTAGGTTCATTGCATGTCATGTGTTCATTTTCATGCACGTAGGGTTACAACATTGTTAATCCACGACCTATAGATTTGTCCCGCATCATTTCTCATGGCCGAGACAATTGTCGATTCACATGAAACTATTTCATTGAAAAGAACAGATGGAATAGGACATACATTTCTGAATAAAAATCTACTATTCTCTGTGGTACTTTTTCATCTTCGTGGTTGCACTCTACTATATATATATATATATATATATATAATTACCCAAACCTCCCCTGTAAACTAGCATAATTAGTGAGAGCACCCCTCTTATTTTTGAAATTACAAAAAAACTCCCCTTAAGTTTTCATTTCATTACCAAAACCTCCTCTGTTTTTTTCGTTTCATTGCATCCATGAAGAAAAATACCCCCTGGACACTGTTCACCTAGGGGGTGTTTTTGTGAATGGATGTTATGAAATTAAAACTTCAGAGGAGGTTTTTTTAATGAAATGAAAACCTAGGGGAAGTTTTTGTAATTTCAAAAATAAGAGGGGTGCTGTCAGTAATTTAACAAAGTTAGAGGGGAGGTCCCGGTAAATGGCCATATATATATATATATATATATATATATATATATAGATATAGTATATATATATATATATATATATGCGCTTGCACGTGCACACACATATAATAATATGAAGAAAACCTCTCCTTCCAGAGAAGTCGGTACATTATACGCCTATCTTTTGTGTTTAATTTTGGATTGAGCTAGCTAGGGTTACCCCTGATAGGCTTACTGTTTTGAATAAGAGGCATACCCAGTATGAGCATGATATTTCATATCGTGTAATTGAGTGTGTCATAGTAGTGATAGTCTCCTTTTAATTTCTTTGTTGTATGATATGTTAGTTTTTTGTAAGAGTACGTTCGTCTATGAATGATCCATCTCCCTACCATTCTAGTTTTTACGTAAGAGCATTTTCAGCTACGATACCATTCTACTAAATTACCATATCTTTCAAGCTCTCCCTGGCTGTACTAAAAGCTTTTTTGTCTTTCCTCGGATTAACTGTAATCGAGTTGTTAGAGGGGTTTGCTTGCAATATTGGTACAAACTATTTGAAATTTACTACCTGATAAAATATACAGTTACGTTCGTCAATTGATTTGTCATTTATTTTAGGCACTCTGTCGGCCATCACTTACCACCAGATAGTATTAATTGCTTAACATTCTAGAAACTCTTTGTAGTGAAATAAAGACATAATTTGATAGTTCTATTTGTATCCTTAGTTTTTATAATGCCTGGGGATATTTTTCGAGTATTTTCAAAATTCTATGTTCTTTCTGGGTATAATTCTCCAATCCTTTTGCCCTCTCATACTCGGACAAAATGTCTTTGTTGAATACCAAAACGAACATTTAATTGTGCCAACCTACACTCTTCTCATTCATATGCAATGTTTTATCGCAATTTTGGGATGATGCGGTCTTGGGATTGTGCTATTCTATAAATCACACGCCCTCCTCTTTTGTGCATCACCAGATTTCCTTTTTTTACGGTTTCCCTCGGGATCCTTTAAATTGTTGTTCCATCACGTGTTTAGGTGCACGTTCTTTATAACTTATCTCCTGGCCTGCATAAATTATGTCGTAAATCCATTAAGTATGACTTGCTAGGATATTCTCATTGTTTAAAATGTTATTGTTGGTATTCCCCTACAAAATTTATCCTTTCTTATTCTAAATCCTCCTCCGATTCCATCCCCTCGTTTTGCCAGACTAGCTTTGAGACCCTCCTAGTTGCCACTTGTTTCTACTTACTAAATCCTGTGTCCCCAATGATGAGAATATGTATTTGTATGATCTTGTGTATAGTCGCGAAGATTATGTGATCAATCAAAGAATATTATGACAACGCCATTAGAACTCATTCTTGTGCTTATCACTTCTTTTATCAATTATCCTTTTTTGTTGTTGGATAATTTACTCTTGCTTCTACATCCACTAATAATCTCCGCTTTTCGTCATAGTTACCCTTGATTAAGTAAATGAAAACATTGTATTTGAATGACACATGAGCTTTGGTTCGCCTGCCTTAAGTTCATTGTTGGTTTTCATTTGCATTTATTCAATTAAATGCTCCACTGACAGTTCAGTTGATTAGTTGATAACAAAAATATTTTCCTTCTTGTTGCCAAGAATGTGCATGCTCAAATTATCTGTACTTTCGTTGTTGCTTATGCTTGGTCTCTCCATCAACTTGATATTAATAATTATTTCCTTCATGGTGAACTAGATGGGGAAGTTTACATGAAGCAACTCTTGATTTTGTTGCTTAAGTTTAGGTTGATCTGGAGATTAAAAAAACTGTATGTTGTCTGAAGGAGACACTGAAAGCCTAGTTCAACAGATTCAACTCGTCTCTTCTACAGTTTGTCTCGATTAGGAGTAGCTCTCACTACTTTGTTTTTCATCACACATCTAATTCAAGAATCAAACCATACTGATTATGTATGCTGGCGACATTATTATCATTAGTGATGGTGACATTGGTCCGCTCAATGGATATTTTCACCAATATTTTGAAACTCGGTGAAGATGAAAGTGGTTTCAATCGTCTCTTCGACATCCACATCAATGTTTTGAAACCAACTTTTGGAAAGTTAGTATTTCTTAGGAATCTAAGTGGCTTCTGTTTCCATCACTATAGCTAGAAGAGGCATCTTTATTGCATTGGAAATACTGTTTGATATTTTGGTGTAAGATGCTATGTTTGGTTTTAATCCACTGGGCACACCCATAAATCTGACACTCAAGCTCATATCTGGAGTCTGGACATGAGGTGTCTTATGTTGATCCATGGTGTCGATTCCTTGTGGGAAAATTGGATTATCGTACAACTACAGTTCAAAATATATCTTTTAATTTAAGCATAGTTAGTCAGTTTCTCTGTCGATATGGCACTGAGAGACTATGATTTAGATCATACAATATCTTGAGTGTTCCGATTAGGTGATTATTGTTTCTAATCAGGGTCATTAACCAATTATTGGATATACCTATGTAAATTGGGCATGCTTTTCTTCAGATGGAGGATCTACACCAGTGTATTGCATTATAATTGTAACTATGTGTGGATATGCCGATATAGATTGGGCATGCTCTCCCTCAGGTAGAACCCAGAAAGCTCATGTGTGATAATTAGGTTATGGTGCATGTTGCATCAAATCCCATGTTTCATGGAAGGCCGATCCCTAGTGAGATTTAATCTCATTTTGTTTGGCAAAAGATTGAGTCTAAATAGATTGTAACATCTTTTGTTTATTCAAATGACCTTCTGACTTATCTGCCGACAAAAGCAATGCGGTTCTGAGGATTGGCCGTACATGTAATGGTCTAAGCTTCTATGATATATACTCACCAACATGAAAGTGGATTGTTACATATTTGTAATGTCTATATAGAAGAGTATTTTAGTCTAAAGATGATATATGTTTGTGTATAATCACATTGAGAGATACATAAATAACTTTTTTTTTTAACTTTCTAACAACTAAATGAACTTTCTGTTTCTTCAATTATTTTGTTTCAAAGACTTAAATTGTTTTAAACACTTAACCATATCTTTGGATAAACTCATTTCAAATATTTAATTAAGCATAGATTATTTTTACTCTTCTGCTCAGTCTGATCTGGCTAATAGTTTCTGAAATTTATTCTATTTCATTAGTATGTAAAATTTCACTATTAGTTTATATTGTTCCTTTGTGGTATTTGATATCTTGCAATTTGTGTTCTTGCGAAGTTCTTATTGAGATGCTTATGTGGTTTTTATGAATGTTTTCTCCATTTTTTGCGTTAATGTTTTTTCTATTTTCTCTTTTGCAAATTATTTTTCGGATCTATTTACTTTTTATTATTTGATGCAGGTAGTTCTGGATAAGCTTGTTAAACCTTTCAATTCTATCCTTGATTACAATACTAGGTATGCTACTTGTGCAGGTAGATTATTTTGTAACATTAAGGGAAGTTTTTGTAATTTCAATAATAAGAGAGGTGTAAACTGTAATTATGTTGTATCATGGCTCTATGTTCTGTCTTTTCTTCAAACTTCACTTCATGACAATCTAACTGTCAGTTATTAAACCTCTGTTACCTAAGCTTTGTCAGTCAAAAGAGATATCCTTGCTTTTGTCGGCATGCTTCAAAGTTTTACTTGCAGACTTTTAGTCATTTTTTCTAAATATTTAGAACTATCAACTTTTCATTAACATGCTGATATGTGGAGCTGCATCTAGAGGGCTTCACTTATTACCCAAGTAATTGATTTGTTGTAAATTTTTTCTTTAATTTGAAATACTAATTTGAATTGGACTTGTATAGTTGGATAAGAATTGTCAATTCAGTGGAAAGACCTCATAGACATACAGTCTTTGAGATTTTAAATGGCCTTTCCTGTTCGGAATTTTATCAGTTACCACAAAGTGAATCTCCTTTATAAATCACAATGGTACTGAGAGGGCCACACATCATGATACAAACAAACAAGAACTCCCATCCAGTTTTCGTGCTCGACTCAAGAACCTAGATTCAATCATTCGTAAGAATTATTAAAAATTAGAGATATCATGCAGTAACAGTACAAAAGTAGATAAATAATCTATTTCATCTCTCCAACCAAAAATCATAACGTTCTTCGAAAATCAGCTTGTTCTTTAATCGCGCCAAACTGCATTTATTTCCTTATCTTTGAAGGTGCATGTTCAGTGCATGGGATGCATTGATGGTGTATTTAAGGGCTGTATGATAACATATTTAGTTCTTTGATTTGTTAAACATAGTTTCAACATTTCTCATTCATTATACTTTTTGTCTGAATTGAAATTATTAATTGTTTAGGTACAGTGGAATTACTGAGGAGATGCTAAATGGAGTGACAACAACTCTAAAGGATATCCAGGTAGGTGAGAGTGTTTTGTTGAGTTTTATTTATATTATACTTGTAAAATCACTTCATGTTACTTAATGATTCTTGTCATTTTTACCAGGAAGAGTTTCTTAAACTTGTTTACAGAGAAACTATCCTTGTTGGGCACTCACTTGAGAATGACCTTTCGGCATTGAAGATATCCCATCAGCTAATAATTGATTCTGCTATTTTGTACAAGAATCCACGTGGCAGGGGACATAAGATAGCTTTGAGAGTGCTGTCTCAAAAGTTTCTTTCAAGGGAAATTCAAGTATCAGGAAAAGGACATGATAGTGCTGAAGATGCCAGAGCAGCATTGGAACTAGTAATGCTGAAGTTTAAATATGGTAAGTACTTCATCGTTTCGTAGTCTGTTTTGAATATTTTCTGATACCAAGTGAAACTCTTTGGTTCTTGACATTTCTGAGGGATTCTTAATGCAATAAAATTTTACTTTCTTTTGATGATGGACGATTATAAAGTCTACTTCTTATTCAGTTGATGTTTTCCTTGACAAGACCCCTTCTTTGGTTATGCATTACTTTTCTGTATGAAACACTGCATACCATGTTAAGCCATTATGTGAATGCAGAATAGATCGATAATTGATCACAACTTTATTCCACAGCATATAAAGTTATCCGATGCCTTTTGATTCAAAATATCAAATATAATAGTCCATTGTCTAGATGCGTAAAAATTTACTTTTATATCATAACTTTTTCTTTAGTGTTTGTTTGGCTCCTGAGGTAACAACAATTCTTAGTCTCTCTTGATGGAGATCGACGGCCCACACACGCCTATTCCCACAGGAGGCGGTGATCGGAGACCCGTTTGGGCGATCCGAGTCCACGAATGCGCCCAGATGATCGATCTGAATCAGTTTGATATATTATTTTAGTTGTTTTGTGTTGTATTTAGCTCCCGATCGGCTTGAACATTATTAGTCGTCCGTTCAGGGTACCCTAATTTTATGTTCCCCCTCCCCCTATATATATTTACATGTGTGGCTGAAATTAGAGATCGGTGGTTGCAATTCCTGCAACCACAGGTCTACTAGGTAGGATTCTGAACGCTGCTCCAGCCGTGCGTCTGCCCTAGCTTGGATCAGGTTCCTCCCCAGCCCAGCCGCCTTCCCCTCTCCTTTCCTGTTCGGCCTCTCAGCTTTCTTCCAGTCAGCCCGCCATCGCCGACTGTTCTCCGAACTCCGTCGCACTTCACCTGCAACCCTCCGACGCTCCCTTTTACCCCAGCCAGGCCATCCACATCCCTCGCCGCCCGATCTCCTTGCTCCCAACCTGCCATCCCTTATTCCTCCCCGCCTTCATCCAGAGCAACCACCCCATCCCGACCCCCCAAATTCCAGCCAACCCGCAAGCCCAGTCAAACACCCTACTACACGCAGCCCCAACATTCCTAAGCCTCCAGATCTACAAACAACCTCAAACTACACGCAGCCCCAATCACGTGCCAATGCCAACTACACTGATGCTTTCCTCCATACCTAATCAAGATGTTGCATGCATGAGTAAATCGAGGTGTGAGTGTTTTAATTCTCCTGTTTGGATGCTTTGGTCTTGAACTATTTCTTTGGGATTATTGACACTTATATGCAATCACTCTTTATTTGTCGTTTAATTTGTGGGGCGCATTTAGTGCGCACTTGAGCAGAATTGCAGCTCATCTCGTTGGTTAATGATAATTGTTCTTTACTCTTTATGACTTGTTAACCACTTGTGCAATTGGTTTCTTAGATGCCTTGTGAATTTTAATTACTTGCTTAATGATCTTAATTTGGGCTGTTATCTCATGATCGCACGCGCACTGTAATTAGATTACATTTTCATTTGTTGAGTTAAGGATTTTGTGTGTTGTCTGCCATCTGTAGAGTGTAGACTCGTGCTGCATCAAATTGGTAGCAAAGCGAGGTTCGTTAGCGTCGCATTTACATACACAATAGTGGAGTCTATAGTTAGTATCTCATGGCATATTATTTCGACGATCATCCTTATTCGCATTCCGCTACACCAAAATATCGCGTCGACCCTTCGCCACGACTTGCTATAGACGATCGTTATGATTCTAGAAATTCACGTTATCCTCACTACGCCACACCACGACTCGATGTTGGTAGAGTTGAGTATTTTCTTAGAGCCCCTCTAGAGAGAACTTCATACTATTTTGATGATCAACCTCGCTCATCGTCGCCCGCTCGTAGGGATCACATTCACCCTCTGACACACTGTGAGTCTATTAGGGATGAGCATTTTGATGACTATCCGGATCCCTATAAGGGTCACAACTATGTGGATAGGATCCCCCTATTGTTCCACCAATAGAGATACCTGAAGCTAAATTTCAGTGATTGGTTCTTGATCACTTTGATCGTGTACATACTCAAATGGATCACCTGAAATCTGCTCTTGGGGAAACCTATAGTGTGGCACATCAGGATTCAAGTCAAACCACTGATGTGTGCACTATTCCCATAGTTATGAGCGATTTACCACCTGATTTTGAGGCAGAGTATGACCCTGGCCTTGTACTATAGGTCGAGAGTGCCATTATCACGTCTAGTGAGTTTTTTCGTGAGATTGAGGCCGAGCGACCCAGTGACACTATGATGGTCTATCCATATTTTACACCTTATGTTGGCCTTGTTACCCCCTTGGTTACAGACCCCTTTCTTGACAGCTCGCCGGCTAACCCCCACTTGAGTATGAATTCTTCTCACTCTCCTGTTAGCCTTATTTTGAGTCATGTCATGACCGAGAACCTCGAGCCTAGTGTCGATCTCTTGGTGGTTGTCTCACCCGCTTTTGGGGACACTATCCTTATTAGTAGCATTCACTTGGAGGATCATGACCCAACTGACGGGTTCGTTAATGACCCCCCCAAGGCACTTGATGAACCACCACGTCCCTATGATATTGACATCCCATTGAGCGAGTCATCATTGAGCGTTGACTTATTGAAATCTCTCCAATGCGCGTCCCTTATTTTGCTTTAGAGAGCGGGTCGTGAGGGCGACACTGAGTATGTCGGGATTTTCTTAGGTACGCTTGAGCATCCTCCCGACATATTAAGAATTAAGCATATGATCTACCCTACTCGTAATGAGTTCGTAGACATACCGCCTGTTGACCCACTTGATCTGTTCTTGCTTATTTGCGGCACTCACCTCACTTTAGTGTCTCATCCTATTATTGATGTCTCTGCTACGCACTCAAGTGACCGTCGCATTCGCGACGAATTTTCATACGTACCTCCTGGTGAGCCGTCTAATGTGTCACATTCCTTGAGAGATATTAGGGACCATGTGAGTTCGTATTGGAGTGTTGACGTCTCATACGGTCATTCTGACACTCATCTCACATTTTACTACACCCCTCCCGACGAACCCCTCAATAAACCACCTCTTTCAAGGAACCTTCGCCACATAAAGTGGTTGAATGCCAGTGTATCGTGCCTGTCGTGTTTTTCTTGCATCATTTTTGCGTGCATGTCATCTTTTGAGTTCATCATTGCATTAAGTCTGTCTAATCGTTCATTCTGCTTTACTTGCACTTCATGTCATCATCTAGGTTCATCATCCACATTATTGGTCGTTGATGCGCTCTGTTTAATCATATGCACGCACTACTGAGACAGTCTGAAGAAAGATCGCCGCCAGTAATGAAATTTATAAAGCCTCAGGCTGATCTATGTAGGAGGGAATAAGTTTTTGTGTTGGTGAGCAAAATTATGATCCTCATCGATCTGAGAGGCTCCACCTTGGGGCAGCGAAGAGAAGTTAAGTGCACGCCGAATGAGCCCTATACTAGTCACTCGACGGATTGGTGCGAACGCTTATGAGGTTGTATATCCCACAGCAATGAGAATTCATTGAGTGTTCAATGTGGA